>CM033620.1:41962186-42404999 GCA_019453435.1 Rhinogobius similis
CCTTTTTTTTGTTTTTGTCGGTGCAGGCACAACTTGTTTTGGTTCGGGGCCGTTAAAGGTATTCTTAAGAGGCTTTTATTTTGAACAAACATGAATTCAAACAGGAATTCAAATACTATTGAGATGTTCAAATGCAAAAATAAAAGTTTCAACTAAAAAAGACCAAAAAACTTACAAACAAACATTAGATACAGTACTTTAGGAGTAAATGCTTTTCACATTAAGCATCAAAAAAAACCTCCTGGATCTGGAACCAATTAATACGTCCTTATCCCACCAATATGTTGACATTTCCGAAAATGTCCAAGTAACATAAAATACGCGTAAAAATAAATAACTAAACAATGCAGCTCTGTCATTCTAAGAGCATGTCTCCTCACTCGAACTCAGTGTAAAACGTCACATCTGAACGACCCCACTTGCAAATCCAGTCTGCTCTGTTAGCCGCGAGCTAGCTTAGGCCAAAGTACATGTAATCAATCCTAAATTTGTCCCATGCAGCAAGCCACAGCTGTCCAGGCGCGACTCGGAAATTCGCAGGCATTTGTCATCAGCAGCCGAGCCAGTCTGCAAGCTTAAATAAGAGGAGTGTTTTTTATTTATTTATTTTTTGTGTTGAGGGGGCTTGACTGGCTGGGAAGCAACTTAATCCTTCCTTTAACAGATGTATGGTGGATGAGGGGAAGGGGAGGGGCTAGTTGCGTCTTGGTTGGAGATTGGAAAGATAAAATGCATGCCATGACATTAACGAATATGCAGCCCCATTATGTCACTGATTTAAAAAGAAATGCGTTGTACGAAAGATTGAGATTTGGAATTTCCTGACCTCTATAGACCGGGGAAAAACTCAGAAAAGCTGCAGTTCTGGATATGCTTTGACCCAGTTTTCTTGCCGTTACAATTTGTCAAACTCGCTGGAATTCCTAAAAATGTTTCCCTGGCTTTCTTCTTTCACATTAAAGTGTCACTCAAGCGTCACAAAAAAAACCTAAACGATCTTTTCTCCAAAAATGTAAAGCATTACATTCAAGTGTTCCTTTCCATTCTGCTGTTATCTCAAGACATTATCATTTGCCACTGAAAAGTTAATACAAATAGACAGTATAGCACAGCCAGGGACAGACTCAACCCTTATGAAAAGAGCTGCTGCCATGGAGACGTGTAGACCGACATAAAGATTCAACCATATTCAACTGGACTACTTTAATACCAAGGCTGGATTTAACAAGCAGAAAATGTTTAGAATTTGCTCATCATTTTGCTCAAAGAATAAAAATGTCAAACAATATATAGCAATTTGTTATCAAGGAATTCGGAAAAAAAACAAAAAACTGCAAAGTTCACAAAGAAAAAATAATGAGTCTGAATATTGAGACATACAGCTTGTGATTTAAACCAGCGTTTAGTTCTTGCCAATACTCAGCAGTGCTATTTTAATCCATTATTGTGCAGCCCTATATGTCTACATCGTCAGCTCCATTCGGCACACACAGACTAGAACTGTTTTAGACTAAATATTGACATGGACAGACCTCTTGTAGGTAGGTCCCAATTTTCACAAAACATTAGCAGCTCTTTGTTTACAATACGCATCAATTCTAGCATAAAAACATGTCTCCCTGCAGCAAAAACTACTTTTAAAAATAGTTAAAAGCAGAAAATTTCCATTGAACATTTCACTATAAGCGCGGGCCATTTATTTCCTGAGTAGATCTCGTCTTAGTTAAACGTGCGCTAGGCTAGAACACGCTAACCACTTCACATGTGCTTGTAGCTTCATAGAACCGCACCAGCACCAGCACCAGCATCGCGACCAGGGACCGAAACGGAGACGAGAGTCTGAGACCACGGACTGAGACCAGGGTCCGAGTCCGAGAGTTCAAGACAACAGCCCGAAACTAGGACTACAAAATGGTCACAGTCCAGGGACCGCGTTCATGGTCCCAGTCCTGAGTCCGTGTCCAGCCCAGAGGCCAAAGTCAGAGGTTCCAAGTCCACGAGCCGAGTCCAGTGATGAGACCAGTCAAGGATCCTGGTCTAAGAGTCCAAGAACAGATTGACAAAGCTGATACATTTCAATATTATTCATTGTAGAACTAATACTATAGGCCATCAAAAATAAAACTATTACAATTTATGCCCAAGTAATAATGAACATTTTCTATCTCTAGTGTCTAAAAAGCTATAAATTATGCATTCACTATGGCAGGTTGAAAGAGAAACTAACAATATTTCAATGCATGTTGTGTTGAAGCAGACCTTTTTGGCTTTTCTAAACATATTTTTGTGTCAAAGAAAAAAAAGAAAAAGTCAAGAAAGTCTATTTACATGATTCCCTTATGAATGTCGGCCTAATTTCACCAAATGTCAGCAGTCTTGCAGCAGCTCTTTTAAAAGGAGAATTGCCTTATGATTTCCAATGAGTGATCCATCGTTGTATTTGATAGTTTAGGCTAGTACGATACAGAACAGGTTACTATGGAAACAATTTATAACCAAAAGGGCCTTGCAAAAGTGTTGTTTTCCGTTTCTGGCAATTTTATATTTATTACTGCTAACTTTTCATTGCAAACAAACCTCATATTTTAAAATACAATTGAATGGCAAAGTTGGATATACTTTGTAGAATTTGTCTAACATTTAATCCCAGTGTGGCATCCAGGCACTTTTTTTTCCGGATTTTAAACCAGAGTACCAAGCTGAAGGACGTTTTCGGTTGATCGGGAGCACCCAGAGCATTCCTCAACCCAGTGGGGAACATGCAAAATCCAATCAGAAAGGCCCCTCAACACTTGCTGCAAAACATCAAAACAACAGCGTGGAAGTGCACCTCTCGTTTCAAAGTACATTGAAAACATAACTTTGGAATACATTTTTCCCTCTAAACCTGGTCATCTAACTCCACCTTGCTTCACTTATTTAGGACGAGACTTTCATTTTGAAGCACTACCTTCTCAACTGTGTATATTACTTTCCTAGTCGTGTGAACAGACCTCAAAATTCACTTAGACGCGGGTCTCCATTTTGTCAACATGGTCCAAAAGTGGGCCAAGAATATTTTTATATATCGCATGCTTCAAGGATTTTCTCCAACAACTTGTAATCTATTTTTTTTCCATATGTTATTTATATTTTCCCTTCTTTTTCGACTTATTCCATATCAAGACAATGAACTGCTTTGACTGGCAATGCTTTGGGGAAATCAGGCCTGCAGCAGAAGTCTTTTTGAATGTTCAAGTAAAGCTGTACAAAGACTGAAGAAGAGCCACTGCAGTAAGGAAAAAGGCAAGATTTTTTTTTTTTTTTTACGAACTGAGATGTGACGCTAAATTATTAAAGAACTTGCAGCATTAATCTCAAGGGAAACCACCATTCTTTCACTCAAAGTAGGTGATTTTTTTTTACGCTTTCTTGAACAGGGTATTGTAGTTTTTGAAGCACGGCTCATGTCAAACCATTTTCTCATTTCGTGTTGTCCAAAAGTTGCAGTTGAAGTGTGCGTATCCATACATTTGAATTTACATATACATTGTTTTTAAACAAATCAGAAAATGTTCCCTTTTTTTAAGATGGTGTCATGCAAATTTTTAGCAGCAGAAGAAAAAAAAAAATGCAGTTTTTGCTTTTTTCAAGCTGTTTTAGGCAATGTAAAACAAGATATTGCACCCAACAGGCTTGATAGTTCCAAGCTTGGATATTTTTTTTTGTATAGAAGAAAAAATGTACCACAAACTCTTCTGTCCATTTAAATTTCTTCAAAAAAATTCAACTACATAATTCAACCAAAAATTACGTTGGATTGATCGCTCCCTTGACAACCGGTTCCCTGTTGAGGTACGTCGCCCAGTAGACCAAGTTGAAGGTGCCAAAAAGCACTGGGAAAACTATCCGGGACATCTTATCGATTTTGCTGACGCTGTTGTAGGTCTTTTTGGGGTCAATCATCCTGCCTTCGGAGCTTCGAAGCTGTACAGATGTCATGTTGGAGATGGTGGCGATGGACACGTCTTTGGTCAGGTTTGGGGTGTAGTTGACCCCAGCAGAGCACACGTTGTTGGGCTTCTTGGACAGCACCATATGGTCACGTTTCTGGAGAAAGTCACCACAAAGTTAGAATGGCTTTCATCAGTTTAGTCTGTTATCAGTTCAAATATTCAAATAAGTTCCTTGTGAATTTGGCTGATTATTTTGTGTTATCAAAATACTACAATTTCAGACTCGAGTTACTAAAGAAAAGGCTTGATACTCAATACCAATCTTTGATACCACAAGGATAATAAAACACTCTTAGTTTTCACTTTTAGTAATATCCTTAATATAGTTGTTACTGTTTATATGACTTTTTTCAATATTGATTAAAATAATGACATGAATAACTAGTTTTATACCAAGATCTCAAGATATATATATATTTTTTTTTTACAAACACTAGATTATAAGAAATCACACCAAACATATATAAACAGCTTTTCATTAAAAATAGTACAAAATCGGATCAAACCAGGATTATAGGATTCTAAAGAATCTAAACCAGAAAGGACCAAAACTAGAATTGTAAACCAGGACAAAACTATTGGGCTAAACCAAGACTATTTCACTGTAGGATTGAAAACTGGACTGCACTAAACTGGACTAAAACCTTGAGTCTTTAGTCTTTATTTGTTAGGGACCAGGTATATTTTAATTAATCTTACAAAAATCTTAGCTACGTTCCATCTGCAGTCACATGATGACAACATAACATTTTAATTGCAGACACTGAAAATAATGATGTGCTAAGTACAAGTACAACTGAGCTGGACAGATGTTGGCATCGTTGATTGTATAAGATGTGCTTTTTCAGTTTTCGAGTAAAATTATGAAGGCGCGCAGACAATTTCAAACTGTCTCGAAGTTGTTTCCACTGTCTGATGGTTGAAAATGAAAAGGTCGACAGTGCAAAGGCAGAGGAGCTTTTTGGGATTGTGCCGTTTCTGTTAGCCGTGGACCGGGCGGATCAGGTAGTTTGTTCCGAGCAAAGTTTGTAAATGGTTTTCAATGGAGGAGGAGGGGCATTATAATTTTGAATAGGGCTCTTAGATTTTAAAATAGAATTAAATAGTCAAAACTGAGCCTTTTGTGTTTACTGAGGATGTTACAATTGTGATAACGACATGTCTTTTTTTTTTTTTGTCAAGTGCTTTTAAAGCCTGATTATAGAGAGATCTGAGAGATTGGAGTGCGGTTTCATTAGCCAACAGGATAAACAGAGAGTTATGTGTGGAATAATCATAGCGATGAAATAAGTGAAAGCGGCTGGGACTGTCAAGCTGTTCCTTCCTTCCTGTTATATTTGATTGCGTTTAAACACCTATAGGTCCTTTGTCACAGTTACAATATTTATCGATGTTGACTATACAAGAAAGCACAATCAAATGCACATCATATCTTTTTGCGTACAGCTCATAACAGTGATTCACACATCCATAACTAATAATCTGCAGACATTGTTACTACAGCGGATTACGTTGAGAGGAGAATTAGTTTTGAATTGTGCGGTGTATAATTTGCTCTCACTCCGCAGCTCCAGACGATCGATGCCTTTCTCTCTCGCTGTAATGATTTGAGATTTGTACACTGGTAAACATTTGTAGTCTCGCCCTCCGGTGGAATGGCTTTGTTAGTGATTGTAGTCACGTCCAACAGTCGCCTCTAGTGGTCTGAAACTTTTTTTTTCTATTTTAATTTGCATGTGTTTGAAACATCTACAGCAAGACACTTAAACTAAATTATGGCCATATATTGTTGAAAGAAGGTTGGGCTAAGATCAGACAGACATGACTTACTATTACTAACCCCAGCCTTGATTAAGTACCGTATTTTCCGCACTATAAGGCGCACCTAAAAGCTTTCAATTTTCTCAAAAAACTGACAGTGCGCCTTATAATCCGGTGCGCTTTATATATGGATCAATACTGAGCCGCAACTACGCAACCACAGCCACTACTGTAGCTTCTATTCTATGCGCCTTATAATGCGGTGCGCCTTATATATGAACAACGTTTTCAAATAGGCCATTCATTGAAGGTGCGCCTTATAATCCGGTGCGCCTTATAGTGCGGAAAATACGGTAGTTACTAAGCCTGAATCTTGTTTCATTAACTATACATTCATTTCTAAATTAAGTCTTTGTTCATGCGTTGTTAAAGCACAACTTACTAACTTTAGCTAGAGAGCTCCCCCTGCAGCTCTCTTGTGAAAACACACTGCTTGTGAAAAGATGCAAAAGCTTCTTTTTTCCCTTCTTTTATATTGATTATTATGGAAGAACAATTACATACAAAAAACATTTCACATTGTCAAACATATAAAAAAGAGCTAGGCTTTCTCAGGATACCTTTGGGTCTGGTTTTCTGTCCAGAGACAGCTGGGGGAGACAGTGGGCAGCCCCAAAAATACATGTGCCACCACTGCACAGACTTACACAGACGTTTAATAAAGCACATTTGTCTAGTTATGGTTTTGCGTTTTTTTGTTTTTGTGAAAGCCTCAGTTGGGACTTAAATGATTACTAATTGCTTACTTCCTGCCTTGATGTTGAAAGAGATTGAATTTGTATATGCTTAAATACCGTTAATCTTAGACTGGCACTTTTAAAATAACATTGTCAGTAGATAAAGCACCTTTTTATTCTGCTAACCTCATCTTATTACATTTGGGAGGACATTACACTGCTATGGACAAGGACACTAAGCTCCTATAAAATCCCAATTATGTGTAGGCGGTTTTAATCGTCGCCCCCTTATGGTACCTTGGGGTGTTGCGCTTCCAAGGCCTTCTTGCCGTCCCATGCCCAGCTCCTCTTGGTGAAGTAGTTGACGGTGGCGAATTCGATCAGCGCAGAGAACACAAAGGCATAGCACACAGCGATGAACCAGTCCATGGCTGTAGCATAGGCCACTTTGGGGAGGGAGTTTCGGGCACTGATGCTCAGAGTGGTCATGGTCAGGACTGTAGTTACACCTGGTGGGAGACAAATGTGATCAAGTTTAAATAGTCGGAAAATGATGTACTAATACTATGACAATTGTCGTAACTACTTTAATTACTTAAACTTGTTGCTAACCTTACAATTACTCCAAGTTTTGCCTAAAATAACAACTAGCGGTGGAAGAAGTACTCAATTCAGTTAAGTCAAAGTACAGATACAGGCACCAAAAATACACTAAAAGTATCACACATACAAATCTACTTGAGTAAAAATAAGAAGTACACATTTACGGTTTTTAATCAATCAAGTGCTCAATGTTTGTAGACTTTTTACATGTATATTTTTGTTTGCTCAAAGTATAGCCCCTCAAACCATACAGAAAAGACTTAAGTCAGTACTTTTCCGTTTGTACTTTAATGCTTTCTATCACTTATAACAACAACTACCAATACCATACTACCAATCATTGTAGGTATGACTAGCGATACTACTAAGGTACAACCAGAGTACTACTCCTACTACTATTCCTATTGTTACTGCTAGTATAATGATAAACAACCCAATTTGCTCCTTTGTATGGCAACCCACTGTAATGTTTTTAATTTAAGTCAGTTATTCATTTATTCACTGGTTGCTACAACGGTAATATTACGCCAACAAATAAAACTGTCTAAATGGTTTGGCTTTAGTTTCACTCACCAAAGACAGTCCTGGCAGGAACAGACTCGCGGTTGAGCCAAAACGACACTTGGGATAGAATGACGGTCATGAAGCAGGGCATATACGTCTGGATGACAAAATATCCAATCTTCCTCTTCAGGTAAAAGTGTGCCATCATCACTGTGTACTGTCCTGGAGCCAAACAAACAAATAAAAAGGATATAAAGTTAGAGAGAGAGCGGTAAACAAGAGCCGGGAATAAATGTGTTATAATGATAGGCGCCTCGAACCAAACTGGGATTATTAAGGGCAATTTGATCCACTCACAGCAAAGACTAGATTTGATTTAGCAGAAAGGGCAAGGCTGACAATACCAAATGAGGCTATTGTTACTTTTTATGGCCAATTTGGCAACCTAACATTAATGGTGATGGCAAATCCAAACGGAATCTAAAACAGGAAAAAAAAATCCACTGACTGTGTTTGGAGGCAATACTGAAATTCCATGAATATTTAGATGGAAAAATTGAGCAGTTACACATTTATTTCTACACCAAATTATTACATTATAATTAGCAACATGTTGATAAATGTGTGTCTAACAATAGCACGAAATCAAAGTGATCTTATTTGGTTAATTAAGGATACAATTTCCAGCAAAGTTGCACATTTAATTTACTAAATGAATGTCCTGATGTATTATTATTATTATTTTACGTTAGTTGTTAGCAATGAGTTAGCAATGAGACAAAATTTGGCAACCTGCATGAGTAATTTGTAGATTTGTGGTATGAAAAACACTTGGAAACCACTGGACTGGAAAAACATAGTCCACATTAAGTCGCAATATATTTCCATGTGCATTTATGACATGCAGTTTAAAATTCCAGAAGTGAAATAGTAAAATGTACAAGAAAAAGTAGTTGGTGAAAACACGGAAAGCTTTACATTTGGATTTGAATTAACATTTTAGGTTAGTCCTGGTTTAGACCTGGTTTGGTCCTTAGTTTAGTTCATTATATTCCTTTTAATAAGTGAAAAGTGCATAGGCTCTGATTCCCCCCTCTCCCTCCCTCTCTCTCTGAATACAAGCGCTAGTAAACTATAAAAAAAATAAATCAAATGACATGTACACAAGCAGCCGTAGTTCACACATACACACACATGCACGCACGGCTTTCCTTTCTCCGGCAAAATCCGCTTTGAGAACCGCCCTAATCCCTGGTTACAATCTGCGACCTGCCATCAGCGAGTGAGTGAGAGAAGAGTACAAAGATAGACAGACAGGGAGAGAGAGAAAGGGAGAGGGGTGGGGGGCAATCCATCGACTTCCTGTCCCGGGATCCTCGCCTAAATCCCGCCCCTTTCTGCCAATCCCAAGAGCAACAGCACGCACCACCCGCCAAGGCAACTCGCATGCACTGTCAAGAACGCCTAACCCCGAAGGATCGCGTATAGCAATTTATTTATATCAAATTTGTGATGGAGGGTGGCTAACTTTTTTTGGATTTTTGTTTTTTTTTTACGAAGATTTGACAAGATTTCTTATCGGATGAACCAAGATTACAAATATCAGAAAATGCATCGTAACCATTGACAACCTGCAATGTCTCGACTTGAAGACTTAATTCTTAGCTCTTAAACCAATACCCCCGGGTGCCCCCATGACTAAGGGTCGTCTGGGTGATTATCCCTCTTACAGATTTGCGAAAAGTTGGGACACCCCCCCAGGATAACCTTTTGACCTGAATGCATGGATCCGGGCAGGACAGGGGGAAGAAGAATGATAATCGGGTGCGTCCTAATACTGCTGTACCACGGATGTGTTTGGGAACATGTCAGAGGAGAGCTGCCATTTCTCGCCGGGAACAATGCTGCCATGTTGGTCAACTGGTGAGTGAGGCCTATACAGTGAAGTGTACACAAATGACAACAGATGCAAGGTTTAGTTCTGGCTTAGGCTTGGTTTAGGCCTGGTTTGGTCTTAATACAAGTTGTGAGCGGCTAGTCCTGAATGATTACTGGTTCACTTCCTGTTTTTCCTCGTCTTGTTTTATTTTGGTATCAGACGTTTGAGTTCTGGTTTAGTCTTGGTTTATTCTAGGCTTAATTTTGGTATAAATAAATGTAAATGTTGGTTTAGGCTCGGTTTAGTCCTCAGGCCTGTAATTCCTGATTCCTGGTTTGGTTCCACTTTAGTTTGTTTTGTCTTGGAACCAGATTAAATATTTTAGTCCTGTTAAATTATGATTTAGTCCAGATTAGTTCTACTATAGATTTTGTCCAGTTCTGCTTTAGACTTCAGTTAGACATAATTCCTTCAGTAGATCGTTGGTCCTGTTTCATTACATTATGGTTTGGAATTGGATGTAGACCTGGCTAAGTTTTGTCATCTCTTTCTTATATAGATGGTTTAAACCTGAAAAAGCCCTTAATTAGGATTTTTTTTTTTTCAATTTAATTTCGTTTTGTTTATTCATCACTCTCAATTTACCCAAGCTTGGGATAGACCTAAATTTCACTGTCTAATACAGGTATGGGCAAACGTTTTGACTCAAGGGCCACATGGTATTTTTACATTTGCCCGGGGGCCAGACCATTTACAGTTTGGATGTTGTTAACTGCAGTATATTACACACATACTATTACACATAGACTTAATGCCTAAAATACACAAAAACTACTACAGAATAGCAATATATTTGATTAATTTTAGTGAGAACAGTGCCTCTTTTTAGCCAATGCATCAAATTCCAGTGGTGGCTCTTCTCAAAACTGATCTTAAGTGTCCATTTGTCATCAGGATCTGTGGTGTTCTTTGTTAATGTTCATCACACTGAATGTTTGCTCACAAATATAAGTGGAGCCAAACAACACAAACATCTTTTGTGCCATGTCCCGGAGGTTTGGAAAATGTCCCTCTGTTAAAGACGCATAAAACGTGTTGAGTCTAACAGAGTTTAACGTCTCCTTTAACCACTGGTCATTATTTGTGAAAAGACAGTACTTGGCACTTGACCTTTCAGCAAAGGCCAATGTTTTTGGACTACGCCCTCTGTTGGAATTGCCACGCATCAATTATAGTTATTTTGACAAAAAGTAATTGAATAAGCCATCTAGTGAAATGCAAGCAACTGCAGTCTCAGACAACTATAAAATGACATATGCGCCATACTTAATTCATAAAAAATATTATGAAATGCTTTGCAAGCCGGATCAAAAGGCCAAAAGGGCCGCATGTGGCACCCGGGCCTTAGTTTGCCCCCTCTGGTCTAATATCATTCAATGCTACTTAGACTACTTTGATGACCTCAAAGTTGACCGGTTCTATCCAAATTCAAAAGAGTTTTCCTTTAGTCCTTAAGTCTACAACTCCTCAAACAAGGCCTCACATTTCACCAGTAGTTCTAGTTTAAGAGCAAGTGAGGCGACAGTATCCTTAAAGATCCCGAGTGTTTAAGAAACATTTGTGAGTTAATCTGCTTTGGCCTCGCTCAGAGCTGCAACTCAAATGGGTGTGTTGTGCCAGATTAGACACGCTAATTAAAGACATACTACACACAACCAGGCCACGCTCACTTCCGGTTATAGCAGGAGGACCAGCAGCTGCAAGGATTATGCAATAACTCAACATGCTAGCAGTCATTTTAGAAGTGTCATAGAAGCTGAACAATGCTATCCACGGGTCTCAGGGTATTGAAAAATTAGCACCGTTGGCTAAGCAATTAACGGTATTAAAATATAATGTTTTGACTATTCAAAAGTTCTCAAAATAGCGCCCACAAACAAGAAACTATAATATAAATTGTTAGGTGTGTCTATTAAGGAAGAAGCAGAGGACAAAGTTCAAGCAGAGTCCAAATCATACTCAATTAAAACTACTACTACTAAAACTTGAAAATGAACTGCTCCTAATACTACAATTACTTAATACTTTTACTATTCACCGCTTGATAGGTGCTTCCAATTCAACTCAACTCAGGATCAACAATATTGTTACTTTTTTGGATTTAAAATAACTTGTGTGAATAATAACTGGTTATTTTCCAACCCTGTAGCACGGTAGCTTAAATAATATTGATTCTGTGATGTCTTGAGTCTTTCTCACATATTTTTCTCATTTAAATTCTAACTTTTCACATCTTTTTTTTTTTATACAATGCAGAATCTAAATTGTACAGCCCATGAATGGTTCAGCTAGTTTCAAATACTGTTACTAATATTGAGATATGGCATTGAAGCAATATAATGCCAGCCGTATCTTTTGAAATGTTCCCACAATGCTCATCACTAAGGCCGTAGCTGTTATAAAAAGGTTATATACTCTTATGAAAGCCTTTTGAGACCTGAAGCTTTTTAATTTCAATGTATTTTTATATATTGACATTCAGCCAATAGAACAATGGACTCTAAGCTCAACTTGAGGAGGACCCGGCAGTAATTGGCTGCTGTTTTGAATGGGAGGTTTTCGAAGTGCTTCATTACTTAGTCTAGACCCGATAAAAACAGCAGGCGCCTGTCAGATTTTCTTTTAATCAAGCTTTGCAGCAAATACTTAACTGCAAGTGATGTGTGCTTTGGAGAAGAACGACCAACGGAATGTCCACGTGCAAAAAGGCGTGCAATTTAAGATGGCAATAGATTGGAAGTTCAATTTGGTTAACATAAGCGTAAATAAATTTGTCAGAAATGTGTAAAAAGATAAAATTTGCATTCCACTTTTTTTTGAACGTTTGAGTCAAAGGGTGTATATAGGTACTTTGTCTCAAAATGTTAGCCCTAAATAGCCAATAGATGTTGAGAGGGATAAGCCACCTATTTTTCCAAACTAATAACAGGAAGAAGTGGTGAGGCTGAGACATAACAAGACCTGAAATAAACTCAGGACTAAATTAGAACTAAACTAGAAAAGCACCTTTCATAGATCCTGACCACTGTAGACACTGAACACCCCACAATAGCTGCTCTGTACCAGGGCTAAACCAGGTCTAACTCAGGACTAAACCAAGTCTAACTCAGGACCAATCCGGATCGAACTCAGGACTAAACCAGGTCATAACCACACAGCAAAACATCCATCCACACACACACACACGCTGAATTTTAAGAGGCTAAGTACAAATGAACAAGTTGAGAAAGCACCATCAGAAGAGCGGTCAGATAGATACTGACTACCATATTGACTAGAGCTTTCCATCCATATTAGTCAAACTTGCTCAAAACCAACCAATTTTTTCATGATTCTAAAATTTTCACTTGCTAATCCTTTGCTAATCACTTCACATGTTAGCGGACATAATGTTATTGCTACTCTTTCTATTGTACAGCTCTATATAATCCCATTTTGTCTCATACGGTCAAAACTATTATGAAAGTCTTCCACGTACAGACGTAAATTAACCCAGTGGACTAGATCTGACCCCATCTGCGACTCATCTGTCTCTGCCGCTACTCTGGACTCTCTCCAACACAAGCTTTCAGCACCACAACCAATAATGTTCTGCTATTTCTGTCCCATATCCCAATGCATACACAGTTTTTGGGCATTGAGTGGTAGCAGACGGGGCACCAGATGGCTCGTTGATGGATAGGGGGCAAACAATGATAATGTCAAGCAAACTTTAGGGCAAATAGATGCGCACGTGTGACCTTTGGAAATGGATACAGATTGGGATACAGAAATAGTCTTGCAATGGGCAGGATGTTTTTTGACAAATTTGGCCTTTTATAGAACAAACTAAACTTGGGATTTGGACTTTTCTGTGCCTAGCTTCTCTGCGCTCTTGCATGCAGTGATTTGTTGTCAGTTTGGCAAGCCTTATTTTTTAGTTCTATTTGTGTTCAGCGATATTTTGGATTCATAGAAATTGGTTTCCTGTTGACCTTTAGTGATTTCTTGGCCTGTATTACCTTACTAAATTGTTAACGCTTTATTGAATTTGGTCAACTAAACAAATATGCAAGGAGCTGTAGTATTCCAAAGCATTACTGCTGTCCAATACCTCAGGCTGCTTGGCATTGCAAACTACAGCATGCTTTATTCATTTTGTGTCCACTGGTATTCGCAGTGACTACAATATATCAATCAATGCTTCTTGTATTCAGCAGAACAAAGCCAAGAGACGCTTTAAGAATAATTCTCTGACAAATGCCAAATGTGTAAGCATTTGTTAAGTATTGTGAATACAAAATGTGAATAGTTCAATCCTTGAGAATTATGCTAAATAATAATACAAGAATACTATGCATGTCAGAAGAAGTAGATGGTCTGAACCAGTGATTCTTAACCATAGGGCCGGGGCCCAAAGTAGGGCCGCGAGCACCTCCTTGAGGGCCGCATAATCACTAAAATATAATACATTTAATATGGGATTGGGCCGCAAGTTACTTTAGACAGAAAAAGTCGGGCCTCAAGGTAAAAAAGAACCCCTGGTCTAAACAATATGGTAATGTCAACTCCGTAGAGAATGCAGAATATATAACTGATTACATTATATTACGTACATAATTTTTACACACTTTTTATGATTTGCTAATACCGCCCTTCCAAATTAAAATTAAATTGCGATTAATCTTGCATCTGTACCTTCTATGCTACTACTCTCTTAGCAACGGTAGGCTCCAATATGCCGTATATGTTCTATTTGAACTCTGCATGATCTTTCATATAAACCCTGTTGCATCACATAACATCATGGCCTTTCTATGTTCTTTAGCAAGCAGTTAGCCGTAGCATCCACACACACAAAAAAAAAAAAAAACAACATTGCAATTTTACTCTTTTAATTCTACTATCAAGTGTATTACTGCCGCCTTTTACATAACAGTATTAAATAGATGGCTATCAGTGCCCTCCCTGCCCTTTCTCTCTACTGTCTGCCAATCTGGTACCATTCAGTTTCTATACATCACATTTTCCTTTATATACCAAAATTTCCTGCTTCATATTAGTGTTATTTACAATATTTCCAACAGTGTTAAACTGACCAATCACGGATGTTCGTCTGTGTTGTCATGGTGTTATGTGGAGGCTGATTGGTTGCAATAGATGCAGAGGGGATTAACTTGCAGGCTTCATAGTTTAGAGAGGGGGGAGTGGGTGGGACAGCTGCTGATGTGAGCGATAGGCTACTCTTACTCATTGACGCTTGCGATGTCCGCGCGCATACGACAACTTGGCGATCTTTTGTAATCTGTTGGTTTTTAAGGACGCAGAGTGAGGTGGCGTTATTACACTTGGAATGCAACGTGAGAAAGACAATTTTATTTAAGAGTTAAAGGTGTAAATTTAAAATAGATGTAATTTAATGCTATGGCAATGGGAAAAACATATTTTATTATAAATAATAAATACATATTTATTTATTAGAGTATTATGAAGGGGTAAACATAATAAGGGAAAGATGAATTGTTTGAAGTTTAGCCAGCTGTCTGATAGCAGTCAAGCAACAATGAACGCTGTAATGAAAACTATATTTATTAATTGAAGGGGCCTGAACTCAATTTTGAGTTAAAGTAGCTGAGAACATGTTTATCAGAGTAAACCATCCTACACCATGACAGAGAAACAACTGTCAGGGATAGTTCCAGCCAAATAGTTTTCATACAACAACTCTTATTGGAGAATTAAGTCAATAGTTGCTTCTTCATGGTTCTCAAACAAACAAAATCACAATCAAAGTGAACAGGCATTATGTGCAGTCTCATTTGTTTTATCATAAATATCTGCTTTTGTGGTTTTCTTGAACTATAAGAATAAAAGGCCCTTTACCGGAAGTTTTAAAGTAGTGCTGCAACAAGTATTTAGCTAATTGGGACTGGTCGACTATAAAATCTGATTTTGATCATCGTAATTGTTATCTGGATTATACAGAATCTAAAACATCCGAAAATACCTTTTATATTTATTGTCAACAACTAAAATAATTGCCGCCCTACTCTAAAGATATTATGACTTTTAGAGAAATTAGTTTTAAGGCTTAGTATAATCTCATATGAACAGTGTAGTACATATTGTTAAATGGTCATTCCAACAAGTTTTATGATGCATTGTAAACATTTATTGAAGTATTTTATCTATGGCTGAAATATAGATAACTCAGAGATCAGATGAGAAGTTGTTTGCAAACTTGATGTGTTGACGTCTTAGAGCCAAACACTTCACACCCACCTTCCTTCTCCTTCTCTTATTGATTGTGTGATTGGTGCCAATGAAGAATGCTCTATTGTGATGCAGCCTTGAGTGTCTAGACTTTTATTTGGAAAATACCTTTGTGAATAATAATGTCTTTACCTCTGCTTGTGTGGATGTCCTCAGTGCCAGCAGTTTGTCCAAGAAGGTGATACTGATTCAGTCTTGATCCGTCTTCTGCCACAACAACAGATTTGGCATGGCCCTCCGTCCAAGTGTAGACCACCTCTGATACAGGATAAGCATCTGAGAGAAAAGTGTATCAAAATGTTTCAAATTTTACCATAGACTGTATAAAAATCACTGGACATCTGGAGCCTGCTAGCCGCCGTGTTCCAAATAGGAAATAGCCATGGAGGCTGTTCTGGCTCCATCAAGCCGAGCTGCCATTCACGTTCTATTGAGACATCGGTGCCCTTTACTCTGTAAGTGCTTCTGTCAAACTCTAGCGCCGATGCCGTCTCCTCCCCTTGGCGGAAACCGTTAACAACCTCGCCATAGAACTATTATTAAAACTGGAGGATGAACCCAAAATGGCGCCCTGTTTATCCCTATGGCGTGTGCTCATTGGCACATGACCCCAAAAAAGTTCCTTACTTCCGCGTTACTTCCTGATACGGAGGCTGCCATCTTTGCTTCAGGGCACTACGTGACAACAATCCCCAATGATGCTTTGAGCCACGTGAGCGACCACGCAGCTCGTAAGTTTTTGTGTTAACGTTAGCTTGTGTGATCGTAATTGTATTCTTCATATTGATCACACGTGAAAGCATCTGAAATGAAATAAAATATAACTTACAGGTATTTCTAGCCTAGCCATGTCCACGTGCTTCTGTTTGTATCGTCCGACGTGCTCGTTCACGTGGCTCACACGTGTTTGCCGTGACGTCACTTAATATAAAAACGGTAATTTTAGCGATTTTAGACATTTCCTTCTATTTTATTTAAATACCGATAATAATGAAGTACTGTCTGCAATTATAATGTGCAATTTTAGAAAAAGGTTGGGCCCAAGAGGCTGCAGTACCTCGCACGGCCACTAATCAATCTGGGACCACAGACAGAGGGGGCGTGCCTTATCCAGTTCATTTAATACATCCACGAACCTCGCTCATGAATGGTTCGTGTGATATCAAATCAAATCAAATCAATTTATTTTTATAATGCCCAAAATCACAACAACAGTTGCCTCGATGGGCCACAGGTAAAAGCAGTTATGGCCACTCAGATGTCCAAATATGGAGTCTGTCTCCACTATAACTGCTAGCTGCGATTGGCTTCATTTAGCTGGAGCCAAACGCTATGGGTGACGTCACACTCCGGATGTCCAGTGATTTTTATACGGTCTATGAATTTTACCCAAAAACATTGTGGAATTTTAACAGTGCACTGTGTAACTTTTTTACCACCACCTTCGGCACCTGGAATGTTCCACACTAAGGAGATAGACAGGTTTAATACCATTCAAGCCAAAACAACGTCACCATGGAGACAAGCAGGTGGCAGACCCCTCCACCAGAAAAGTTCACCTTTTAAATATATGGATTCCGGTCATTACAGACAGTTGGAGTATTTATTCAAGTGATTTTTGGTTTAACCACTTCGAGGTCAGAGGTCAAAGTATTTTTTCAGAGAGACCAGACGGACTCAGATTAACTGTCATCTATTGCGTAATAACAAAATCAGGCGGAATGGGTGTGGAGGTATATATTTTTAACTCACGTAGTTGGTACTACAACAAATAGTATAGTAGTAGTAGTAGTACACGTTTGTGTGTTATTGTTGTTTTTGTTGTATTTAGTTGTGGTGGCTACAACAAGTACAAAAAAAATTGAGAAAACATTACAAAAAAAAAAAAAATCTGAATAAGCATACTGCATTTTAGCTATCTTTGACATTACTAATGTTATTTTGAAGTAGCAGTACTTTGGCTTGAGTTTGAGCAGTCCTTTTACCTCTTGAAAATATTACTGTGAATTGTGTCAAAACTGTGATATTGCGGCCCAAAAAAAACCTGCATGTCACTTCTTGCTATTTCTCAAGGTGAATTTAAAAAAAAACGTTCTGTCTAATTGGCACAAGCAACACAAGCCGTCACAGATGGAAAAACAGTAGAACTGAAAGTCTGTTTGTGAATGTGTCAACTCACGACTCCAAGCAATATAATGAGGAGCTAGACCTGCCAAAAGATAATTCATTTCAAGCAATATTTGCTTAGTTTAAAGCACTTACTTTATGCAGTTGTTTTTTGGATACATTTTGAGTTTGATATTGTTGATTTTGTAATGAAAACACCAGAAGTGAGAAAGTTTAATGCCATACGGTGGAACACTAGGTTAAGCCATAACACCTCCAAACAGACTGGGGTCTCATTTAGAAAACTTTTTATGGAATTCTTACTAAAAGTGTTTGTATGGACAAAACACAAACTTCCATTTCACTCAGTTAAGAGAAAATCTCATCTCACATTTCAATGAAAAGTCATTTTTTAGATCACAAACTGAAAGGCGCTGTACCTGATTTTTACTGTTTTGAAACAAAACAGAACTAGTTCATTGTAAACTCTTTACATCAGTCACACGTATCACTCACTTTCTTAATGAAGTCCCAGTATCCTAAATATTCACCGCAATTAGCTTATATTCACTTTTCATGAGTCTTTGAGCCCAGAGCTGCACAATAAAGCTCACAAACATTAGCATGCTAACGGCGCACTTCCTGTTTCTGGCAGAAGGTTGCTGATTCAATTTCCATTCGATCCAGTTCGCAATGTCATTGGGCAAGACACTCCAACACCATCACTCAACATCAACATGTTTTTGTTTGAACCATTAGCCCCACCCACATAGTCCTTCCTTCACTCAATTTTTTTTTTGCACCATGACTCAGAAATGACTGTCTGGAATAATCTTATGCAGTCGTCTCCATATAGTTCCTCTAACTATTTTTACAATTAGCTTTTAGCACTTTTGAAATTGCACCATGACAGAGAATCACATGTTTGGGAAAGTGTCAAGCAGTTATTTTCCCATGATTCTTAGTGTACAATGTACCTGATTGGTTGAAAAGAGGTGACCCTGGCAAATGCTTCTGCACTAGTTCTTCCCTACCAAAATGAGTTTATAATATGTACGAAATATACATTACAAATCAAATGTCTTTCCATGAAATTGCTTCTACCAAACAATGTGCAATGTAGAGAGAATTTAGCTTAACTAGTAATAGTAAATAAAAATCAGGTACAGGCCCTTCAATAAAACAGTAAGATTTACAGCTAAAAACACCTTGTGGAAGTTTTAGCATTGCATTGACACGCTCCAGTATTTCTATATAGACAAGAATAGAAATGAATTTGTGATGTTGTGAAGTCTCCTGATATTTTATTTTGGTTTATGCAGCTGTATAAGACTTGACGACTGTGTTTCTCACATGGAAGGTGGCAGAGTGAAGCTTTAACAACTGTGAACGGTGTTAAAACTTGGCTCCACTTATCGCTCTCTTTGCCAAAGTCTTTAGCTCTCCCTTTTCTGAATCCACCTTTTCAATTAAGCCCTTTACCCTTTGACCTAATTGAGGCCAAATTTAGCCACGGCATACGTGGCTATATATGCCAAGTCAAGTCAGCAACCTGGATTGAAAGGCTAAGATGCTAATGTTAGTTTTAAATGGACAATATAGACTGTCAATCCGAGGTGAAAGAAGTACAAACTTAATCACATTCAAGTAAATCAATTGTTATTAAGCTTAATTTATTTATTTCATGAGACAGGGACAGGGACCTTCACAAGACAGATGCATTTTACCAGGTTGCAAATTTCCAGAGCTAATCCTACAACAACTACTACTGTTACTTCTACTACTGCGACTACTATTACAACTACTAATGTCTGAATGTGTACAAAAGGACCAGACCTGTTCCATACAAGATGTGTTTGTTTACAATATGCTAGAGGGCTCTTATGCTCTACATAGAATAATAAATAATTGACCAAAATAACTAAAGGTCAACAAAATGATCTGTACATTTGGTCATAGTTGGCGTTCTCTTGTTGTTCTTGTACTCTTATAAATAGTTCAGCCCACAAACAAAGCAAAACTCCACCTTGCAGTGTGTTTAATTTGAGATAATTAAGGCACTTCACAACATTGACAATAAACCTTGGAAAAAATAAGATCATCTTTAAGAGCACAGCTTTTCTACTTATTTTTCTGCTATTTTTGTTCTTGTCATATTGTCTTTGTAACGCCACCGCTGACAGTAATCCAGCTGCGTGTTTCCTGAAAGTGAAAAACATTGCACTCTGTAACCTGGGTTAACTCCTAATTTAGTTTTTTTTTTTCCTAAACACTTTGAGCCAGTTGCCATGGTTTTAAGTTCACCTACGATCATTTGTTTTTGTAGTTAGAATTTTTCTTTCATTGTTCAGTCAGTGATGAAAAAAGCGTGCAGTGACACTCGGTGGACGAGTGGAGAGCACACGTGCGCTCCATGTGAGCAGAATGCAGTGTCGTGAGTTCAAATCTGGCTCTGACAGTTTGTTGCATGTACTTCCATCTCCCATTCTCTTTTTATGCTGCACTATCTTGTCTAATAAAGCCTGCAGGCCAAAATAATATAATAAAAGAAGGTACTGAAAAACATACATTGAAGCATTCCCTCATTAGGATTGGGTGTATGCACGACATCTACTAGCAGCTGAGGGAATTACCATGGGGTAATAAACAATAGCTAGCTTGCACAGACATCTCAGTGTCAACATGGGAGTTGTAATGAACGCAATTTGACAAAAGAAATGCTCAAAAACAGCACACAAGACCAAAGGATTTCTACTATTTAAAGTCCCAAAACTAGGAAATTTGAAAGTGTTTTTTGTGATACTCAGAGGGAAACAACCTCATAAACAGCCAGATTAACAAAACGTCAAGCGTGAATTAGGCTAAATACAACTCCAGGTATGCTTTTGATGAGGGCACAATTTTATAGCATGGTTGGTTTTGCAAGTTATGTGTCCTTTAAATATCTATATATCTATATACCTGGGCTGTGTCCCACCAAAGTGGGGTAGCCTAGACAGGGCACACACCCTCACTCCCCCCCAAACCCTCCTTCCGTGACCCCCCTCCCCCGTCTGCACCAGTGCCCCCTCCGCATCACCATCACAACTTTTTTCTTTTTTTTTTTTTTTTTTTTTTCCTTTTTTTATGTTCACACCTCTGCCAAGGAAGCCAAGCCCACACTGGCGTCCGCCCGCCCCCCATCCATGCAATGGATTTGATCAGGCAGCCAGCGCACCCGAGCGGAAAACCCCCAGGACTCGCCCCAGGCGCCACAAAGGCAATGAACCGGCCAGACCCAGAGTGCAAACCGGACCACCACCAGCACCCAGGAAATTCTCCAGAGGACCCCACAGGGACAGCCGCCGCACCCAGAGAGGGACAACGAGCACCCAGACACACCTCCCGTCCATCACCATCACCGCTGTCGCCCCACTTCAAATCCACACCAATTGCACAGATGATTTAAACATTATTATTGTTGGTTTAAAACATTATTATTGTTGATGATGGTTTAAACATTTTTCTCCCCCCTCTCCGAACATTTTCTTTCATATCCTATGCTGCCCTATATTGTGTATAATGTGTAAGCTATAATAGTGTCTAAAAGCATTAAAAGAAGGAGGACATTGTCCTGCAAGCCTAAGTGTAGGTATTCAGCTTGCCCTAACTTAGAAATGATGCATTAAAACAATCTTAAAACATTGGGAGAGGGTCCAGGTTCAGGTTTTTTCCAATCATCCCACAGCAACAACAGTAACAGTAATAACTAAAAGTGCACCTAGATAACGTCGCCCCCCTCCAGGCGCCTCCGTCCACCATACAAACCCCCAGAGAACCCCGGATCCAGATGGCCATCCGGACCACACCCCTAAGCACCAGCCAGCCACTCCCTCGGCACCCCGAAACCAGACCCGGCGACACCACCCAAGCCCGCCAGCACCAAAACAACCCAGCACTCAGATGGACTCACGGACCAACACCAGCACCAACCCAACGTCCCAGGAGAGGCCACACCAAATAATATTATTTCTAAGGTTTAGCTGTGATGATGTTGGGGAAAAGGCACCTTGATTTAAGGTTTAAGGACTGATTTAAACCACACCACACTGCACCAGGGTCAGCGGCACAGCCCAGTGTGGGCACTTCCACAGCAGGGCCTCAGCCGAAGCTGGTTTCCCCCTGCCGCTTCATACCAAGACCAGTCCTCTACCTCACCCATCCATTCATTCATACACAAACTCTCTCCATCCATCCCTGTCCTGAGCAGCCTCTCTCCCTTGCACCACAGTCATCCCTCTTGCATTCAACGCTCTTCTTACACCCTCTGTCCATCCCATTCGCGGTCTTCCTCTCATTCTCACTCCTTTCACATCAGATTCATATACCTTTTTCACCAATCGCTCCCTTCCCATCCTCTCCACATGTCCAAACCATCCCAATGCCTTTTGCTCTGCTCTATCAGCCAACTCTTGCAACACACCAGTTCTCTCTCGGATGTCTTCGTTTCTCACACAATCCATGCGCGTCACACCACACATACTCCTCAGACATCTCATCTCAACTACATTCAACTTCCTCTTCTCCGCAACTTTCAAACTCCACGTTTCAGCCCCATACAACGCAGCAGGCACCACTACACCCTCATACAATCTCCGTTTCGCATCCATTCCCAGTGACCTACATTCAAACACTCTCTTCATTCCCCCCCATATCTTACGTTCTTCATTCATTCTATTCTCTACCTCACGCCCCATTCCTCCATCCACACCAACGCATGACCCCAAATACTGAAAACACTCTACCTCTTCCAACAACTCTCCATTTAATGCCACATTCAACCTACGTTCATCCTTTGACCTCGTGCACCTCATCACCTTACTCTTATTAACATTTACTCTCAACTTCCTTCTGTCACACACCCTTCCAAACTCCTCAACCAAACGTGCCAAGCTCTCCTCTGAATCAGCCACTAGTGCAGTATCATCTGCAAACAGCAACTGATTCATACTCCATTCGCTGCCATCAACATTCACCATGCTCACACCCTTACCTGACACTCTTGCATTCACCTCTTTTACCACACCATCCATATACACATTAAATAACCACGGAGACATCACACATCCCTGACGCAAACCAACCCTTACAGGAAACCACTCACTCATGCTATTTCCCACTCTCACACACGCTCTACTGTTTTTATAAAAACTCTTCACACCTTCCAACAATCTACCATCAATACCATACAAACTCAACACAACCCACAACGCCTCTCTATCAATCCTATCATACGCCTTCTCTAAGTCCATAAACGCCCAAAACACCTCCCTCCCCTTCGCCAAATACTTTTCACACACCTGTCTCACAGCAAACACCTGGTCCACACATCCTCTACCTCTCCTAAAACCACACTGCTCTTCACCAATCATATACTCAGTCCCCTCTACTACCCTGTTAATCAACACTCTCCCATACACCTTGCCTACAACACTCAACAGACTAATACCCCTATAACTACTACATTCGTACTTATCACCCTTACCCTTGTACAGTGGAACCACACACGCACTCGTCCAGTCAAGCGGCACCTGCCCACTTACAAAACACACATTCAACAATCTCACACACCACTCGATCACACTCGCTCCACCACACTTCAAACATTCCACAGTACACCCATCCACACCTGCAGCCTTTCCTGCTTTCAACTTTCCCACAGCTTGCTCAACTTCCTCTCTCGTAATCAACGCTTCATTCAACTCTCCCAGTACATTCAGTCTGCTTTCCCTTCCATCCGTCACAATCACAGCATCCCGATCTTCCTCCACATTCAACAGCCTCTCAAAATACTCCGCCCACCTCTTCCTTACTGCATTCCCCTCATTCAGCATCCTTCCATCCTCTGTTTTCACTTTCTCCTCCCTCCCAGACTCTCCCTTTCGCACTCTTTTCACCTCCTTCCAAAACATTTTCTTGTTCTCCCGAAATTTGTCAGTCAACTGTCTGCCCCACCTTTCGTCCGCAGCCACTTTTGCCTCACGCACAGCTCTCTTTGCATCACTTCTCTTCTCCTTATAACACTCATACGACTCCCTGTCCTTTCTCTGCAGCCATACTTCGTACGCACGTCTCTTCTCAGTTACAGCCAACCTTACGTCCTCGCACCACCATTCACTTCCCTTTCTTACACCCCCCCCAACACGTCTCACACCACACACTTCCTTTGCACACCCAACCACTGCACTCTTGAACTGTTGCCATTCTTCCTCCACACCAACAACCATTTGATCCTTCACCTCATTCCACCTGCCATCTATTTTCTCCTGATATTCACACACTTTCTCTCTGTTCTTCAAAACACTCACTCTCAAAACTTCTCTCACATCCCCACTCTTTCTCGGTCTCACCCATGGCATACCCACACGCAACCTTCCTTCCACCAAATAATGATCAGACATACCTCCACTCTCTCCCCTCCTCACACTTACATCCAACAATCTACTACATGCAACCTTTGAAACCACCACATAATCCATCAATGCTTTATCAATCACTCTTCCACCATCCTGCCTCACCCACGTATACTTATGAATCTCTTTCTTTCTGAACCATGTATTCCCAATCACCATCTCTCTCTCAGTGCACGTTCCTATCAGTCTCTCACCACTATCATTCTTTCCAGGTACACCATGCATGCCAACAACACCCTCAACTTTCTCATCACCCACTCTAGCATTCAGATCTCCCATCAGCACTACGTTCACATTTGCACCGAATCCTTGCAGGCACTCATCCAAGTCATTCCAGAAAGACACTCTCTCCTCTTCATTCTTCTCACTGCCAGGACCATACGCACTCATGAACACCCACAGCTCATTCAGAAGTTTCACTTTCACCCACATCAGTCTTGGTGAGATCTCCTTCCATTCAACCACACATCGTCTCACCTCACAACTCACCAACAAAGCCACACCTTCTCTTGCTCTCCCACTCTCTACACCAGACCTTCTCCCACTCACATTTCCAAAACACACACTCACCCTTCCCTTTCATCTTTGTCTCACTCAGCGCTAACATGCTCATTCTCCTTCTTCCAAACATCCTTCCAATCATATTTCTTTTACTTTCATTCGTACTACACCCACGCACATTCAAGGACCCAATCTTTAGGGTTTGGGGAGACAACCTCCCCTTCCCAACTCAGCCCTGTCCGTTTCTAGGAAACAGCTACAGGGGAGAGGATTCCCAGTCCTCTCGCCCCGTCCCTTTTAGTCGCCTTTTACGACACGCAGGGAATACGGTGGTAGTATTCTCTAGTCTGGCTGCTGTGCTGTGAGCAGCCAGACTGCCCCCCCTAACCACTGGGGTTAGGGGGATATGATGTGTCCTGTGTATATATATATCATATACACAGGACACATCATATCATAGAGTCCTTATGGGTTTATTACAAATAGGTTTCAGTAAAAGTATCTGACAACCAAAAGTGAGGAGCTCATTCTGCTTTCTGATTGTACGATTGGCTTGAGAAGGAAAACACAACATAATGTAAAAAATACTCTATCTGAAGTATGAAGTGTGGTTACAGGCCTGGCTTTTGTACACTCCTCCAGTATTTTGCCTTTAACTCAGTTGAATAAAAATATGCTGTGGATATCGCTGGCCTGTGTCCAATGGTTGAAATTAGCATCAGAGTAAGCCAGAGGATATTAGACTGGCACTCAGCGGACCAACTTTACAGCAAGATTTAATAGAAAATACATCCCCAGTTTGAAAAATAGAGATGCATGTACAGTGTGACCATCAGAAAGTACTGAGGAGTCCATAAATTAACTTTGACACATTTTGGGAATCAATTTGTCAAACGTTTTCATGATTATTGCGTTCATTGTGTAAAAACTGTAAAATGCGTAAAAAGATAAAAAGTAGCATTAGAGAATGACTGCATGGTTAAAAGGAATGTAATTTACGTAATATTAGATTTTATATTAAACTTAAGGACATCTTATTTTACAGTTGGCAAGAAAAACATCACTGGGGTCAATGGGTGAACATTTCTTAAACACACACAACTACTTTAAACTAATATTCAGTGTGTTTGCCCAGTTAGTTGTTTACCATGTTTGAACTATTTTTTGTATATTTATTTCACCAAAATGTTCAACTGTATCTGTAGAATTCTATTTATAAAATATTTTTGACCAAATGTTCAAAATATTTACTCAGAAGTAAAAAATTGCGGGCCCAAGGCAAAAAACGTCATATAGCCTCCCTCTAAAAGAAATTAAAAGCAAGAGGGTCCAAATATAAGCCCCTCAAACCCAGGGCAACAGACTCCTACAACCCCCCCTATGTTTACTTCTCAACACCTACTAATATTATTTCAAACATTAGTTAAAAGTAAAGCATAGCTAATGGTCAGCTTTGTTGTACTTGCATAGGGCTATACATTAATTTGTCTTAATGTCTTAAAAGCTGACATCAATCTTAAAGCCCCCTCCCCTGCCCCGCCTGTGTGTCCTACAACTGCAGTCTCTGTGTAGTAACATGCTATGACCCCCGGGGGTATTTAAAGTCACAGATTGGACAAATGCCACACACCTTTAGAGGCTAATCCCAAGCTTTTCTGTGAGAAGTGATCCACCCACACTCTCCATGTAACCTAAGCACTTTCTCCCTCCAATCCAATTTACCCTGAGAGGAGGAGGCGAGCGTGAAAGGGACGTCCCATAGCAGGCGACAAGATAATGGTCCCCGCTGGGCTACAAGTGCAAGCAAGTCATAAGAGTAATGGGTTTAGAGCGATGCTTACGGCAAGTTTTTAAGACGGCTTTAAACAGTACGCCGGAACTGATAATTGACAATATATCGGTGCTAATATTGGTATCAGTTATATCAGGGGATAACCCACTTGTTTATAAACAGACTGATGAGTTACAATGGAAATATAGAGTACCTAAAGAGTTGACTGTATGTTTAGAAAATCATCCTGAAATAAAAATACAACCAATGCGATCTGTGCACAGCAGCAGTTGGCTAAGCTAACCTAAGCTTTTTCAGAACTAATGCTAACTTTTATTAAAACGTAAACTATAAAAAAAAAAAACATATAAAGAAACAATCAATTAAAATAAAAGTAAAGTAAAAGTAAAGACCACCTAATTGTTTTAATTTAGAGATGATTTCATTTGTTTTCTTTTAATTGATTTTATTTTTATCTTTATTGTGCTTCAAAATTAGCATTAGCATTAACCCACAAACACCTCCATTTATCAGCACAGAAGAGTCGCTGGGGAAGTATTCAGTCTTAAATATGTTGTCAGTGACATCCACCTGCAGTTGTTCACTATCTGATCTTAAAGTTTGTATTCATTTTAGTGCAACTCAAAAAACTCAAAAAAGAGATAGAATTGGACAGGAAGGACAAGGAGCAAGTCATTTTAGAAATAAATACCCAACTGACACTCTCTGCACATAGTCTGGTATTTATCTGGAGTATATTATACTCCAGATAAATACATTGTTATTATTTTTTACAAAAGTGAAAAGTTAATTTGTGAAGTTAAATACAACTTTACTTACATTTCTGGGCCTTACTTTAGATTTTAAAGGAAAATAGTATTATTATTAATTGTATTATTGTTTGCCTTTAAACATACGCTTGAGTACAATTAATTTACCATCTCATGTTTTTGAATTTTTTTTTTTGAATAATTAAAGCTTTACTCATCAGTCTGGAAAGACCATAGACCGTACATCAGTGGACTATGGGATTGTGACGTCACGCATAGCGTTTGGCTACAGCCAAATGAAGCCAATCGCGGCTAGCAGTTATAGCGGCTATTTGGACATCAGAGTACATATCATGGCAGCCACATGGACTAATCAGGAGCGAGGTTGTTAACGGTTTCCTCGGCGGGAGGGGCTGTCAATCAAACCTGTTGCTAACATGAGCGAAACCGGCCCCTGGAAAAGGAAGCATGTGATTGGTCAGTTATTATTGCTAATAACTTGATTTATGAACAACCTAACCAGAAAAAAACACCAGGATCATGTAGAGTGTGTAAAAACTGACATTTTACTTCCAAGATGGTGAGTTTGACCAAAGCAGTAAAGGGCACCAGTGTCCCAATACAAAGTGAATGGCAGCTCAGCTTGATGGAGCCGGTATTACCTCCATGCATACTTCCTATTTGGAACGCGACAGCTAGCAGGCTCCAATAGTCCACTGTTCTACGGTCTATGGGAAAGACACATAGTGCATCCAGCCCAGTAGATGGCGCCAAGCGCTTAGCTATATTAGCTCTTGAAGAGAATGCTACACGCTATTATCAAGCTAGCAGCAGCAGTGATCGTGTTTAGATGGAAGAAATGCGCAGAACAGTCTGCTTATAATTTAAGGACTTAAATCTGCAAAAGATTCTCGGATAAGTGATGTAGATGATCCGAAAATACCTCAGAAAATCTCAGAAGTTCAACAGGAACTGTTTTTGATTATCGGAAGGGGGAGGATTTTCTAATAAATATTCCTCAAATCATCGTGAATGCAGCTGAATGCTAATTCAGGTATGTCTTTTATGACGGAACATTGTTAGAACATGGTTAAAAAGCTCAAAAAAGTCAGAGTAGCAGAATATGTGTCCTTTAATATGTTTATATTGGGAAGCGTCAGTATGCTGCTGAGTCGGGAAAAAGGTGCTCAAATCAACCAAAATATGGATCCAATAAAGTCAATGTATGTAAGTTATACATGAACATTTGAATGTGAATTTCTACTTCTGTTGTCATGAGCTCCGTGTAGACATTAGCAACATTAGCATAGCATTGTATTTATAACGGCAGAGGGTCAACGGCAGCGCAGGAGCAGCTTCAAAGACAGCAGGGGGCAGGGGAGAGCAGCTGAAGAGATAAATATTTTATAAATATTTTAACTGTCAGATGTAAAACTATATCAAAGCGCAGGGCACAGCCGTGTTGGATCGACCAACTTGGATAAACTCGGGGTTCTGACATTGCCTTACATTGGGTTACGTGAGTTTCCTAGTAGAAATTCCGAGAAGTGATAGTGTTCCAGTGTGAATTTACAAGTCGGAACTCGGAAAATTCGACCCCTGAGGACAACTGGAGCACAGCAATATACTGGATATATCCGGGAAAAAAATCCATATTTTACCAACCCTAAAAATAAGTATTTGGCTCTGAAATGGCCAAGGCATCGACTTGTTAAACAAAAATGCAATATTGTTTTTAATACTGTATGCCTTTTGAATAGTCATTGCAAGTCATTTCAAACAAAGTCAAACTAGATAAGCTGTCTTATACTCAATCAAAGTAATTATAATGATCATGTTTATTGCTTCTGATTAATCTGATTGCTGTTAGTTGATTACACATTGTCCCTCAAGCTCCATGTCTGGCAGCTAATCTGGAACTTACCCAAAACGAATGAGACTTTTAACACAGTGGGGAACTCATTACACTTATTAGCATAATCACTTCTAACTTTACCAATATCTTTTGTGAATTTCTGAGTACTTACAGCTCCCAAACTTGAGGGGACAGGCATGAGCGTCCATTGGAAAGTCCTCGAGCTGCATGGGGCATTCAGCCGAGATGGTCAGCCTGAGAAAACAAAACAATATACAATAATCATAAAGGCGGGTTGCGTAATTTAACTGGGCATATTCTGAATTTTTAATATAGAAACATGTATAATAGATCTGAGGTTGGCCAAAGAATGATGTGCACATAAAACAATGCCTTTACAATATTTACCACCTACATTAATATTCTATCATGGGGAGAGAGGGAGAAACAAATAATAAAGAATACACTGAAAAAATATGGAAAAAGAAGTTTGAAAAGAAAACATGAAACAGTAAAAACTGAAAATATCCTTAAATAAACCTCTCAAAGTGCATTATTTTATGAAACTTTTTTGAAGTGAGAACACTGCCACCTGCTGGAAAACTACAATTGTTCACTTTTTTTTTTTTAAATAATTTTTAGTCAGAATATTGCATTATTGGTACCTCTATCTATCTGTCTATCTATCTATCTGTCTATCTATCTATCTATCTATCTATCTATCTATCTATCTATCTATCTATCTATCTATCTATCTATCTGTCTGTCTGTCTGTCTGTCTGTCTGTCTGTCTGTCTGTCTGTCTGTCTGTCTGTCTGTCTGTCTGTCTGTCTGTCTGTCTGTCTGTCTGTCTGTCTGTCTGTCTGTCTGTCTGTCTGTCTGTCTGTCTGTCTGTCTGTCTGTCTGTCTGTCTATCTATCTATCTATCTATAGTGATGAAAAACTAGCATAGTTTACAAAGCAATTAACAATCTAAAACAAAATATTCAATCTTTTAAACTCTGAATTCCTCAAAATGGCGCCCATAGACAAAATAATACAAGAATATTAAAGCCAAATAAAATTCTTGTTAGTACCGGGCCTGTTTCCCACCACTACTGCCACGACTAGGCAAGGCACATGTATTTGTAGAACACAATTCGTACACAAAGTAATGCAAAGTGCTTTACAGAACAGGACAAGATGCATTAAAATCAATCATCTAAACAAATAAATAATGAATAATTATAAAATTGTTAAATTATTAAAAGATAAGAGTGCTAATAAAATCCTGAATTCAGAACTCTTTAAAAAAAAGTCTGTTGATTGAGATTTTTTTTTTTTTCTTGAGAGAGTTGTTTTCATGATGTAATATTTTGTGATTTTCTGTACTGTGTTGACTGTATTGGCTGTGGCTTTGGTCAGGTCTCTTTTGCAAAAGAGATTCTGAATCTCCTGATCTCCTGGTTAAAAAAAAAACAAAAAAAAAAACTACTACTCACTAACTACTACTACTACTAACCATGTTTACTGTTACTATTATGATTGAACATCCCCTCTTTTACAATTTATGTTAAATGTGGTGTAGATGTGCTTTGTCTCTTGTTTAGTAGGCTTTAGCCACGTCTCACAGTGGAACATCCCCTCTTTTATAATTTATTATACCACTTTTATTTTTTATTTTAATTTCATTTTCATGAAGCAGAGTTCATTCTTTATACATACCCTTATTTCAACTGTATCGTCTTTTGGGATTATAATCAGTGTGAACTAAATTGTTCCACCCACACAAATCTCAAAGGTCAATTTTCACAATAAATAACATAGCATCATCTGGCTACATTAAAACACATATGTTTCCATAGGACACTAAGCGCAGACATTTTGTTTACTAACACACTCTCAACACAACTGTGCCTCTAAAGTCTGGGTCTCCTGGGGGTATATTTGTATGCTTGAAAACATAAATCGTCCTTTGGGTTTTCTTAATTATATTGTTAAAGTAAATGTAGCGTGACAAAGGAGATCCGGGGTCCACAGAGGAGGCTCCAAGGGGCCCAGAGGTGCACACATGGCAGCAAGATTAGCCAAGTGCATCATAGCAACTAAATCAGAGGAAAAAAGACTGTATTTGAGGAGTACATGAGAAGTAATGTGCTAGATTTGTATGCAATAGGTATTATGGTATCAACATTATGTTCAGATGATTTTATGTGTGCCAAAAATACCAAATACTAGGACTATGTTGCTTTGAAATAGTTGAGAGCTGACTTTCTCAGTATTTTAAAAAATCCAGTGAAGGGGTTTTGGAAAGTTTGATTTTATTTGATTAAATTGTGACATTAGGGTAGACTACTAGAGTATTGGTATATTGTGGTATATTAGTGTTATTACTGGCTGTTAAGGCATATTCTACTGAATTGTGTGTGGAGCATATTTTGAAATGGTTGTTGAGTTTCTCTTTGGGGGGGAGTCTGATTGTGTTCTGTTGTTTAGTCATAATTCGTAAACTGCACTAGGTGACTTTTCTGGTGGAAGGTCCGCCACCTGCTTACATGGAGATGACTACATGGAGATGGTATAGGTTCATGTTCTAGAATGTGATGATGTTATAACCTCAGATGGAGCAAGAGCTACTGTTTCCTATTGACGGCATTGGACTTTGCCATGAAATATCTCAGACTTAAATTCACAAATGTTGAACCTGATGTTAGTGATTAGTGATTAGACCTAAGACCTCATTGCATTAAAACAAAAACAATATTCATTTTAGCTGCCCACCATCTGTATTCAATGTTACTGACTGATGGAGTGTTGTGATGTCACGTGAACACAACGTTGCCTGGTGTGTTCCACAGTGTGGCATTATACGTATCTACATCCATGGAGACAATGTGGTAATGCCACTAGGCCACATTACAGGTCCCATGTGAGGAGAGGCAACTCTGCACCCTTTTTTTTTGTTTTTTGGTCCAAAGGCTTTATTTGACAGGACAGTACAGCGTGAAATGGGGAAGAGTCTGTGGAATGACATGCAGTAAATGGTAAATGGTCGGAGCCGAATTCGAACTAACCATCTCGACCACGAGAGGCACACAATGGCATGTTTTTTTAAGGTATGGTTTACCAAACAGTTGTATTTGAATAATTGCAAGAGAGATACGTTTAATGCCATACTGTGGAACATTCCAGGCAAAAATAAGTGTACTGGTTTTATTTTAAAAGGTTTTATTTAACATGCAAATAATTACATTGATTATGAAGGTTTTGCTGTTTTACCTGGAGACCTAAGGCTTATACTATGGATCATATCGAATTATATAACTATATTAATGGTGGTTGCTATTATTATTTTAATTATTTAATTTAACTTTTTAGCTGTGTCTATGGTTACACAGTGTAGTAATAATGACAACGTCGCCATTAAGGTTAGGCATTTCATAATAGGTCAATAATTTATTCTCTCGTAAGCAGCCAGGCTGGTAATAAAATTGACTTATTTGATTTGCCTTCAACAACTATAAAGAATGCCGTCCAAACAGCTTCATGGGGGATTTTTGCAAAATTACACCATCCATGAGGGAGTAAAATACAACATGCTAAAAGGTTCAAAATGGCAGAGTTAATTGCGGTCAACTATGTTCATCTTCTAGTCGATTTCATTCAATGGTGATGTGCTGAGCTAGTCAAGTGAGCATAATGATAATGACTTCCACTGCAACCTCAAGCCTATATGTATACATTAGCAAGAAGGGCCATTGTTGTACATTATCTATGGAGATGGATGCTTAGGAATTTGGTCATTCAACACAAAGAATACTAAAATGCACACAGCAATTAGGTACTTGGCGTGGTAGTGGTAGAGCGGTGCAAAGGGATCTCTGTTAACGTCTGCGTGGCAGCTATTGTGTAAAATATAATGCATGTTTTATGGTGCAGTGCGTAGCATGGTCCCATGGGGTAAGGAACATCTTGCCGCCTGCATCAGTGTATGATATGGAAAGCTTTTGTGCATCTTCTACACGCAGAGGAGGGAATTGTTAGTATGATCATTTGTTTATAAAAAGCAAAAAAAAAACCGATATGATTAGGTCAAACTTTCATACATCTTCTCTCATAATGCATTAAGTAAGATAATAAGTGAAGGTATTGATAGGTGTCATTTTCCTGTTATTAGAGTCACAATACAAACATTTCTTAATTCGATACAAATAAATGTACTAGATTCTCGCACATGGATAATTACAAATGCTCCTTTTAGGTCAAGGACATTTTCAGTTCTAAATAATAATACTTTAACACCTAAACATTGTGGTCTTATACTAGCTCTGATGAAGCTCAAGATCATTGTATAACTATTCACCAAAGGATCAATTTGGTACAGTTTATGTTGGGGTTTTTTAGTATCGATACTTGCTCTAATGAGAATCTAGTTTCAATACTAGTTTTAGTATCAATTATTATCTGATTTTCTTACTTTTAACTTGCCACTTTGAGAACTGTTTTTAAGTGTTAATTTCTATGGCAACGGTACAGATTTTTCATAAATCTGAAACCCAAGAATAGTTGCTTATTACTTATTTACAATATTGAATGATTAGAACATGTGCCATATATCTTAAAATGTTAAACTTTATGGTCTTTTTAGAAAGACACAAATTGATGGGGAAAAAATGCCTGCCAGTTGTTTTGATCAATCAGTTATTCTTTACAAAAGTAGTATTTTTGCCAAATACGTTTCAGTCTTAGTTGCTGTACTTCTACAACTGTTACCTAGCAACAATGTTTTAAACTGGGCCATAACGGCTCTAATGTCACAGATTTGACAAATAGATATATATGACAGAAACTTTATTTTGTTGAACTAATGTTTAAAGGGTCAGAAACTTTTGTTTCTTGTTTGCAAATTGTCTCCCTAGTGTGATGTCACCATGTTTTGGAACTCTGCTTCTGGTCATTTTCAACATATTTTTCAACTTGTTTTTTCAAAAACTAGTACCTCATTGGTGTGAAACTATAATTTATATTTACAACAGGTACTATACCACCAAATAAAGTCATAACTAGGAAAACGTAAAAACCTGTCATACGCACTTTAACTTACAAATAAATAAATGAAAAATAATCATTTTTGGCATCTTAACCAAACTTTGATTCGCAGTAGTTTAGTCCATTCAAAGGCCAATACTAGTAAATGGTAAACTTGGTGTTAATGTTAGGCAAAAAGAACCAAGCAGTAAATACATTGGTTTATAGACTGCACCTGCTAATGATGTATTGTACTCATTTTGTAGTATTTCTCCATTGTATTAACAGGAGGGCCATGGCTAGTGCTGTTAAGTGCATATCCTCCTCCCAGATGGCGTGTGTGTGTGTGAGTGTGTGTGAGTATGTGTGTATGTTAGCACTAGCATTAGCACACAGGAAATCAAGTCAGTGGCAGTCTGTGCTTAAGCTGCACTAGTAATGACACTCACACGATTAAACCTCAGCGGCTCTGGGCACATCTGACCAACGCCATTTTTAGAGAGAGAATTTAAAAAAGGCATCTCCTCTCAAATACGTGTACAGTTCTGCCCAAAAAATATGCAAAGAAAGTAATAATGTGTAAAAGGTAAACTAATAAATGTATAAGATTATTCAATTATTTAAAGGAGGCAAATGTATCTTTATTCCTCCTTTAGACGTAGCTAGATCTGGGGTGGGTTAGACGACACATTTCACGAAAACGCAGTGAACATGATTATATTTAAGATTTGACTAAACATTGTGCCTTTTTGTCCCCAGTTTGACAGTTTTCTTAATGTTTAAAATGAACACGGGCAGCAAATATGACATAGGTATAGGTAATTCTACACTGTTACCTAGCAACCATTTAGAAAACAAGGGTCAAAATCCATATAAATTACACAATAGTTAGGATTTGACAAAAAATCATACCTGATAACACCTTTATTTTGTTGAATGACTGTTTAAACTGTCAGAAAAATGTGTCAGTCGTGTGTAAATTGTCTCTGTATTTACGACAGGCACGTCGCTTTTTGATGACATCACAGAGGGATTCCATTTTAGAACCCAGCACCACTTCCTGTAATTTTAAACTTTTATTTGTCTAAATTTCTTCACAAACTGAAACTTCACAAATGCAAAACTATGCTAAATATTTACCACAGCTGCCCTCCCACCAAACTAAATCATAATTAGAAAATCATGAGAACCTGTCAAATAGACTTTAAGCTCCATTTAGACCGGGTTAGTCCTGGTGTAGGTCTGGTTTTGTTGTGGTCTAGTTCTGAGATAGTCCTGGCTTAGACATGGCTGGATACTTTTCCCTTTTTTATTTTATGTAATACATTTTTAGATACAATGAAATCTATAATGTGTTTAATAATCTGCAATTATAAAAACAAATTAAGTAGAAAATTCTTTTGTTAATGCCTCCCAACCAGGCTCTGAGCTGGCTGGTTATCTTTCGCCAACACTACCTTGATTATTCAAATTTATTCTGAAACTAATCCCAATCTCTACAGTGAAATCTCATTATATTCCGCTTCACTTTGCTCCCAGTTGCCTCCATTATTGAATTTTGACTTTATTTGTTTATGAACTTTGCTAATTGCCATTGCACCACGGTGTTAATTATGACACAAACATTAGTTTAATCTTATATGATTAAATCTTGACTAAAACAAAAAAATATTTTAGTCAAGACTGATTCTCTTCAGTTTTAGTTTAGTTTTGGTTCTAGTTTTTTGACTAAATATCATGTAAATTTACATCGCTTCATGGGACATATTTATTTTTATATTTGAGCATCTGCCAAAAAAAACAAAAAACAAAAAAACATCAAGACGTGTTCCTTGGACATTTAGTTTGGTCATGGTCTTGGTTGATAACTTTGCCACCGAGATTAATTCTTGATTTGTCAGGCTCCCACTGTTGAGTTGCAGAGAGTGGACCAATCGGAGAGCAGCATTGTGGTCTGGGCGGAAACTAAAGGTGAAATGCCCAAACAAAAACCTGGCAACTCTAACAAAAGTATTTGGGCCTATTTTAGAAGAATATGGTCTATTTTGAATCTTTAAAAAACTGCACATAAAGGCACTTTATGCATTTGTAAATGGGAAAAATGTTTAACAAATTGACAAACGTCAGATTTCTGGGCTTGTTCCGCTGTTGCGATGCTTTGACCAATAAGTATTTGTTAGCGAGAGCCTTTCCAGATTGATAAATGTGTAGATCTTAGTTAAGATTGATACACATAGCAATCTGGTGTGAGTAATGTTACTGGTTTGTGGCTCTGGGGTTGAAAATTGCTTAGTTTTTAATCATTCAACAAAAATATCAGTACTCAACAAAAATATCAGTACTTTTTTTCATCATTGCTTTGTGTTAATTTTCATCCCTCTGATACCTGTGGCATTAAATAATAAACTTCTACCACGTCAGACGCATTTTGACGTTGCTTTATATATAATCTTCCTATCTATGTCTCACTGGACGGTATCATAAGTGCTCTGATCCGTGACACGATCCCTCCTAGTTCCTCTGTCCAAAGTCCTACAGCCACAGTGAATCATAAGGATAAGCACCGAATTATTCTAATACTCTGGTTCAAAGGTCACTGCGTGCTCTAGTAGTACTTATACTACAACTCCACTGACTTTTTACGTCTAGGAACGATTTCAATGCCATTTTACATCTAACCTATAATTTGTGACAAAATCTCACATTGCACCTTATTTAAAAATGTATAATACATTGCTAATATTAATTTCGACTAAGGATTTCAAATGATAAATATTTTGTCAATGCCCAAAGGAAATAAACGTGAACACTACTTGCAATGAATCCTGTATGAATTAAAATAATTGCCTTGACTTCAAATGTCCACTAGATGGCAGTGTTCTCTCATAGTCTGAAGCACACCCTTTGCTCAACATTGTGTTTTTCTCAGCATTTTAAAACTAGGATAAGGACAATTTAACACAAGGCTAATGTTTCTCACTTAATGTAGTTGAGTTACAATTTTTCTGTTTCCATTGCCATTTCTAAACAACTCTTTCTACTACCATAACTAATTATTATTATGGGGAAGACACTTTAAATATAGCAATACCTGCAGTTGCAACTATAGCCCTGCTAATATTTATGCTCACAACTCCTCCTATGGCAACTGCTACAACTACTATTATCACTTGTAACAGTTTAACACAGAGAAACGCATTCAAATTTCCACCGTTAGCCTTTGTTTTTTTTAAAGGGTGATTTGAATAGATTTTAAAAGGATTATATTAGCGCTGTAATTCTTTAGTCGTTTAATCGCTTAGTCGGTCAATTGGTCAATGGTGTATTAGTTGATCATCATTGTATTTAGATAAAACATTTTATGGTAAAAACAAGGAGATATGGAGTGAGTTTAGATGAAGATTTTGGAACCTAACATATAAAACCATTATTTCTGAGTACCGTTCTGTAAAAAAATAGTTTGTTTTTTTGCAGTTTTGAGTGTTGTTTGGGTCAGCTACGTGGAGATACTTTATAGTTTTGATATATTTTTGCCGCACCCCCTTTTAGTCGCCAAATCGATCGATAGGGCAAAAATCTAATGATAATACTTATGATGTAAATACATTACAACTGCTACTAATTATCATTACTATTATTACAAATTACATCCACTACACTATTGGTGGTATTTTTTCTATTTCTGGTGTTATTTACTACCATTACTTGGCCCCATGAATACTGCTATTCTTTACTCTTACAGTCACTACTACACAAGTTATAAGCCTATGTTTTCAGTGGCCTTACAATTTATACAAGATGGCTTGAGAGTTCACAAGGTTGAACTGGCAATTTCTTGTCTTCTGAAACCGTAATAGCAGCAGTAACCACTGGTGCGCCCTCTATCTCCACATCTCCACCTGTTTGGCTCCATAAATCACTGCACATCTGCTCACCTCATGGTATACAGCAGAGTACCATTGTCCCGGAGCCGCAGCAGCTTGTTGGGAGTGGTCATGTTGTGTGCGATGGACTTCTTGCCGTTTAGAAAGAACGTATCGGGGGTCCAGATGTTGCTAGCCAGGAGGTTGTTGAGTGCGAGCATCTCCATAGGGCCCTTGAAACGCAAACGCTCGTCTCTCCAGCTCTGGCGGAAGAACACGTCAATGGTGTATTCCTAAAGGGAAGCATAATGCAGGGTTATACAGTGGAAGAGAGTTATATAACAGGTTATTATTAAAAAGATCAAGGGAAAAAATGAATTAGTAAATTATCATTATATTATTCCTTTACTATTTTTATAAATGATACATGAGTTAAACAAAATAGGTTATGAGTTGGCTTAATCAAGTGATTAAAATGTTAAAATGATTTTAACTGTTAATCAGTGCTTACTATTTCTGCTATTACCACTTTACTGTAGTCTGAAGCACATAGCCAGACTAACATTATATGGCCAGTGACAATTAGATAACCAGAATAATCAGATAAATCATTTAAATCAATGGATATTTAGAGTAACTGTTGTATTTGGAGGAAAAAGTATAATGTCATTTAAAATAACTTTCATTCTTAAATATTTTCTTTCATTTTTGTCTTTGACACATTTTACATCATTTTTCTCAACAAAATCTGCAAAGCTGTAAACAATCAGAAAGAGATTTCAATAATATGATAACAGAAATCAGATAATGATCAGTTTTTTGGTGCATTTATAAACACTAGAGCTGAATGATTTGGGCAAAATATCTAAATGCGACATTTCAGACGAGCGTTGCAATTGAGATTAGATCAGGGATTAATATTTTTATTGTAGAATTCTGTTCAATGTTGGCATTTTAAACACGTCCAGGAGCATCAACTTCAGACAGAAATATGAAGATAAACTAATCAAAGAATCCCATGCATTTCAGAACATGTTTGTAGAGGTCTGAATTACAGGGTTAACTAGAAAAAAATGGTATTTTTGTTGTTAAAGTTATTGCCGTCCTTGCAATTTGGTAATTGTGACCATTCAACTTGCGATTTTGATTCGATTGCAACTAATCTCGCTGTAAAAAGCCATTGTGACTTTGTTCATGCTTTATTAAGAAATTATGAGTGTTTTTTTATAAAGTGGTGCCAGAAATTCTTAATCGACTAAACACTGTTGATCAATTAGTCGACTAAAGGGGCAAAGTCGTTAAAACCGGCAATAGCTCAAAACTTTATCTGACCCAAACTGCACTTACAAGATGATGAGTGTATGTGTGTTGATGCAAAAACAACAATTCCCACAGAAGAAAAGTACTATAGAAAACAGCATATTCATGAAAAAAAGAAAGATTAAACTCATGATTAACTCTTAAATCTTCAGCTAGATCACTCCAGGCCTTCTGTTTTCTGCTGGTGTCGCATAGAAATCCTTATAATCTAAATAAAATAATTAGTGGATCAGTAAAGTCGACTGAAAGCCATCGACAGATTAACAAAATGACTAAAGGCACAATTAATCGAATGCCGATTTGAATAGCCACAATTAGCAAATCACAAAAGCTGCAATTTTTGAAGTACAATAATCTCTTACACAGTTTAAATTTTAAAAAATGTGTTCTGAGACAAGCAACCTAGATGCAACTAAAAGCGACAAGAAGCAACTAATATGGACAAAACACAACTACAGTGACAAAAATGCAATAAAAATGTATCTAAAAATTACCAAACATAACTAAAAGTGTCAAATGCGTGACTAATAATGACAAATAACGCACTAAAAGCGTTAAAAACACAACCAAAAGTGACAAAATTGTGGCAAAATGCAAAAAACATTCTGAAACATGTAGTTCCTGGATTAAAATGTGAAGAACAACTTGCTGTCTGTCTGTAAAAGAATCTAAAACTGCTTGTCTCCATGGAGATGTTACTGCTTTGCCAGGAATGTTCTACAGTATGGTATTCAATGTATGTATATTACTGGTGTTATGCTGATAATCTGAGATTTTCAGAAGTTTTACATTTTCAAGGCCTATTTGGTATATTTTACACTTTTGAAACGATAAAACCTTATAAGCCACAAACTATCTTCAAAGTATGTGTTTTAGTAACAAGTCCATAATGATACTCATTAAGTAATGTATTATTAGGCCCAATAATACCTGACGCAATGATCAGCACAAGCCTGGGATTTTAAGCAGGTCCTCTCTCTTTTTCTGAGACAGTGGTTTAACACATTGCATTATGTGATGTTTGCTTCACATAATACAATGCAGTGAAGCCTATCTGTACGTAGATGGCAAATCAGTTCCCCAAACAAACGTTGAAAGTTAGGCTTCTCCCACTTTGACAGACTCTCCCACCTGTTCCTGAAGCTCCCGCCCTCACAGCTCATTTTATTAGTTTGGGAAAACTGAAAAGTCCGTGGAGAAGTGCCGAGTATCCATGCTGTGTTTATCTCCAGGAGTAGGGGCCGTGTAGGCGCTGATGCTGCAGTGCATTGTGGTAGTTTTATCGGCGGGCCATTAATAATACAAATTAACAATCATCTCGAGGGCCGACAGAAATCGTCTTGAGGGCCGCGAGTTTGAGATGCCTAGTTTAATGCTATACAGTGGAACATTGTAACTTCTCCATGGAGACAAGCACATAGCGGTCATTCCACCTCAAAAGTTACATATTGCACATTTATAAAATACATAGATTTTCTCAAGCTACATGAAAGCCCCGGATCGCTCTTTTCTTCTTCTTTTCTTCCAACATCTTGCTTACAATTCACACATCAATATGAAACACAGAGGCGGTCTACAATATCGACTTGTATTAAAACAAATGTACAAGAAATAACTGCCTTTCTGCGTCTAACTGAAGAATTATAACGACACACTAGCTTTCCATACTATCCAACCTCATATCCGTCTTTTCCTAACCCATCAAATTCACTGTCGATAGCCTTTTCAAATCAATTAAAGCAATCGGGCCGGTCTGATCAGCGTGGTGTCAAAGTGTGCCAAGGCTACTGCGAGGTCTAATCGAAAAAGTAATGAAAATAGAAGAATTAATAGCTTTTTCTGCACCAAGTAGTTTATAAGAGAATGGGGTAATAAGAAATTGAATCATTTGGAACAAGTTGGAAGGGGCCAGCCACTTTGCATTAGGGCTGCGGTAATTTAGGCTCATTTGTTAATGTTCAAAAGCAGCCAAAAAATTGTACAAGACACAACCGGGGCAAGATTCCAGGCTGGATGAGTATTTCAAAAGTGTTAGATATGGTTTGGAGGAAATTGGGAAAATTAGACAAGTTGCATGAATGTAAAAAATATAAAAAATGCATTCATCCCTGAACTAAATTACATCTACTTATCGACTGCTATTACTACTTCTACTACCAGCTAATATTGCTTTGTAGTAAATGCAACGTGGTGTCTTAGTCAACCAAGATTTTTATTAGTTGACAAGTCATTTTTATTTAGATTCTAATTATTTATATGGAAAAAACTAGAAGATATGGAGTGATTTAAAGAGTCTAACACAGTGATTCTTAACCATAGGGCCGGGGCCCAAAGTAGGGCCGCGAGCACCTCCTTGAGGGCCGCACAATCACTAAAATATAATACATTTAATATGAGATTGGGCCTCGAGTTGCTTTAGATGGAAAAAGTCGGGCCTCAAGGTAAAAAAGGTCAAGAACCCCTGGTCTAACATAAACTGTTTCTTAGTAATTTTATTGTTTTAACATGAACTCTTCTGCAGTTGTAGTCTTTTGAGTGCAGTTTGGGTCTGGTACATATATTTTGATAAATTTTTCCACACCTCATTTTAGCCGATTAATCGATCGATAGGGCAGATCTTTAGTCGACCAAGAATTTTAGTTGAGTACAGCCCTAGTATGATTACTACAACTTACTACTACTGCTACTACTTCTACAACTACTAGAAGTTGTAGCAATTGTATTACTTCAGTTAAGAGTAATAGTTTTAGATTAAACTACTACTAAGAACTGACTTTTTCTTATGCTGCTCCCACAGCCTGGAATTACCTCCAATCGGAGCGGAGATTGCACAAACTGGTCGCAGTTAGGTGTTTTTGTGAAATGTTGAGAAACAATTTATTACTACCTCAATTACTCCTTTTTTATGTATTAGGGTTAGGATAATATTGGGATATATTTGCCGTTCTTGCACATTTTATTACTATGATGTTTTTAAAATAAATGTTTAAAATGAAAACGTACTTGAGCACTAAGAAAAGGTAATGCAACAGAAAGAACTATATATAAGAACACTATAGTTAAAACAATGTTAAAGGAGAGCTATTATGTCGACAGTCGACTTTTAGGAGCTTTTAACCATAACATAATTGTTCCCCCTTGTCATTAAACCACTGGGAGTTGTATTTAGAGTGATTCGTGCATATTTGAGTAATCTTTATAACATGCCTCAGTTCGCCATCGCTGGTGCAAATCACCGCCACGAGTTTCAACACAGAAGTAAGCAAACTTGTTTTTTACACTTGTAGTTTTAGATAAATATTGCGATTGAAGATGTCCAAAATATAACATAATGATCCGAAGGTGTCGCGGATTAGAACATGGAAGCACATTAGGTCTTCTTTAAAAAAACAAAAAAAAAAACATCAGCCTTTTTTGCCCTACAGATACACACATTCCTTTTGCACTTGTCACCTTTTGTATTTATTAAATCACTTTGCTTCAGTATTGTATGTTGTTAAATAAACTGTTTGGCTTTAGGTACATTTCCAGACACCACATGTTTGCTGAGGTAGACCAATCTATCCAGGGAAAATGAACAATATTTGCACTGTATGAACTCACCATCTCAGTGTCAGAAACGGGTCCGAAGCTTGTCACAAAAATATTGGTCTTGATCTCTGTGACATTCTCTGCAAAAATAGAAGACAGGGAAGGATAATTGGAGGGAAGAAGCAGGCAATAACATACACCGATATAGAAGGGAACAGAACAAGTATCAGGGGCTGGCAATAGAAAGCAGTTATAAGGGTAATACAAAGGAGATGCTTGACGTGCACATATTTTTAATTGTATATTCTTAAGTAATAATATAATATCAAAATTCAAGTTAGAGTAACATCATCAACATTTTACTTTGGTTTACATGAAAAGCATTTATGAATTAAATCCTATTATTATCTGTTACAACTACTGATGCAACTGTTTGAGGGTTATTTCTACACCTACTATATTTTACATGCTACTGCTACAATTATACCCTCAATACCTCATTTTACGCCACTATTCCTACTATCAGAGGGGTGGACCTGCAAGTTGTGAACTGAACTCGAGTGAGATTTGAGTCACTATTTTGATGACTTGAGACTTAATATGACGATAAAATGTACTAAGACTTTGGACTCGCCGTGGACTTGAACACTATGAATGAATGAGATGATCCTCGCTGGCTCTGCTGTCTTTTGTAGACAAAACTTCGACAATACAGTGACTCAGGACTTGACTTGGACTTGGAGCCCTGTGCCTTGAGATGACTTGAGATGAAACCATTCATAAACATCTAAGAAATTGCAAAAATATGAGTTGTGTTCAGTAATCTGCTGTAAAAACTTGAAAAGACTTGAAACTTGAAGCATAGCACTTGACTTAGTCTGGCCTGTCTTTGATGAAACTTGACTCAGACTTGAGGCCAAAGACTTAAGACTTACTTAAAACTTACTTAAGACTACAACTACTACTACTACTACTACTACTACTACTACTACTACTACTACTACTACTACTACTACTACTACTACTGCTGCTACTACTATTATTACTACTATTACTACCTTCACACCAAATAAATGATGGTGCTGTACAGTAAAATAGAATAGATCAAGATGACAACACAAGGAATATTAAAATGCAGGAGGAATAGGACATAAATCAATTACTAAAAGCAAGAAATCTAAGAAACATATCGCTCAGAGTAAAAAGCCAGTGTGATTTAGTTAGATAAAAGAAAGCAAAGTGTACTTTTTTAAAAACAATTTAATTTAGAGTGTCCCTTAGATCAGATGAATTTTAACAGTGCATTACCTAACTTTTCAGCTGGCATGTTCCACGGAATTGCATCAAAGTTATCTAGTCTAGTGTTCTTTTTTATAATGTGGTTTTTACTGCTAAAAACGCCAAAAACATGACTTGCTTCTCCACAGATCTGACCTGTAACTTGTAACAAAGCAATAACATGTCCATGGACATAAGCAAGTGGCAAACATTCCACAAACTATCTAAATTAATCAAAAAAAATCGTAATTTAAACAGAATCACCTGCCACTGAAAGACTGACAGCCCTAATAAATAAATAACTCTGAGATCTTGGGGACGCCCTGTCTTATAATATCTGTACACCACACCGAGACACATTTGACTGCGTACAAGAATTTATTTAGTATTCTTGACACTTCTAACTTGAACACGACACAGGAAAAGCCAGACTTATTTGCTGTATTTGTGACGGGAAAGCCTGGACAAATCTCTCCTATGCATATCAATTTGTTTGAGCCCAGAGGTGGCATTGGCCTGGACTGTGGCAGGCGGCTGCATTTTGAATCATGTTTTTCAGGTTTGCATTTATAGTCCGCTCCTTGTCAAGGGTAGCAACTGTTACCAGGATGTGACAGCGGGGTTCCGTCATAGCAAGTTATTTGTCACGGAGAAAAATGTGCTCGTATGACTTCAAATATAACATTAAGGCTGCAATTTTAACAATAATCCACATGTTACTGTTAAATTAACTTAAAGACGAAATACAATTATGCAGGATTGTAGGAATACTTTAGCAATCAAAACATTTTATGATGGACGTTTTATGAGAAATATGATAAAAATAGTATTTATCGATAATAGTTACAACATTCAGTGGTTTATACATTTTGCAAGTATTTGAGTTCTTGCCAAGGTTGGACATTTTATCGAATTTTAATCAAAATTCAATCATTTCAAATGGTCATGGATCAGCTTTTTAATTAAGAGGTCTACAGCCAATTCTTTGTCAATAAAAGCATGTCACTTGGTGCAGAGTTTGGAATTTGAAGGAATAAATAGGACATTTTCTTGTGCTAAATGACACTGATAAAAACGTCTATTACTTGTCATAAAAAAACAAAATCAAACTGGATAAAAAATTGTGACCAATCAAAAAAAAAAAATCCTACTACTGACTAGTTTTGTCTGTCCTGTGTCGAAGAGTCTTAATCTAAGAGTTTTAAGTACACATTTTTTCCTATTATCAGGGTTAATAGACAATGAATTGCATCGAAAAAATAAAACAAGGTTAAATCAATGCGCACGTGACAACACGAAGCAGATATAGCACCAGCAAGCATAAAAATATTGCTTTGCGTTTCATATTTTACAATTAAACGAGTTTGCTAATTCTCTGATACAATTGCAGAATACAGTGTACAATCGCGTACAATGCAAAAACCCAACAAGGACAAATCTTGAATCTGAAACACTTTTCTAAAAGCACTTAGCACCTCGCCATTATAAGGAGGGAGTCAGCTGCAAACTGAAAATGAATTGCCTTCATTTAACAGGCTCTTTAGAGGGAGAAAAGTGTCCGTATGAATGGCTCCAAGGTTATCAGTGGTTGCCAGGGCGAGAATGAATAAAACAGCACAGTACAAATCGTGTTGGAGATGGTGCGATTGATTTACAGAGGTCCACAATGGCTTTTGTGCTCAAGACATGGCCAAAGTGATCGTCTTCTGCACCATGTGACAAACAACATGTGCAAATTCACCTGAGATGGCATCCAGTCCTGTACCTGTAACCCCCGCTGTCTACCAACGCTTTGCATTTGGGAGGAACGAAAACAGCAATTACCCAGCAATATAAAGTAGTCTGCCATTTTATTTTACACCCGTGATGAATTAGGTATAATGTAGCGCAGTATTTAACAGCCTGTAATAACACTGTACTAGGGTTAAGAGTGAGAGGGTTGGATTTTGTTATTTAAGATTGTTACATAGTGCAGTACATTGTGAGTCATTGGGCAGATTTCATAACTAAAATATATCAGGTGTAAAGAAATATAACTTAATAAGAAAACAGAAACATCAGTCATATCAAAATATTATGATGATTTTCCGTTCACTGCATAGGACATTGTTTCTTAAATGATTGCAATGTTTGTTACAATAAAAGCTGCTAATTTAATTGACGTGCCTACAGTACGGCGGACTTGTTCACGTGTCAATTCTTACCTTATTTCAAATGAGGCATTGCTGTAATGTTGGCCAGAAAGCTTCAGTATTGCAATGGATTTTTGCTTTTGAAAATAGAAATAAATGCCCATGCAAAAACTACTAAGACGTTGTTCTTACTAGGCCTGTCACAAAATCACAATTACTATACAATACCATAGAATGTTTACACTCGTTTGGACTGACAGGATATGTTTTATCATTTTTTGGTAATGTGTTAGAAGTTCAGCAGTAGAGGATTGAATAATTAACATTTATGACTCATAAATGCTGCTAATGAACTACTTAAATGTTTAATTCTGCTCTTTATTTATTGCAGATGATATATTACATAAAGGAATCTAAAATGACACGGTTTTACAAAATAAAAACATGTAAATGACAAACTGGTGCTTGCTACGGTGAAAGGCCACTATGAAGCAGTTCAACAGCTTAGAACAGGAAGTTAATGAACTTGTTTCTATTATTAAAGTGCCTATAACAGGTTGGACTACTCATTTAACCAAAATGCAATAAGATAGATATATTTAAAATTCTGCTAAAATGTTTACAAATTTTACCCCAATTTAGCAATTTTTTTTCAAGTTTTTAATTTTACTTCCTGGTTGTAAATGATGACATCACACTAGGATTATCAAGAAACAATCCAAATGTCACAGATTTTTTTTGCCAAAGAAAAACATATGTGAACACCTTTAATTTGTTGAATCAATGTTTAAAGGGTCAAAAAAAAAAGTTATTTTGTGCAAATTATGCATAATCTTTGTCTCCCTAGAGTGATGTCATCAATGTGTTTACGTCCTGTAATTTTCAACTGATTTTTCAACTCCACAAACAGTTGCCTGACTGGTGTAAAAGTATAATTTATGTTTACATCAGGTATTAATGCAACAAATAAAGTCAAAATTTGAAAATCATATATCACTTCAAGCCATTTTAGATCAATATTGTGGTTACGAAATGTACACTGATGACCTGCTTATGTTATATTTTAAGTCCCTTAACAAATGCGTAGTATGTCTCCTTTAATGCAATTGTTTATCATGACATTTTCTGGAAGCAAGTATCGCACATCCAAACTTGATATTGTGACAGGTCTACCTAGCCTTACGTTAAAAAAAAAAACGTGATAATGGTTTGGAGATGTATAGATGATAGAACGATGCTCAGGTCAAAGTTACAGGCTCAGAGGAAGTACAATGACATTCATGGATGTAGAAATGATAACACGAGGTTATTTGGTGTAAGGATGCAGAGGTAAGGCTAAAAACGGTGGCTGGTGATCGCCTGCTGTGACCTCGTGAAGAAGTGTGCCTTATTGATTGATTGGATTCCTCCTAAAAGGCCATTCATCTCGTAGTCAATCACGTTCACCATCACCTGCGTCGAGGCTAGATGGAGCGTTCTGATTAATGCTAAAACATGCTAAGCTAATGCCACATTGTAACAGATCAGTCTTACTTACTTACTTATTGTCACTAAAACTATGCAGTAAATGTGTCTTTTTTCCCCAAACTACAACTATTATTGCAATTACTACTAATAATAACTAAAGCTACTATCATGACTTAATAATAATGACCATAAGATGATGTTAATACTAATTTGAAAAAGATTGCCTTGACTCTTCACTGAAGGGTTGCATAATAACACTAGAAATACATATAATGAAAGGTAGCCTGAAGAGCAAATGGAATAGCATTTAATTATTACTGCTTGCGTTTGCTTTGTGTTACCGTTTCCACTACTAATACTACTACTACTACTACGGCTACAAACCTCCAAGTCCAGGTCGTAACCGGTTGTCGTATCCATCCAGGAGTCCGTCCAAAATTCTGGTGAACACGGTGCTGTTGTCGATACCACTGCTCTCCTTTTGGGTCTCTGAAGTTGTTGTACTGTTTGAAGAAGGATAAAAACATTTACAGAGTTTGCACCGGAGCAGGAGCTACTTGATATTACCATAACTAAATAAAGTTAAATAGTGACAATAGTGAGAATGCAACATCAAATTTAAACAAGCCAAGGATAACAACAAGCAACGACCACATAACCACTAAATAAGGAATTAAATAAGGAATTCACTTCATTTCAGTTCATTTTGTGGCATTATTTGACATTTGTAGAGTGAAATGGGGAGAGAGAGGGGGAGAGGCCAAATGGTCAAGGCCTACACATGTGCAACGTCCTTAACCTGTGCACCAGCTTGATTTTAATGCTAAGGAAAAGGTTTGATACTCGAAACCACTTTTGATCCCCCCATGACAACAAAAAAACAAAAAAAACAAATGTAATTTTCAACAAAAAGTCATAGTACTTTCTTTACCAATGTTGCCATGGTCTTATACTTGCTCTGGTATAGATCAAAACCATATAAAACTAGGGAAAGGTAAAACATATTTTTCAAGTACTACTTTTTATTCAAATTAGTATCTAGATTTGATACTAGTTTTAGTATTAATTATTGACAACCCATACTCCATAGTGAAATGTATTTGTGCGAGACATGTCCGCAAGATATCAAGCAGAAGATTAAGGTTTTGAAAAAGTTTGGCATGAGGATCTCCAAAACAACTGCAGCTTTCCCTGATCTTCTCTAATGATAAAATACTTTAAAATGTTCTTGTTTTTGACAGGACTAATACCTATTACGTGACCATTATACGTGACCATCTTATTTTTTTTTTGATTGATTAGTATTGCTGTCTAAATAAATTAGTTGCAGGCTCTTGGAGATTGCAATTACACTGTTTGGACACAGAAGCCAGTGTCAAACAACTGCAAGTGTACAGTTATCTGGAATTTGAACAGCTGCCAAGTCTAAAAAGTCAATTGATCCACTCTTGAGAGAAGACGATGTTTTATGGAGAGCTCTGACCCAGATATTTTGGCATTCTTCCGGACACTTAAGACGTGTACACAGCGCGATCAATCAAAAGGAATAGACAAGGGGATTGGCTTCACGCTTACATAGGGATCAAAACTTTGTGGCTTACCTTATCTGGCACCCACACAGGACAACATACGACAGCATCAACAACGCCACAGCCTGGGTTTGGGCTAATTTCTTGTGCAAATCTGCAAAAAAGACGAGAAGAATTGCACTCAATGAAAATTTTAAAAAGTCTACGCCACAAAAAGAAGTCCTCCAACTCTTGCTTTGCACGCTGCACCATGACAATTAACCAGCACGCCTATTTAGGAGCGATTTATCTTTAAACAGACCCCCCCCCCCCAAAAAAAAAAAAAAAGGCAGTTTGTTATCTGCAGTGTTGTGTAAAAGAAAAGCAACGTAACACATTTAGCGCATTGCATTGCTGGACACTCGCCTCGTTTTAACGCCATTTCCCCTTGGTTAAGTAAATGTGCGTGTGCCTCGTGTTGTCATGGGGCCCAGAGGCGACGTTTTTTTTTTTCTTTTTTACCTGAGAGCGTATCCATGGCGTTTCTCCTGCACGTCTATGGAGAGCTCGTTCTTCACAAGTGCGCGGGCTTCGCCTCAGTCAGCCGGTGCTTCGTCTGTTGTGTCGTCTCCACCGATGTCTTTAGCCTCTCTCTCTCCCTCTCTCGTCTCCTCCAATCAGCGGATGGACATTTCAGGCGCTTTGGCCGGCCGCTTCGACTCTGTCAGAGCACCGCTGCCGCACCATCGCAACCGCAGCCAAGGCGATACAGAAATCTCACCTCAAAACAGTGTGGAAGATTGTCATTAACCCCCAAACGGTCCGCGTCGGAGGGCTGGAGAGGGTGAGCGAGAGGATCGAAGTGCTGCAGCCGATATTTTGTTAATAGGTGCTCCTCATTGGTGCGTTATGAAAAAAGAGGTGGTGCCAGTGGGCTGCATGTGCGGGGAGGTGGAGAGGGGTTTTACGCACCAAAATAAAGCGGGTTTGTTCTGTACAAGTGCATAGAGCTTTAAATGTAAAGAAAAATGAAATAATGGAAGTAATGATTGGAGACTTCAAATAGTTTCTGTAGGGGTTTGAAATGTGCATTTTTAGGGAGCAATACTTAAAAAATAAATTGAAACAGAATGAGATTAAATGCTCGCTTTTATTTCTGTTGCAGTCTGAGTAATCCAGCCTACTTATTTAAAATATTTGCGTAAAATGTCTAGTAACGATAAGTTTCATTACCCTTTGACACAATGGCTTTACAATATGCCCAAATCACACGATCAATTTAGATAATGACTGCTAATTTTGTCCAAATACAAGACTGATAAATGCACATTCCATTCATAAATCCATAAACATTGTTATTATTATTTTTTAGCGTGAAATGCAGCCTAGTGTTTACGCTGACAATGATTTTTAATTTATGCATTTACCGAACTGGTGTCACAAAATAGATGCCTTTTAACTGTGGATACTTAATTAATAGCCTGTGCATTATATCACAGAACATGCGTTTATCTATGCGGAAAATCGTTTGGAAAAATCCTTATCTTGATCCTGAAGTTTGCCGTAAGAGGGAAACCGCGCTCCACATTTGGCACAGCAGTAATTAGCGCACGCTTTTTGACCTCCCCACTCGCTTTAATCAGGAGCTGCGTGCGTGTGCGTTACGTGTGCTGCGCGTGCACGTTTGTTACATGTGTGCGCAAGTATAAGCAGCGTGTGAACCGAACGTTATTCAAGCCGCGGTGCGCTTGTCCCCCCCGGGAGCGAGCTTTCAGCACCTCGGCTCGTGTGGACAGCTCCCGTGGCCGCGCGCGCGCCTGCATGGCCGTTTGGACAAGTGTTTGAGTGATGCGGGGGGAATGTGGAAGGAACACAAGCCCCGCGTGTGAGTGAAGGGATGAAAGGCAGCGAGAGGGAGAGAGAGAGGGGGAGAGAGGGGGAGAGGGGGGCTCCCAAAGGAAACAGTCTTTCAATATTTGCCCTCGAGCCAACCTACTGTTTTAAAATTCAGGCAGCACCGCGAGCTACGAAGAGAGAGAAAAGAAGAAAAACAAGCTTCAATTGATTTGGGTACACGGGCTACAATAGACAGTGAAAGAAGTACAGTATATAAACACTGTACTTTGTAATTTTGCCTTTCAATTTAGACAACTCAAATGTTGACTTGATTACGTTGATTACTGGGTCAAAAGTTTGTAATTGTGGGCGTGTCATTTGAACGTCCTGCGTCATTATTACTTTGGAAGAGCTGAATAATTACTGATAGAAGTTAAATAAACGAACAATATTCATACAACTTCAGTGTTACCTTGTTATGTTTTGATTTAAAATGTTGAGGCAGTATTTGCAATTGTTTATTTGTTTGTATGTTAAAACAGCAAGTTACATTTTACAGTGATTAAAATCAGATACAGTTTACAGGGCTGTCAATCCTAAACATGGACAGATCAAGCAGAACATTATGACCACAGGCAAGTGGGCTGAATTAAATTAACACTTGGTTTTTGTCACTTTTATAGTGAACTTTTTGTCCACAAATTTGTTTTGGGAAGTAGAGAAATGGTCAAGTTGGACAAACCCAAACCATGAAGGCTAGTGTTTCCAAACCAGGATTATGGTGGGAGCGTGGGAGCACTGACCAGGGGCTAACTGGGATTATTTTCTTATTTACATGTTTATTGAAGTTAATTCAACGTCCTTAAGTTTTTACCCATGGGTTTCAGAATGATTAGGACCTTTGCCATAGCAATTAACAATTTAAAACTGAATATTCAGTCTTTTAAATGGGAAAATGTCCTTCAGTTGTTGCATCTGTATGAAGTGGAAACTCATGAATATGATATTATGAACATAAATATAATTGAAACAAGAAAATGTAATAGTAATCATTGTCAATAGACTGGTAAACAAGTTAACAATCATACATAGTCAACTTTTGAATGTGAGACAAAGTTAAGGGGGTATTTGACACAAAAAGTGGGTAAGGACTGTGAGAAAAGTGCAGCTCTTGGGGCATTCAAGCTTACTCTGAACGGTGATGAATTATGACCAACTTAATCACTCATCTAAGCGAATCCTTTTGCACAATTAACATTTATATATGGCACATTAGTTTTGTTTACAGTCACCCTTTTGACAAACCGCCTGCTTATGCAATGACCTGCCCCTGCCATTAACGCTCACGTGAAGCATCTGGTTGTTTTGCAGGAACATTGTTGACGGAAATAAGAAGTTGTACGCCATCTACGACACCAGGTAAGGAATCTGAACCGCGACATGTTCTACAAATGCATTTATTTCAACATTGCACATTCCTTTACTGAGCCAGTGACGTGCGTAAATGTACCCTGTGTGCGCGCACTGTGTCCAATTGTGATTCACAGGATTTCCACCGTGGCATTTGGGGATATTTTTTAAGGTTCAATAATTCATGCCCCCCCGGGTTACGTTTTACTTAAGGAAAAAGGCCATTACGCAAGAGGAATAGGCTAATTTATCAGACGCATCGATTAACGGGGTGATAGATGCAGCCTGTCCCCGCTCCGTGCTGTCGGGGTCCCGCCATTTTTACAGGAAACTCAGGGGATGGGGATTGGCGCTGGAGCTGTGAGGTGCACTGTAAAAAAAAATGTCCACGTTGGTGTGCGCTTTGGCAATAGTTATCCAATTCACTGAGGAACGCTGGAGTTATTGAAGTTGAGAGGGTACGTTCTCAAATGGTGGACTTTATGGATTAAAATTGCTATCACATTCTATAAGTCAGAAGGCAGAAGTTAGGTCATAAATATTTAGAAGATATTTTAGCAGTCCTAAAGAAATGTGCTAAAAGGCTTCTATATGTGAATGTTTCAGTCAGATGTGTAAGGAGGACTCTAAAACTACCAAAAAAGTACAGAAATATCACTTCCACGTTTGAAATATTACAACACACATTTTTTACATTTTTATTTTTAATCACGTCTGTTTTGCAACATTTTATACATGAAATTAACATTGTACACACCTTCAAAACAACATTAATGCTATTTTCAATATATTTCCAAGTATTTTTTGCTTTTTGACAGCAGTTGGTACATGGCCAGTAAAAATCAGATAACTAGCATCTATTCTAGTTATCTGATTATTGGTTTATCTGATTATAATCAGATAAACCAGTAACTAGATCTGATTTTTGGAGCGTTTGCATACACCAGAGAAATCTGATTATCTCAAACACCTGCTGTAAGTCAATGTGTGGATTTCAATAGGAACTGTTGTGTTTGGAAGGCAAAGCACCATCAATTTTAAAATACCTCTTTCAATATTTCTGTCATTGTCAAACACTGCACAGGTGAGAACAATAAATTAGAAATCAGATTTATCACTGAATGGAACTTATTAAACCTAACGTGACGTGATATTTCGATAAAAACACCAGAAATCAGATCAGATTTTGGAGTGCATGTAAACATAGTCAATTAGCTAAATTAGCATTGAATCCGCAAAACTCAAACCCTTCTCATCACTAAATACGCACAAACATACTATCGATATTTACACGCAATCACGCGTTTTACCCAATCACGTCACCACTTTACATTTATGTACAGGGATCGGATTGCATTCTGGGAAAGTGAGTCCCAACTACGACTTAACTTGCGCAAAAACTCGTCAACTGTCCATTTACGCGTTGCGCACGAATCCAGACAGCACCGCGATTGCTTTGACGCGATGATTTCATAGCTGCATTCACGCTCGGACAAAACGCCTCGTGTATTAAAAAAAAAAGTGAAAGCTTGTGTGTGAATCTACCGCAGCAAGCAAGTGGCGAGTATTTTTTTTTACAGTGCGCAAGTGTCGGGGGGCTCCATCTCTCATTTGAACGAGCCTTTCGCCGCCACCAAGCCGCCGCCAACACCAGCAGCAGCAACAACAGCGGCAGTAGCGGTTGTCTCATCCCTGTGCAGCCGACTTCTCATCAATATGCGCTTCAGCTGCTTCTTACCCCAGTAAAACGCGCCCCTCTCCTCCTCTCCTCCAGAGCGCACACCGCGAGTGCAGCGCAGGGAAAACCACTCTTCCCCCCCCCCCCTGTCAACGCGGAGATGTCAGCTCATATTTCACATCTTAGCCGCTGACTTTTTCGCTCACCAGCCAGACTCCGGTTCTTCTTCTTTTTTTCCTCTTTTGCCCAATCAATGGATTATTTCGCGCTGGTGTACGGCAGTGTGTCCGTCGTCTGTTGATTGGGGTTCGCTTTTTTTTTCCCCTTCTTGTTCTTGTTGCTGTAAACAACGAGGGATCCAGAAATTAAAGAACAACAAAATAGGATATGTTGGCTTTGCATAGGGTTCGCAAATTTCGCGTCTTCTCCTTTTTGGTTGTTGGGTCCATAATATGTTGCGCGCGGAGGTGAGTGATTTCCATGTCATTTTGGCTCGAGTCAAGGTTATTGCTTGGAGACCATACAAGTCAAGGTGATAAGTGGTCATTTTCACAAGCGTGCCCCCTTTTTATGTTTTCCGTTTCAGCGTCAATGAACCGGGCAACATGTCTTTCGTGAAGGAGACAGTGGACAAGCTGCTGAAAGGCTATGATATACGACTAAGGCCAGATTTTGGAGGTATGTTAACACACCCCCAATTAACCCAGTTGTCCCCCTCCCCTTACTCCCTTACATCGGCTGCCTCTGCTTTATTTTTGGCGACATACATCCAGGTGTGTTGCTTAAATCTCACCAAATCTCTTCCAGGGGCTCCCGTTGCAGTTGGCATGAGCATAGACGTGGCCAGCATTGACATGGTATCAGAAGTCAACATGGTAAGTGACCAGACATGCCATGAATGTTATTAAAGCGTCTGAATTATGCATGCAAGCTCCCCGTTGTCTCAGCACTGACACGTTCTCGCGTATAGACACTGGGACATTGTTATTCCATTGCAGTGGCGGTAGAATGAATCTAATTTTGCTTTGCCATGTCCATTACGGGGTGGTGAGTTGCATTGGGCTTGGCTTCCTTCCTGTTAAGCATTAAAACATCTCTCGCTGGCAGATGCAGAGCAGTGCAGTTATTTAGCCTGGTGTTAGAATAAATAGCTGCAGGTTGCTTATGCCAAACAATGTGAATTCCCGTGAGTGTTGCATGGGGAGGCTAAGAGGATAGATTATCTGTACAATTGTGTTTTGAACAATAAGACATGTCCACAAGGGGCCGAAGTGTTGCCTAAAGTAAGAGCATGTGTGTATTGTAGACAGAAAAATCCCTAGTCATATTATAAGAAGCATAAAGCCGTAATAGATGGCATTACATCACTCCAAAAGATCTGTCTCCTTGTTATGATGTCATAGGTCTGTGCCCAGGGGAATAGAGTGGTGAATAATAACAAGACGGTTTTATTGCTATAGATTTGAACTAAACTGGGGCCTGAACCAAATTCACCAAAGAACAAGGATTATAACAGGTCTGAACCAGGACTCTAACAGGTCTGAACCAGGACAATAACGGGTCTGAACCAGGGCTATAACAGGTCTGAACCAGGGCTATAACAGGTCTGAACCAAGACTATAACAGATCTGAACTAGGACAAAATCAGGTCTAAATTAGGACTCTAAGACCAAGTCAAGGCGAAACCAGTCAAATCCAGGACTAAACCAAAACTGAGCTGTCTGAGACCAAACCAGGGTCAAACCAGGACTAAACAAGGACTAAACAACATGTAAGAAGACAAAACCAGATCCCTATCACAGTTGCACTTGTTTGGTCCCAGTTTGAGCCCAGTTTAATTCTGATATAGACCTGGTTTGGTTCTGTTTTAGTCCTGACCGTGTCCATGTTTAGTACCAGATTTAGTCCAAGTTTAGTCATAATTTTAATGTGGTGTTTGTGCAATTGTGAGCGCACTCTAAACCAGGTCCAACCCATGACTATTCAAAGTTGAAACCCAAACCGAGCTAGAAGACCCGCCAGCATTTCTCAAAGCTCAAGCCTATGACATCATCACTAGATTTATGCTTAATAGCCCATTGTTGCTATTCTTGCTTGGTCCATCCCTTAACATTGCATAGAACTTCGTCCCAAATGAGCGAAGACTGCTGCTGAGTGGATAAATTTAATGCTTTTTGTAGTTGTGCATGTTGACGCGTGCCCATCTCTCCATTGTAGAGTCACTCCAGGCTATGGGTACTTAAAATACCACTGGTCCTTCTGACGTTGACCCAAATTGCATTACAACCGGTCAAGGCTCTCTCATCCCACTGGCTACATTTCCATTTGTGAAATTTGACTTTTTCCACGGCAATAGCGCAAAATGGTCCGCTTGAGAATCCAGGCTTAGGAAATCAACCTCCAGTGTGACCCGGTTTATGGCCCATTGCTTGTGCGGATACGACTTTTATGACTTTTATTGGGATTGGGGGCTCCGGGAGAGAGGGAGAATTTTATAACACAGCTGTAACACTGTCCTGGAAGAAACGGCAGGAAGTCAGACAGGCCATCCTCAAATGTCAGGGTTTTATGGTTCAATGGACTGAGCCTTTACCCCTGAACTAGAAGAACTTAAAATCGGGCCTGGAACTATATCTTTTTGCCATTGCGGGACTGTATCATGCCTTGGTGGGTGTCTGTGGAAAACATTTAAATGTATTACGTCATGATAATACTTCATTCATATGACACACATCACATATGCTATGATTTATATAAGTTCAGGGAATAGGAATCCTAATAAAATGATTAATTTGGACAAACTGGTTCTCGTGTCATATCTGGGAGTATGACGTCATCATATTCACTAATCAGAAACCAATCATACATTTACAAAGGAGTATAAATCATAACTCAACCAATAAAGACTTAATCGGACACAGACAAACGAGTGAGGTGTGATGAATAATTTATTGCACAGATAAACTTTGCCACTTAGATCCCAGCAGATGGGAGACAACGGGTTTTGTAATAAAGCTAGAGCATGATGAATTTCTAACGGAAAATATTTACCCCGGGGGTCTAGATCCTGCATGGTGCGGGTGAATAAGAGGAAATGGAGAGGCTGAGGAGGCTGATGGGACTGCAGCAACGGGAGATAGGAGTTTGTAATTGAAACTACTAGATGGACTAAGATAAAGAAAATGTATTTGTCTGGATGGCTTGTGACCTAATTGGTTGAGTGGCAAAGGTAGCAGGCTGGCATTAGCAACAGATTAGAAAGAGAAGTATGAGCCATTGGGAAAACAGTCTTTTCTTATCTTCATGTGTCTTGCAAATCATTTGGTATGCATTGGAATATGGGAATTGATGTTTTTCTAGTGTTGTTGAATGACATTACAGTAAGGAGCCTGGTGGGAGTTTGTGTGTGTGTGCGCGAGGGTATGTGGGTTAGAGTGGATCGATAGTAATGACTGCATGATTAGTTCTCAAGGTAACTCCGGCAGTGAAAAACTGACTTTGTGTCTTGAGCTCTGAGCTGAGGTAAAACAAATGCAAGCTTTGGTCATTTTTTACAAGGCAAAGCTGTAAGAGATTATTGCTCAAAGTCCACATTAATCATTGTCTTGCATGGAAATGAGATGCAGTTGTAAGCGGAGGCCATATTCCCTCATTGCTGGTTTACTTTTGGTACAGCCTAAAGAAGATGTATTGTAATGATGCAAAGCTGCAAATGGAGATACATGTGCTTGTATTTATATTGTATGTTTGCATTTTTAGAGTTTGTCTCCATAGGGAAACATGTTCTCTGCATTTGACCCATCCATCAACCAGTCCCGGGGCAACTTGACAGGTGCAGGGCCTGGGGACACATATCCATTCTAAGCCAGGATCTTAAGCTTAATTAAAGGTGGACTGTGGAAGTTTTCAAGTGGAAGTCTTGAGAAAATGTTACTTTTCCTGGAATATTCCACAGTATACAATATACCTATCTTTCATTTAGTCAATTACAGATGTTTTTATTGCCAAAAGATACACACCTACTTGTCTCCATGGAGATTTTTATACCATTTTCAGCAACATTCCAAGCAAAACAACAAACATTAAGGGAAGAATTGGACCTTCCACCCTTTAGGTACAAAAGGACTACTTAGCTTTGGGGGTATACACTGTGCAGGTTTTTTTTTTTACTGACGGGGAGAAACACACCTAAACATAACAGCCAAAATAATCGACTGGTTTATCTATTCGTGAAAACCCAAAATGCAATACCGTTTCCTCAAACCTGAAACTTCTTTGGTGTATGCTCTATCTCACAATGGTAAAGATGGAATCATGCTCTCTTTCTAAAAATAGACATAGCTGACATAAATTTATCAGTGCAAAGAAATTGATATTTTGATAGCAAATTGTGCCAACATGCTTTTTTTTAACATGCAGTAGGGGTATACATTGCAGTTTTAAAATGTATGTCTGAACAAGGCTGCAATGCTTGAGCAAAAGTCACCATTTGAAATTACAGTCTGTAATTGGAAGGCAAAGCCCACTATAGTGGAAGCACTTAGTTAATTACGCACTATGGCAACGCATCTTGGCTCCGGTCTTGCCTTTCTATCTTCAAAACAACTCTAAGTAAGCTCACAGAAAATTCATCAAGGGTTTTCAGTCTATCAATGGGTCTTGAAAAATCCAGAAAGAACTTAATTTTGTAGAAAAAGTAGACTGGGTTTAGTGGATTAGTTGTGATTTTATCCTGATTTTGTTTTGATTTATCATAATTTTTTGCTGCTTTGCATAGGTTTAGTATTGAGTTAGTCCTCGTTTACTTTTGGTTTAGAATTCAGACCTTGCATGTTGTGGTAAATCCTTGTTTAGTTTTGGTTTAAACCTGGTACTACTTTAAAACTGGATTTAATTCTAGTTTGTACTGGTTCAGTTTTCAGCCAGTCTAGTTTACACTTGAACTGTCTTGATTTATACCTGTTCAAGTCCCTGCTTCAGAACTGAGTCCGACCTGGTTTAGTTCTGAGTTAGCCCTTGCTTTGGACATGTTACAAATAAAACACAGTAATATAACTCAAATCTTAATCTATTTTACATTCTGATTTAAATTAATGACCATTGCCACTGCAGCTGTATCTCCACAGAACTTAATTGCCCGGGTCTGGGTGCTAACGCTAACTAGCATGCCAAAATAGGCTTGCTACCCCCAGAGCTGGTGAAGGCAGCAGATGATCAACTAAGAGACGAGACAACTGGGATCTCACTTTTGAATTAATTTGCACTCTTTCTCTCACTGCACCCGCCAAGGATTTGCTCCGCGCACCAGCAACTAGTGAGAGATGGACACTTTTTTTTGCTTCCCGTCGCGCAAAGACATGACTGGTCAAGCTGCTTGTTATTTTTACACCGCATTTGACATTTTGCTGGCAGAATGGTAGTCCAATATGTCCCACAATGCTTTGCGGTTTGAGCACACGGGGCTAGCCTCCACAGGGAAATGGATAATGAGCACTTTTGGTTGGGATAGTGACAGCGCGGTGCCGTAGTCAATGTGCAAGCTCCCAAAACAGTGACTACCACCTCCTACAACATGGGACCATAGGGACCCAGAGCGGTAGCAGTGGTCGACTAGTTCAGGGGTAAATGCTCAATCTATTTCATCAATAGCTTCTGTTAGCCTGTACTTCAGAATTGAGCTGCAGGACAGGTTACGATTCTATGGCAGAATTTGCTTCAATTGTCACGTATTTGTTGACCTTGTTTATTAGGGTTGGGACGAGATCTTGTGTGTCAAGATCTCTTGAGATTGAAATGCCTCAACACCGTGCAACCACCCACAGATCTCGCAAGAACACATTGTTTTTTCAATGCGACTACTCAAGAGTGCAATAGCCTTCCTGGACGAATTATTATTTAAGAGAATATTCAGTTTTAAAACCGCGTTGTTCTTTATTGTTTTATAATGCCATATTTCATTTGTAATACAGAAAACTTACCAAAGGAAATCGGTTTTCAACTTAAATTTTAATGTTATAAAAATGTTCTCGTCTCGTGAACCCAATCTTGTGACCTGTCTCGTTACACCCCTTTTGTTTATGGTTAATCTCTGTAATTACTAGGGCTTTAATCCTCGATGAATCGGTTGACAATGTCTTTGTTAACCAACATTATTTATTAGTTGACTAATTATTTTATTTCAATTGCCAATGCTTCATTAAGGATAATAGCAAAAAGGAGAAGATATGGATCAGATTATAGACTGAATCATGAGTTTACTCTATGTTTATAACATCATTAACTAATACTTCGTCTAAAACTCCTGTGCCTTTGTAGTCTTTAAAGTGCAGTTTGGGTCAGATACATGGAGATACTTCATAGTATCCCCCCTTTTTGTCAATTAATTGGAAGATAGGGGATGTCTTTAGTCGACCAACTATAGCCCATTAAATACTAGATCTAGACCCATGAAACAAAAGATGAAAAAATTCCCCTGGCCCTCTATCTAAAATTAGGACATTATCAACTTCTAGAACGTGTATGCAGCCATTACAATGAGGTAAGGAATTCTTTCACTTATAATAACAAGTTGTTAAGAGCGTCTCTAAAACTGCAGCTCTTGTGGGGTGTTCTTAATATCTGTTGTAGAGGAAACTGATGTAGCCTGAAAGGTGAAAGAAGAGGGATGAGGCTGGAGTTCTAATGCAGGAGAAGTTTATTTCCATCAGTATGGGACCCAGAGACATGAACCTTAAGACATTGCGATTGCATGCATTCCAGTTTAGTCCAGTCCAGTCCGACTATGCTTCTGCTGTGAGGAGTCTTGTACCTCTGATGACGTAGGCCAAGATAACAAGAGCTAAGCTGGCAGTGTTTGACTGGCACAGAGGAGAAATGCTATTTTCTCCCACAGTAGCTTTGCCAGTTGTCCATATTTATGTTGTGCATTTGACTGTTGTAATGATTCTCCATTTGATTTTAAATGTTGCTATGCTCAAACAGATAGCTGCTCCTCCACCAGAGATCAGTCAGGTGATGATTGGTCTAAAACTACTAAAAGTTAAATCCAAGATCCAGCCCATATCATAGCCTATAATAGAAATTGTAGTAGTCCTGGACATTTCTCCTCTCTAAAAATCAGCAGTTTCTCTGATTAAAAACTTGTTAAGCTCCTCACAGCATTCATTTTAATACCATTTCAGCAACTAAACAAACCTCCCAAGCCCACTGGAGCAACCCAGGGGCATAATTTGGGGGAGCCGATGTTAAAAATGTGGCTTTATTGAGACAAGAAATGCTAATTATGCTAAAACAAGGCTGGATCTTCGTCAGCAAATTCTAAAAAGAGGAATAGGATGAGACAAAAGCAGCATATTTTTAGCACCTTTTTGGTTCGGTGGTGCACGTTCAAAGGCTAGTTCTCCTGTGGCTATAGTATGGGCATGAAGATCTAGCTTTTTGAAATCGCCCAAGGTTATTTTTCACCATTGTATGATGCAGACAAAGAACGGCGTCGAAAGGTCATGTATAGAAGATGCACAGAGGTTGAAAGCGCATTGGAGATCAACAATAAGGCAGGAGTAAAGAATCCATCAAAGGGGGAGGATGGTCCATTGTCCATTGTAAAAGCTTGTCTTATGTAATCTGTATGATAATGTTAAATTATTTTGTTTGGCCAAATTTAATGGGCATTTTTACATTATGAGCAAATGAATGTAATCTTCATATTTGATTGACATTATTGCATTGTTTCTGCAGAACAATGGCATAGCAAACATTAATGAAACACAGAATACCGTTATAAATTTAATCCACTGGTTGTTGTTAGGGAAAAAATATCATTGATACATTTTCAAATATACAAAACTTGCAATCAACTACTACAGAAAAATACATTTCATGTCAGAAAGAAATAAAGTTGTTTTTTGATACTTGTAACTTACAAATTGTATTATAGCAAGTTTTTTAATGTATTTTGTTTCTTATACTGTAGTTATACTAAATCTTAGCTTCTTAGTAAGTTTTAATTTGTCATCAGCAACTGTCTTGCCTTGTTTTATAACATAATCTACTTGTTTGTATGCACGATATGCATAATTATTTTGGTCAGAGCTTATAAATTAAAGCAGCAAGCTATTTATGGATGTCTGTTTATTTGTCTCCTATGTTAGCCAATAGCATATTTATTACTTGCCTTATCTAACAAGGCAGAAGAGATGCTATTTTAAGACAGCAAAAACACAGGGAAGATATCATAACTTTAGAGCATCTTGCAGCTGAGTCAAATATGAGACAGGAACGCGATCAAAGGCGTGCAAAAACTGGGGTGCGGTGACTCGGGGAGAGGGAAGGCGGGGGCTGGCTTTCTGGTTGCTCGTACGGGACCCCACCTGGCAGGGGCAGCTTGACGGGGCGAGTTATGGTGCTGTGGCAGATGCTACGTAGTGTGCGAGAAAGGTGCGCTAATCACCTCTGAGGGTTGTTTTTCGACGAGGAGCGAGATCAGAGCCGGGCTAAATAGATTCTGTTGGTGCCGGAGCTGTGCGCACTTCAAAACTAGATACAGAGTCTGAGATAGAAGGCTCCTTTCATTAGGAACTTCAGCGGGTTTCATGGCAGCACTGTCAAAATCCACCCAAGGAGGTAAAAAAAAAAGTGAGATGTCAGCTAGAAGGATTTGTGAGGGGGAGGAAAGATATTTTAGAACATATATTGGACAGATGAAGCTGTATTTTACCTTCTAGTATAAGTTTGAGATGGATTATTTGAACGGCAGTAGCCAGTGGTGCCTATGTATGAATATGTTTGTGTGAGAGGTGGTCTATAAGCACAAATGAGCAGCCATGCATCAGTCAGAATGTCCCAGGGCAGCTTTGGCATCAGACTGTCTACTTCACTATAGTTTATATTAATTGAGTGACACAGAGCCATAAAAGAACAACGCATGGTCAAAAACACCCGCTGATGTTAGTAGGTGGTCTATAAGCACAAATGAGCAGCCATGCATCAGTCAGAATGTCCCAGGGCAGCTTTGGCATCAGACTGTCTACTTCACTATAGTTTATATTAATTGAGTGACACAGAGCCATAAAAGAACAACGCATGGTCAAAAACACCCGCTGATGTTAGTAGGTGGTGCATTTACCTTCACTAGACTCATTTGGAAAATTTCAGAGCTCAAATTGCCTTCACTAAAACACACACCACTTTGATGCCAGAGCTGTAGCTAACAATTATTTTAGTAGTCAGACTGCAATGATTTTTTTTTCTTCTAAAGTCTGTTGTACATTGAGACTTTTGAAATACATTATCAACCAATAAAGTGTCAAATATGAAGACTGAAGGCTTCTAGATAGAGAATCAGAAATCAGAGTTTTATATGTAATAATGCAACATTTTCTGTTACAAATGATCTTTTCATACTTCTCATCTTTTCATGTCATGTGTTTGAGTCTGTACTGTTCAAATAACAATAACTATCATCAACATTTGACTCTAATATATATATTTTTTATTATCAACTAGTCACAACTAAAATGTATACATTACACAACATTTTAAGCTTTTTCAGTTCTCTTAATAATATTTTAGCTGATATTTTCCATTATCCCATATCAACTGATACTAACGCAAAGAAATAAAAGAACATTTATTCCCTTAAAACAAGATTAACATATATCAAAATTGACCAAACGCGTTGTAAGTGTTATGTTTTCTCCAACTAATGACAGAACAGCTTTGCATGAATAAATTAAAACATTATAAGACATTTGGCAAAGTAAATTCTCTCAACCAAGATCAGCTGAAATTATCGCCGGATCGAAGCCCATATTTCGTACTGATATTGTCACAACTCTAATTTTAAGCTTTGAATGTGAAATACCAAGGCTAAGGGTGTTTTTATATAATCATTCTAACCACCTTCATAATGGCAGTCTGTTGCTTCGAGCCATCAAGGCCATATAAGCCATTACTGTCCCCTCATCACAACCATGGCCAAATTAGTCTTACTGTGACTGAAAAGGTAGGACAAATTGGTCTGAGAGCACCACGAACTAAATGTAACTACAACAAGCTACCCATTCATACACCCACTTGCTTGTGGGCGAGAAAGAGGTATTGCATTTTTTGGTATGAGCTCCCAAAAGATGCAGCGAAGACAGGCTAATAAACTCCCTGTCTGCTCCTTAATGTTGGCAGGTGGCCCAGTAAACCACTAAGGGACAGGTTGGCCTAATTTTCAAACAGTTTTTGGCTTTTTTAAAAAACTGTGAATTGCTAAAGGGTGGTGCCAGTGTTTTGCAAAGCAGGAATAAAGAAATATCAAGGTTAACCCAGATCTGAACAACAGTTTTATACCAGAATTTTACATAATTAATTAAAGTTTTATCCAACTTTTCTTGGCGTTAAAATGCAAGACAGATAAAATCACGGTATGGCTTGGGAGTTGGGTGCACTGTTGTCATTTGAGTCAACATACCATTGATGAAGTCTGTGTATTTAACTGAATTTGGCCAATAGAACCCTTAATGTAATTAAAGTATCCAAAAAACTTGGTATATCAATTGGACTAGCGGGACAAGATAAGAGAATGTTATTTTCAAATAATGAGTAAACATACACGTCTTGGATTCCCTGTAGTAGTACGAGTAAGAGACGAGTTGTTGCAAATAGTGATAGAAGTAAGAACAATGAGGCTATGCCAGTTAATTGCATTTTACTTTACAAAGCTAAGTGCTTAATTCAACCTTTGCAGTAGTTTTATACTTACAATATGTAATATCCATCACCAATCCATCCAACTACTATACCTGCGCTTACAATCCCAACTTCTTATCCCAATTGACTCGTTCTGGACTCATAATTTTCCCAAGCCCCAGTGTTACGAATGCATACATTATACATACAAAGACTCTTTACAAGGTTAATTAGGTGTCAAAAGTCATTTCTGATGCATAATTGACAACGTGCTGTAACCTCTACTCGCTAAGGTAAACTCATATATCATGCATGCTCCGTGTCGGAATCAGATGTAGCCAAAAACCAACTGTGTCACTCTAATTATCTTCTATGGGTCTTGCTGCTTTGCGGAAAGAGCATATCGTTTGTACGTGTGACTTAATATACCCAGATGTCTTTAATACAGTATCTGGCTTCCTGCCTGATGGAAGGTAATTGGCCACGGGAGAGAGAGGGAAACATGTAGGATGAAGAGATGATCGCTGAGATTTAGAAAGAGTGGCTCGAGTGGGCTAGTTTGCCAAGTGAACCAACAAGTGGTGTTTTGGTGTAAAGTTTGAAAGGCTGCTTAAAGTGGCTGTACCTGATTTTTACTGTTATGAAAAGTAAAAAACAGAACTAGTTTGTTTTCAAGTCTTTTCAGCAGTCACATGTATTGCTCACTTTCCTAACGCAGTCCCACCGTCTATCACTATTCACTGCAATGAGTGCAAGCACTTTTCATGAGTCTCAGAGCGAGTTTTACCGTCCCAGGTAAAGCTTTATTAACATGCCAACGGTGCATTTCCTGCTTCTCGTAGAATAAACACACTACAAATAGATGCAGAAAAAGTGCTGTGATCTCGTTTTAACTTGAATAGATGCTTTTACAATATATCTGTACTGTGGCAAAACTGATTTTACTTTATTACATGCGTGTACATGAACTGTTTTTCACTTTTCAAAACAGTAAAAATCAGGTACAGCACCTTTAATGTAGGACCTCGTAGCTGTATCTTCTAAAGTGTTGCGTTATTGTCTATTTTCGGGTTGTCTATATATTAATTCTATTAACTTAAAGCCCATGCATCATTAGCAAAAACAGATGTCTCAGGTTTTTTTCTTTTTGATATCATCTTCTACGCACATTATTATGAGGAAATGAAACAATATTTGCAGTGTACTAAAACAGATTGAGCATTTGAACACACTGCTAGACAACAAGTAAATCGTAAGCCTAATATGTTTTTGTAAATAACTCAGACTTCGAATCTTTTGAACCTAGACATATGTTCCTTTGCTGACCCCTTCTGGATGGAGTTGGTATGCTTAGCCGTATCTCGCAATGAATACTTGTCTTCCTATATAAAGCTGAGGCTAAACTTTAACCAGGAGGATTGTATTTTCTATCCAATAGCTCCTGCTTGTGCCTCTCAACCAATCACGTCTTAATACACATTCAGTCTCTCTCCTCAAGTTAATTATTTAGTAAACTATTCATTGTACCTCACTCGTCTCTTGTCTTCTTGTTGAAATACAATGAATGCAGATTTTTGAATATTCCTGATAAAGCAATAACAAATCTATGGATTAAAAAAAGGTTTCATACTCTTCACCAGAACAGTTACGTTGTACACCTTTAACAAAATGATCAAAATGCACATCCAGTACAGAATCATCACTTGTAGCAGTAGCAATTTGTGAGGGATTGCCCAATCTACTTTGTCTATCCCATTTTAATGAACTTGTTGCTATACCTTTAAGACCGCACATCCCCGGCCTGGGAAATCTCAAATTGACAGGCGACGACCTCGTTTTCCTCTCAAGCAGCTGTGAGGTTGTAGCAAATAAAAGGGGGCAGGTAAACTATGAGCCGGATTGATGAGCAGAGGAAAAACACTAGGTCATCTGTCAACAATACGGTCCAGGTAATGGAGCAGCCAAGGGAGACGGATGGGGCTTGGTTTAAATGAGAAAAGAGCCTTGTAGCAAAAAGTCAAGTTCTTTTTACTGAGGCAGTCCGCAATTTGTCATTTATTTGTCATGATCCGTTGTGGATTTTTCTAGCAGACTTGGAGTTTAACCTGTGATTTTGGTCGTTGCCAAAGGGCGGATCTCAAATTTTGACGCCTAAATTTTGGCTTGCTCAAAAATATGAAACGCTGAACTTAAATAAATGTATTTCGTCATCGTTTTAGTCTTAAAGTGCCAGGTTGAAGTACTAATTTTACTAAAACACAGTTAAGATCGTTATATTTAAGATTCTGCTAAAGAATTAACTATTTTCATCACAGTTTGGCACTTCCTGGTTGTAAATCATGACACCACACTTGGACATTCTGTAACAGTTACTTAGCCCAGAACAGCCAATGTCACAGATATGATCATTTGTCAAATAAAAAATACTTGGGAACACCTTTATTTTGTTGAATTAACATTTAAAGGGTCAGAAAAATGTGTTTCTTGGTTGTAAATTGTCCCTAGTGTGATGCCATTGTGTTTTGGAACTCTTCTTCCTGTAAATTTCAACTGATTTTTCACCTTTTCTTCACAAACTGTCTCTTGTTTGGTGTAAAACTATCATATATTTACAACAGGTTTTATTCCACCAAATGAAGTCCAAACTAGAAAATCATAAAAACCTGTCATGCGCACTTTAAATATTTATCCATAGTTGAAAGGAGCTATATGTCTCCTGAGCATCATCTAAAAAGTCTAAAAACATGTCATTGTTAATTCAAACCCAAATTTCTTTTTTTGTTTTGGAGTGTTTGTGTTCCTTGATCCATGATTTTTAAATTTTTGGGGTAAATGTAGCCTAATTTAGAACCACAACTCATACCCGCGGTCCATTTCCTTGGTGACTCAGTGACAGGCTTGGCCACATCTGGTTAACCACTGTCCATTTCGGCTTCATAAGGAACACTTAATCCCATCAAGCTAAATAAATTGGTTGCGCTTTCTAGTTATGATTCATCCATCACATTTTCCTCATACCCGATTGGTTGTTTGCTCGGCAGGTGTTGGCGGTGTCTCGAGGCAGCTAATAGCCCCTCATAACCCACCACTGGTACGCTGTTAGCGACCGGGAAACATCTGTGAAACATGCTAGCGCTGTCAAAGCTGGCCGTCTTGTTAGCGGCACGTACTATGTTGCCTAATTAACAGTGCAACCCTGCAGACAGCGCGGCAGGTGTCCAGGAGAGTGCGGGGTCTCATGGGAAATCGCGGAGACCCCCAGAGAGGATCATGGGTAGTGGAGAGATTTTTGTTCTCGAAATAGTAGCACTAGAAGGATGGCTTAGACATGTAGCAGAGGGCACTTGAACAGGAGACTATACCTTGAACTTGATGGTTAATTGGGCAGCAGTGTTTTTGTTGTGTTGATTCATTTCTCATTATTTTATTAACGCACGGCCTTAGAAAAATGATCAACTGCCTTGCTGCCAATAGGCTACAGTCATTTCTACATATGCAGTTTGCACTTACAGTATGCACTTCTGTTATTTATACTGCTCCTACAGCAGATACTACAATAACTACTAACTGTCACCTACAACATTGTCCAAGGTTTAGACACATTATCATTATCTGCCAGTAAATATGAAGAAAACATTAAAACATCATATATTTTTAATTGTTTTGTTTAATTGTTTGAACCATGATATATCCAACTTTAAAGTTTATTAAACATGGGTTGCAGACGGCATTATACAAATATCTGCCGGCACCGGGCCTCTCGCCTCCTCTTTTCATCTCGACAAACATGAGCGCGACCCGTGTGACAGAAACACGGGCAGACCCTGAACACATCATTACACCCGTCGAAAGCCTCACGTCTCTCCACCGTCACAGCCCCAGCGCAGATCAAATCCTGCTTGCTTTTGCTAAATGCAAAAAAATGGGTTGTTTTTCCGAGCACTCGAATGCTGCTTTTATTTATGACACGCCTTCGGGACCTTGTATTCCAAGTCTGTACGTGCACCTGTTTACACATAGATGCGACAAATTTAAGGTGAGACACCACAGGTGAACAGGAAAAAATCTTCCATCAAAAGATATCAATTTGAAACTTTCCTGCAGTTTTTCATCACGTAATGATTTCATATACAAATCCTTCTGTCTGTTCCGTCAAAATCTTGTTTAGTACAAAAAGTACAGCGCTACTTTAAGTGGTGATCTTGTGTCCCTTACAGAAGAAAACTGCATTTTAAGAAAACAGCCTTTGAAGTTACAATATTCCAGAGAAATGTATGGATGAAGTGGATTAAATGAAATACTAAAACATCTTTAGGAGCAGATTGGACGTGTTTGTTGTTTCCACATGAAAACCTTTTTTTTTGAGATAACCAAATAACCAAAATACAAGCAAAAAATGCCCCATCATAAAGGTGGAGACCTAATGAAAAATGCATATTGCAGATGTCGTTTTAAAGATATGCTAGAGTTTAAGCATATTTAGTATATAGTATATATACTATAACAATCATTGAAGAAAATTGAGCCTAAAAACCATTTTACATAATATATATGCCTATATGTACTGCTTTAAATATTAAGCCTACAGTCATTACTATTTCTATTTTATGTGTAAATTTAAAGAGAAAAACATTACATATTCTTTTGAAAATAGAGCAAATTATTAGTGGGGGGGCCCCGAGGGATCGTCGAGTTGACAGGGGGCCGCGATGCTGCCGAGTTTGGGAATGGCTGCTCTAAACTATTGGAATTATTATGCCATTATAAATACAATAGTGAAAAGACAAAAAAGACTCTTCTTTTTTAACTTCTTTTTTATTTAAATAAGAATGAATAATCACATACAAAAACATTTCTCGCCATTTATTTAAAAAAGAACCAAGTTTTCTCAAGAGTGTTGTCTTCGAGTCAATGTTGGCAAATGTTGCAAGGCTGGTTTTCCGCCCAAAGACAGCAGGGGGAGTGGAAGGGAGCTTCAAACACCCCGAAGATACACATGAAACCACCACACGCACTTACAATGTTACTTATTTCTGCTTTAATTGAGATATTAATTGGTGTCAATATTGCCCACCCCTTCATGCCTTACACATGGTACTTTCCTCTTTGGGCAAGATACTTCACCCATCTTGTCAGTACAAAGTATTGCATTTTGTATATAGTTTTAACGGGAACAGCTTAGACTGTTAAAGGGAACATATTATGCTACGACTTTTTGGAGCTTTTAACCATGTGCTAATAATGTTCGGTTATCAAAAACATACCTGGAGTTACATTTAGCTTCATTTATGCTATTTTGAGGAATGCTGGTTTTAAAATCTTCTACTCTCTGACCGTCAAAAACACTTCCTGCTGAACTCCCTCAATCACTGACGTTTTACAATTTAAGATGTCACTTAACCGAGAATCTTCTGCTGTTTTAAGTCCTTAGACTCGTTCTGAGCATTTCTGCCGTCTAAACACAGTCTCTAAAAACTGACTAGCTTACTCGCATTTATCATTAACGCATGCTTAAGCTTGTGTAAGTGCTATGCAGCAGTAGATGGCGCTTAAACTCAGTAAGTGCCACAGCAAACAGAATAAAGATAATCATTTTGTTATGTATTCTTTTTTATGAAACATGAGATTCCAAACATGAGATTCTTGTGTCTTTTTTCAAAATCTAGCAACAGTTTTTAGCTCACTCCAGCTCAGTGGTTTGAGCGTCTGTCAGAATACAAATTGGCACTTGGCAGATAGAACTTGGGGAAAAACAAATCCAAAGTCCAAAATGTTTTTCTTATTGAAAATGAATAAATACAACTTTCAATCTTAATTTCATAGACATAAACAAGACAGAGTTTTTTTTTTTTTGCCAAATAACATTAACATAACAAAAATACTAATAAATAAATAAATAGTCACATTTCTTCCACCATTGTCTAAACTCTGCTCCAAACAGCTTTTACTGATGGAGTATTGACCGTGGATCTCTCAGTTAAAAAGCTCTAAGCTGATCGGATTGGCAATTCACTTAGATTCAATTAAAATAGGTTGACAATTCCCAGCTGACTGTTTGTTTCTTTGCCTGGGCAATACACTTTTATCCAGTGGTGGCGGTTAGATGCAGATTGGTATCAAGGTTGTTACACACATACTTACCCCAGTGGCATTTATCAAGCCTGGCACCTGTACAAACAAGAAGGAAACATTTCAGTTGTCTTTGCATAGAAACATAATCATTTTCCCATTCATTCGGTTTGTCAGACTTGTTATTAGGCCGTACATCATCAAAATTAGACCGCCCGGCGCATATTAACAGGCCAACACTTTCTCAAAGCCCTCAATTCAATCTTGCCTTTGCTCTCAATAAGGGACAGTGCTATTTTTACCCGCCCCTCCGCAGCAGCAGCAGCAGCAGCGGAGGAGGCGGTGATGGGGGACTGGGGGTAGGGGTACTTGCATAGGGATTCCCTCACACAGAGATGATATACTGCCGTTGGGGGGTCCCAAGGGAGGGCCACCAAATTGCTCCTGAATTGCTTTACTGAGCGCGGTTCATATGGAGTACACAGCTACATATCACACCAACGTTTGTCTCGCTCCCCGCCAAGAAAGAAAAATCTATGAAGTTGAAAATCTATGAAGTTTGCAAAAGATCCACAGATCCATTTTTTATGTTGTTGTTGTTCAGCTTTGATCGAACAAATGGGGATTCTTTGGTAGCAGGACATTTGGGGTTTTTATTGCAGCAGTAAAAACATGCAAAATCTCATAGTTAAGTGGCAGATTTTATGTACACAGAAGTGAATAAAGTAAATAAATAATGCTTGTATTGCGAAAAGTAAGACTCCCTTGTGGTGTTTGTGGCTGCATCTGTAAGAAAAATTACGACAATCTTAAAACGAAGTAATTCCTTTTGCGCAACAGCTGCAATATAATTATTCTCATTAACAATTAAAAGTGTGTTTTCATTTTTTCATTAAATAGTTAATTATTTACCCATCTATTGCACACATTTAAAAATATTAACTGTTTGATGTTAAAACAAGTATCAAAAAACAAGTGTCCAGATTCTGAAAAATGAAATAACATGGACATATTTTGAAGCTCTCTTGAATACTTTTTGAATGGACCATCGATATCCGAATAAAACCACATGGTGATACAATTGCAGTAAAAAAAACTAGAATAAAAAATAATTAATAACTAATAAAAATGTTGGTCAACTAAGACACCATTGACTCCAACATTAACAAAGCTGTTGTCAAAACTAATACATTGCTGATTTTGAATAATATTGTGCTCAAACGTTTATTTTGTTGTGTTTGTGTTTGAATGTCCAACCGTATAATAGTAAAGAACGACATCTAGCCTTCACTATTTATCCAGCGCTCCATTATGTTGTCCATGTCCACAGTAGAGCTCCTAACAATGCTGCTTCCTCTCTAGCAGCCCTATCATGACTTAGCAGTTGCTTGCTCCGCGTTGGGACAGATTAAATTGAATATGGGTCACTTTTGCAGCCAGAAACTCCTTATCTGAATTTTCACAACATTTCAGTCAACATTGCTATTATTTTGCCTGGAAACATATGCAAACAAGTGAACAGTGCTGTCAAAGCTATTGGGAATTCTTGTTTGGTGTGCAAGAAGTGTCAATAATTTATAAGCTATGCAGTCATGTCCTAGAAAATCTACCTTTTTGAAAGAGGGGAAAAAGGCGATTTTTCGTTCCTTTTTCTGAAGGCATTTAAAATTCATTTTGATTTTGCCCATGCAAGATTGATGAGGGATCCTTGGCTGTGTGTTCAGATCTATGGGTAATTTGAATCATTCATGTCTCTAGAGGTGTTGGACAGTATGGAGCCATGGGACTGGATAACATACATTGACTATTGATTCAAATACTGTAAGAAAAGGAAATACATCACAGTAATATTAAAGCCGTCACACTTGCAGAACCTGTTGGGAACTAAATAGGTGGGTTAGACTGGGTTTAATCTTAATTTTGACTTGCTTTATTTAATCGTAGTTCAGGTTGAAGGGCTGCTGGGATCACCTGAAAGATAATTTTAATGCCATACTGTCATCCCAAGCAAAAGGTATGGGGATGAACAGATAGATAGATAGATAGATAGATAGATAGATAGATAGATAGATAGATAGATAGATAGATACTTAATTGATCGCGTAGGAAATTCAAATTCAGCTCCTTAACATTTTACTGTGCTTCTCAGTCGCCATTGTGTCTCAGTCAAAGATCTCAGTGCACCTTCAGCAGGAGGATTCATCAGGTACGATCAGCAGATTGTGTGTCAGGACAGTTTGAGGTGTGCAACAGCCCTCAGGACAGAACACTCCTCTGTGTCCAGCAGGCCAGGCACAGTCTACCTCTTCTGGGCTGTATTCTGCCAGGTTTGGTAAAAAGTTTGTAGTCTGTGGAATTTCACTGGCCCAAAGCTCCATGCTAGCCCCCTTTCAAGGTGACCTAAAAAAATCATCAAAGCAGGACAGGTCATGGGATTTGGAGCGACATTGTGGGACAGATGTGATAAAATAACTGTCTAACATTTAAATCAGTACTTTGCACAAGGTCGACACCTAAAGGATAAAGACTGCATTATTATTTATTTAGCTAGGGATGCAATCATTTTGGGTCACAATATTGATACGATTTTGATTTTCTCAGATGAGCAATTACTCATTTCATAGACCTTTCTATTACATGCATGTACTGTATTTAGTTATTTATATTATTTGTCTCACCCTCTGTCGCCTCTTACTGCTTTCTCTCCACATTTTAACCGCTGGCATTTAGTTCCAGAAAGTAAAAACTGAGTAAAAGCACTATATTTACACCGGAATCTATCGTCGTTGCCATATCGTCTCCTACACGGCGCTGTGCATTTGCCTCGAGACGCTCTCTAGTTGTGCTGCGTGCATGTGCGGCGTGCTTGGAAATATGAGAAAGACGTTAGTGCTGCAGTCGCTTCCACAGCTGTAAGTTTATTGACCGACGCCAAGTTTCTTTTGACTCGCAGGTAAAGAGAGCTCGTGTTTTGAACTGTCATCTTTGATCACAAGAGGTGGGGCATTATGCAGATATACAAATCAACCCAGGACACCCTTGAACCCTATTATAACTTGTTAATTTACTTGCAAATTGCTTAATAACCTAATTTGTCAGGTCTTTGTTTCTCATTTCCTTGGCCTATCATTTGAATACGTAGAAGCTTTTCATTCAAGAGACTCTGCCATTGATGTTAAAATAAAAGCATTTGTGATACCATTTTGTCTGTCTCCATGCGCTATCAGACCCAAGTGCGCCTCTGTCAAATTAACAGCAAATTAGCTCATTCTCGACACATCCTTATGAAATTAGGAGCACCTCGTTGAGTAATTGTCATTAAATTACCGCTAATAAACGAGGTTCTAATAAAGGGAGATAGTGGAGTAAATCCATGCGTTCTCAGGCCAGCAGTCTTATCATTCGAAGTTCTTATTGAAGTGGGCAAAGTGGATTGATCCCTGCGTGCGCGCTAATATTGAATTTGCCATTTCAATACTGTCGACCGGCCTTCCCCTTCTAGCCCATTATCACAGTAACATAAGCCGCCAACACATGACTAATGTCTCCTTAATGCTGTCGTATTTTGGCCCTTATCGCTTCCCCTACTGCTCCTCTTCCTCTGCTTTATCTATATCTCACAACAGAAGCAGCAGGTGGGCTCGGACCCCCCGGAGTGTGGCATAGCATTAGGAAAAATAATGTAACGCCAGGGTTTTTTCAATTATTTTTGAAGGTCAGTGTTGAAATTAGTGAAAATGAGATGAACAGGATCTAGGCAGCAGAGGCGTAACACCAAATTCTGGGCCCCAGGTACAAATCTTCTCGGTGGGCCCCATTCCATAATTTTGTGTGTGATTTATTATTGTTCCTATGACTAGAATATACATCCTATGGTTTCTACAGACACTGAACAATAACTCGCTTTATAGACATCTTGTGTAACTACGAGTCCATATTATGATACAGTAGTTTTCTCTGATCTCGAATCGTATTATTACTATAAGAAAGTACACAAATTGCAAATTAAAATCACCATTTTTATTTGAGAACAGCTTGGATAAAATGTGAGCAGTGATTTTCCTCTTTTAACAACTGAAATACATAAAATAAAAAATAAAAAAAGCAACTGAAGAAAAAAAAATCAAATTTTTTCACGCTTTTGAGGGCCCCCCCTTGCCCTGGGCCCCGGGGAAACCAGTACCCTTTACCCCCCCGTCCGATGCCCCTGCCAGGATTAAACCAGATCTGTCAGGACAAAACCAAGACTAAATGTGGTCTAAAGAAGGACAAAACAATTGTGAATGAAGAGCTAAAGTAGAATGGTATTTCCAGCTTTAGCACAGACTAAATCAGGACTAAACCATACCTAAAAAAGAACACTGCATGACTAAACCTGAATGTTGGCAGCTCTAAACCACGACTAAACAAAAAGGGGTTCTAAACTTGGAAAGCAGTATGGGTCTTATTTATAAAGCTTGTGCACGTGCAAAAATGTTACAGACATGAATCTCGACATCAGGTGTGTGATCTATAAAAAGACAGCTTGACGTTGAAATGTGCAGTCTGAACTCTGAAGTTTTCATGTCTGGGTTTTCCGAGATGAGGCAAAAGAAGATCTGTACTCAGAGAGAAGTGAGCAAGTTTGAAGAAGTTGGTAGAAGTTTGTCTTTTGTACAATTCTTGTTAGAATTCCAAGTAAAGTTTTATCCCCCTGGTCTTGACGAAGCAAAAAAACATGACACAAAGGTGCACTTTATGTAAATGGCATATTCCACAGTATGACTTTTAACATCTTTATCTGGCAGTTATTTCATTACACTTTCTATTGTTCATACAACCTCAGAAAAACATACATACATACGTACATCTTACTGTGAGTCTGGTCGCTCCTCCACAGCTCTGTCCTTTTGAGTCCATGGAGATTCTTAAGTTTAATGTGGAACATTCCAGGCAAAAAAAAAAATCTCTACTTAGACAAGTAAGTGCTGGACATTGGGAAGTTACATAGTGCACCTTTAAAACAAAACTGAAAATTGAAGGTGTAAAAAAGGTGAAAACGAAGTATGAACAATTAAGGACTGGACCGACTAAAAAAATTACATTTGAAAAATTTGAAAATAGACAAAATTGACAAACTTTGGACTTTTTTTGTTGGACTGTAGCTCTGATGTCTTGTCCATTGTCTGTCCATTACTTTTCTTGTTTGCCTTTCTGTGTCTTATTCTGTGTTCTGTGTTTTTTTGTTTTGTTTGAACCATTAAAAAAAACAAAAAAAACAATTTAGCAGTTGACTAGTCAGCAATTATTTTTTTGATTTGTTGACTAGTTTTTTAAATATATTATCAACCGAATAAAGGTGTAAATATGATGACTGAAGGCTTCTAGATAGAGAATATGCATGCGTGAAGTGTATTATTGACGCAATATTATATTTCGACATTTTGATGTTTCACTGTCATGGTCTTTGTTATAAAAGGTCTTTTGACATGTGTTTTAGAGTCTGTATACTTCAGTCAATGATTAGTTGATTCTTTTTTATATTCTACTAGTCATGATTAGTCGATAAATCGCTGCAGCCCTACTTTGGACCGAATGGGACAACTACACCAACCTGTTTAGGACTTTGTTAAAATGCTTCGTCTTTGTATCTTGTTTCATGTTCATTTCGTGTTCTTTGATGTTGTAAACAAAGACTGAAATAATAAAGAAAGTTCAAAACTGTAAAACAAAACAAAACAAAACAGTTCATTACATAACAAGATAGGATTTACTGTAATGTTAACCAGCGTCCTTATAGTTCGAATCTCTTGTCCTGAACCCTCCAATGGCCGTGGCGCTCTCCGTTGATTCTTCCATATGTATGCAGATGTATGTACAGCCACATTACTACAATCAGTTTGACAGCATGTTACTCGTGCCCCTTTGATTCCTATCCGCGGTGGGTCCCTGTATATTGGCCCCTCTGATTGGAGCGCTTCATTTTCGTGCGGCGCTACCTTCCTCCGTGCACCAGGGCTCGGCGCAGTGCCAGGCTCACGCTGTGCCACCAATCTGTGCCCTGCGCTGACTAAGATCTTCCATGCTCCCCGCGCCCCGTGATATACTGCAGCGAGATACGGAAAAGATATTAGGCTGAGTAAACAAATGAATAATGGCATGTAATGTGTAAATGGAAGCTCAATACAATAGTTAGTAATGAAGCACTCAGAACAGTAGGTGGTAGTAGTTGTTACAGTTGGGCGACAAAAATGTCAATCTCAATATTTTTTTCTTGAATATTACGATATTCTAATGAAATTGTGTCTTTAAGTGTATTAGACAAATGTGAAATGACTGACAAATTCTTCATACAGGTGCAGGATTATCACCTTATATCTCTATTTGAAACAACAACATAGCTTTTTTCATTTATTTTAATTATTATAATCAGCTTTTTTGTAGTATTTTTCACACAGATACACAAATTTTGCATATCTTCGAAATAAGGCCGTCAAAGTTAATGCATTAACACATGTGATTAATCCTAGATAACTGACGCATTAATCACACAGTTTGATCTGACCAAACACGCTCTTTTAGATTAGGAGGCTTTACCTGTGGAGGAAGGAACAGGAGCAGCTGTCATCACGCGGTTCATTTTATACACATAATATATCAATCCTTAGATGAGCGCAGATCACTCAGCGGCTGATGTTTACGGGCGGAGAGCGGTGTGGCTTTGCACCGTGCTGCAGAACAAACCAAACAGCGAAAACAAAACACACGTATTAGCTCTGAAACTAGTGAAACGGGCCAAACATTTAACTTAACTATTACAAAGCACTTGTAGATGCCAGACCCAAACCAACAGCTCCATCTATCACTGTAAATGTCATTTACTAATGTAACTTGCTCTATGAGTGTAGAAAGGACAGAGTGTATAAAAGACCCTAAACCCACTGAACTTGTTTGGTCATGAAGCTTACATTTACCTGAAACATGAGGCCACACAGATTCAACATGAAATGCAATGTCTAGACTTAAATTGCTTTTATTTTAAATAATTTATTAAGATTTGTGAAATAAATTATTCCTTTTCTTAAGAAAATGTGCAAAATCACTTAGACATGTAAATAATGCGATTACTCAGATTACTTTTTTAATCGTTTGACAGCACTACTTCAAAACAACATTCACTATATTATCTGAATTTCGATATATTGCCCAGCTCTAGAAGTAGTAGTCATATAAATTGTGCCTATTGTAGTTGAATTTGTGTAGTAGTAGCTATAGGAGTAGGAGTATTAAGTGTAATAGAAAGCAGTATAGCAATAGTTTCAGTAAGTGTTGTAGTAGGCGTAGTATGTTACTTCATTTTTGCTATTTTTTGTTCACCATCCTGTGTCGAGTTCAATCCAATACACACATAAAAAGGACAGTTGTGAGTCAATCATTTGATGTAATGTCTAATTAACACACTGAATAACTCCCAATTAGTTTCAAAATACAGGCTAATAATTAATAATGACAAGAATGCCTTTGTCTTATATCATGCGTTTCATGCACTCAAAGTCGCTTCATTGGCTCTGTCTAGTTTAGTAAATCCTTTGTTTTTTTGAGATGTTTTGCAGGAGAAATACATCATTTGTCTCTTTTGATTTCCATGATCACTCTGTATAGGGTGCATTGTTTTGAGGACGAAGAATGATATGAAATTTACATTTTAAACGGCTTTGTCGTGGTTAAACATCTTTAATTACTGGGCCTGCACACATCTAATAAAAACTATCAATCAGTCATTTTCAGTTGATACGACAAGTCACATTCCTATTCTCTAACAGTGTTTTTCAACCTTTTTTGAATTGCAGCACTTTTAGGGTTTAAAAGATACCAAGGCACACCACCTACTACAAAAAACATTACCAAATCAGATAATTTACTTTAAAAATATGTTATAATGAGCCAAATGATCATTGTGCCTCTGTCTGGTTCTTTAAATTTGGCAATAGTGATGATTTTGTGTTCTTTTTTGTTAAGGACACTGGCTGCTTAAAGGTAAATTAGTCAGTTACATCTGCATTTGTGAATCTCTTAACTCAAAATTGACATCTTTTCAAGGCACACTAGTGTTCCCAGCATACAGGTGGAATAATGTCTCTTTTTTTGTCTTTTATTGCAACACTACAAATTTCGAGTACAAATTATGAATACTAGACCTAAATTAATAAAAGGCATTGAATATAAAGTACAGCGCTCCATCTGAAAACATGACATCATAGAACATAAACGCAACCCATTCAAAGACAGTGAATCGAGACTATTTTTAGCCATGTCAAATGCAAAGTGGGGCTTGAATGTAGCTTTTAAAAAAGAGTTCTTATACTCAGCAAATGGGATAAACAGCATGTTACGTAACGGCTTAGAACACATGAACTTTTGGGAGTCAAATCTTGCTGAAATGACGCTTTTTTTTTGGCTTTTTCCTGCCATTTTGGTGACACCATGAGCATGTGCCAGTGCCAGCTTGGTGCGGGTTGGTATGATTTCAACACCACAGCGGGCAGGGGAGCGTGCCGGGAAAATACTGTGAGGAAAACTGGAGGAAAAGACTAAGGGGATTAAGGGATAGAAAAAAGGCACAAAGGAGGGGCGTTTGGTCGGGTCAAAAATGACTTGTTAAGCAAAAGCATTACTATTTCTGTCTTAGAATGTGTTTCAATAGTTGATAAGGCTCTAACAAATGTATATTGCCATCACTAAACATCTGATGTGTAATACACGTTTATCATTTTGGGCATAGCAAGATTCAAATGTCCCCATAAAGCAAAAATATTGTAGTTATACGTTGTTTTTCATTTGAAATCTGAAAATCTGGTGTTGCAAGGGCATTGTGCTCATTTGCATTAGTAACATTGAACTTTATGATTTTGTGACTACAGAAACGGAAAGACAAAATTAAATCTCACTTAATTATGTCCAAATAAGTCACTGACTACTAATTACTGTTTAATTTTGTATTTGTGTTTGTCTATTTTAAAAACGTACCTTGAGTCTGTATCTGTATCCTGGAGAATTTACAAAAAGACTGGAATAGGCCTTTAAACTGTCAAACAAATGAAATAATCACACATATTTCAGAACATGTTTGTATAGATCTATACTTCAGAGTTGGCAGTTTTTATGCAGAATATGAGATATCTTGTTTGTTGAGGAAATTATGGTACTTAAAAAATTGTAGGCTTTGTGATTTGCTAACTTGAATATGTATCTGGGACGTAAAACTCCTGCAATGGAAACAATAGATGGATACTTTTGGCATCAGGGAAAAAGGATATCACTAAGAAATGTATGACGAGAGCCAACTGAGAAAGGACTGGGTGCAAAAAAACACCCTGCAGTTAATTTTGAAACTGGACACTTCCACCAAGCCCTGGCATAAATGGGTCATAAATGCGACATGTGCCAGACAAAAAGAAAAATGAAACAACGAAAAAAACTGAGTGAGGACCAGTGCCATGTTTTATATTTTTGCGATATGAAACCTCTCCGGATCACCACAACCTTGATATTAGTTGTCATTTGAGTTGGCTGTGAAATTTGTTTTCATCTCAAGTCTTCAAATTACTAATGATACTGCTGCTTTGAACGGCGGCATATGTTCAAAGTCAGTTTTCAGAACATCGACGCTCACCTCTTTGGCTTCGTGAATCATAGAGCCTTCACTACTGAAACGAAGGATTTTGATCAAGATTTTACAGAATTTGTATATATTTTTTGGTGTGTAGCTGCATTGCCATGTGAGTCAGCCTGCCCACACGCTTCTGCTGCACAATGGAACAGTAGTGTTTGGGTTACTGTATTCCAGAAGGAAGAGACTGAGAGAGAGAAACAGAGAGGGAGAGGAGGTAAAGGGAGAGAAGAGAGAGACTGAAAGAAAGTGGGGTGGCAGAGAGAGAGGGGGAGAAGAGTGAGAGATGAAAGCGAGCGAGGAGTGAAAAGAAAGAGGAGCGAAAAGAACGGCGAGAGCGAGGTGGGGAGAGAAACAGATGGAGAGACGAGTGAGGAATGAAAGAGAGGAGGAGAAGACTGAAGGGTTGGAAAAAAGTGAGAGGGGAGAAAAAAGAGACGAGGCAAAGAGAGCGAGGAGGGTGACAGAAATGTGAGGAAGAGAAGGAAACAGTGAGGGAGTGAATAGACGGATTGAAAGAAAGGAGAGAGGAGAAGGGTTGAGAGACTGCGAGAGAAGAGAGAGACGTTTGGCACAAAAGTATTGGACCAGTTGGCTCTGGCTAATGCAGTCTGTAGGCTGCTGTCGTGTCATCACAACAACAAAAACACCGCTAGTGTTTCAAAGCTGCTGCCCGCTCGTGTTTACATGTAGATAAGAACACGCACTGTCCAAAAACGGAACGTGTCGGTTACGTAGGTCTGTCACTGTTTTGTTACTGTTGTTGTGTCCTTGGGCAAGACAGCACATTGCCTCGTGTTGGTTTAGTTTAGTTTAGTCTTTAGTTGTCAGTGCTTTACAGCTCATTGTCTTTAACTTAGCAGAGAGACTATAAAACGTCACTATTAAACATTAGCAACATTAGGTACATAACATTAGTAGAGTATTTCATAAAAAGTTATACGAATGCTAAAATTACTAAGTTAAGTTTTATAGTGCAATAGACAAATTTAAGACAATTTAACTTTGCTGATGTTGACACCGTTGATTATCATCTGTTTAGTGCTTGGAAAGGTCATAGATTTAGTCCTGGTTTGGTCTCGGTTTAGTACTTGTTTAATCCTGGTTTGGTTTTGGTTTAGATCGATAGATAGTTTGGTCTGATTTAATTGTGATATTCATTCATTCATTCATTTTCTACCGCTTATTCCCGTTAGGGGTCGCGGGTGACTGGAGCCTATCCCAGTGACTTTGGGCCTTAGGCGGGGTACACCCTGGACAGTGGCCAACTCGTCGCAGGGCTAACACAGAGAGACAGACAAGGACAGACAACCATTCACTCTCACATTCATACACTATGGACAATTTAGAGTCGTCAATTAACCTGTACAGTCATGTCTTTGGACGGTGGGAGGAGCCGGAGAACCCGGAGAGAACCCACGGTAACACGGGTAGGACATGCAGACTCCACCCAGAGAGATCGTGTGATGTTGGGGTGGTTCGGAATTCGAAACCACGATGTTGGGGTGGTCTGGGATTCGAACCCACGATCTCCTTATTGAGAGGCAGAAGCTCTAGCCGCTCTGCCACCGTGCACCCCCTTAATTGTGATATAATATGAATAATACATTTGATTTATGTAGCACTTGTTTGGTCCCTCAAAGACGCTTTACATTGCATTATTCATTCACTCCACACTCGGTGATTCTAAGTGGTAAACGTAATTAGTTCAAGAATTAAACGAGGACTGAACCAGAACAGGGCAATTGGCAATTTTTGTAAAGCCTTTTGTATTTTGGTTTCCGCAGAAATCTTATATAACCGTTGTGTCATTATTTATTGAAATAAATCTAGTGTTGGAGATATTTTGTGAGACCCCAATTTGTGTCAAAAGTGGCGTTGAAAAGCTCTGCCATAGATAAACGAAAACTAAAGTGTAACATACTTTGAGTGTCTTGAAATCCTCTATATGAGTTTAACTTCAACATTATCCATTCTTGTATTAAACTTATTTTGCAGGTCATCATTTTTTTGTAAGCAACAGATATGTATTTGCTTACATATTTTCAGGTGTAGCATGAGCATAAATGTGTTATTTCTGGCACGTTCACATAAAGAAGTTGTTTCATTGTTTACCTGTGATCACTTATGTTCAAAAGCCCTTTAATGTTTAAAGGTGCACTATTTAACTTTTGTTTCGGTGTCCTCCGTTGAGATGTTATTACTTTGCCTGGAATGTCCCACAGTATGGCGTTAAACTCTATGGGAGATTTCCTTTTTTTAAGGAAAGATTCAAAATAGAAGAAGATCAGCTCCAAAAACATGTTAATGTCATGGTTTAAAGTCCATTCAACTGAAACCAATAATGTCTTTTGATTTGAAAAAAAACAACAACAACACTTTTGTTTCTTTATACTGACAGAGAAGACATTTAACTTCTTGCCAGCTTTTGTTTCATATAGATCGGCCCAGTAATCGCAGAGATACTCTATGAACCAGAAACCATGTCAACAAATCTGTATTCTTATTCGGAGGGAGCTTGCCTCTCCACAGATCTAGCATGTAACCTGCTTATCACTACTGAAGGCAAAGCAAAACCAGAAAATCTACATATTCTACTTTTAATGTAACTTAAATCAAAGTTGTCTGCTGTATCTGGGCCGGTTACTTATTGTGTTTCCTTGCTTCTCTCCTCAGGACTACACCCTGACCATGTACTTCCAGCAGTATTGGCGGGACAAGCGGCTGGCCTACGTGGGGATCCCTCTCAACCTCACCCTGGATAACCGCGTGGCCGACCAGCTGTGGGTCCCGGACACCTACTTCCTCAACGACAAGAAGTCCTTTGTCCACGGGGTGACAGTGAAGAACCGCATGATCCGCCTTCACCCCGACGGGACGGTCCTTTACGGCCTCAGGTGGGGATCCTAGGACTGGACAACATAGTGTAAAAGGAGCAGGAGACCAAAACAGAAGACAAAAAACTACATACAGTCATGCATTTCAGAGGATGTTTGTAGTGATCTAAAAATACTATACAGATGGAGTCAGGCCAAAACCAAAATAATTGCAACCTTTACTAATTGCGCCCATTTAAACTGAGATTTTGATTTGATCATGGATAATTTTCCATATTATTACACTGTTTATACATGGGATACACAAATTGCTCACTTTTAAACATACATCAACGTGGCTGTTACTGATATCTAGTTTTTGTATGGACTTATTCCAGTTTTTTTACACATACACATATAATACATTGATGATAATAATAACTGTTAAACGCAACATGGAAGTCAGTTGTTAGTAATCATGACCATTATTTCAACTCGTCAACTCGTACAAGCTAATGCTGATTGTTTGTAGCTAAATTTTCCTCTGATACTGGAAGACCATAGTTAAATAAAATTTTAAATACTTGATTTAACAATATTTAGTTTGATCTGAGCGGTTGACTTAATGTTAAATCCTGACAGAGACCAATCCATAAAAACATAGATTTTTACATATTGATTTTTTTTTTAACGTTTAGCATGTAATGTTTACTAAGCAAACAACCTGCTGGGCTAGCAAAACTTGGCTAACATTTGCATTAATATTGCATTACTAGCTTGCTAATTAGTTCATTACACAGCACTTAAAGTTGTAATTAAACATTTAAGAGTCTTGGTGGCATTTAACGGAAAGTTCCCAGTCAGCATGCGGTTTAAGAATGCAAAAACATGGACTTTGCATGACCTTTTCATCTTATAATTTGTCTGCTAGGCTCCCAAATCTATTCGGTTTAGTCCAAAATCTATTTATGAAGATCATATTTGGCTACATCTTTACAAAGCCACAAATAGCAAAGTGTTTGAAAATATTTTATAGCATATCTTTATACAAATTGCATTGCAACAGTCTGAACACACAGGTCATATTAGTCTGACTTCTGCACTGAAGTTAAACAGGAGACACATTTTTTACGCAGGAAAAGAGAGGAATTAAACACATTAAACTTTAAGCCAGGAAACAGTTGTGAAGCTAGAAAGTGCAAAAAAGGAGACAAGTTTCAACCTGAATTTGTTTTGTAATGTGTGACAAAGATAAAATATCAACTTATGCCGATTTAAGACAAAAGATAAAGATGAAAATGATAAATGAAATAAATAAAAATTAGAAAATGCTTCCTCAGAGCCATGCCATGCCAGAAATTCCACTTAAGTAAATAAATTCAGAATAATACAGTATTAGGTACTAAGTGGTGATCCAAGAAATTACAGGAGTAAAGAAGTATTTGGGCAAATTACTTCTCAAGTAAGAAATCTATTGTTGAGACGTAACATCTGATTTATGTTTTGAAATGAAAACAATTGGAAGAAGAAACCTTAAATAATGCACAAAATCTGTTTTGTTTGTGTTTTTTCCTCAAAGGGTCGACCACAAAAATGAGAAAAATCTATATCTAAAGGAGTGGTGCAAAAGAAACAATTGTTTAAATAATTTATTATTGTAAACCTAAAGCTTTTGTCAAAATTCAAAACCTTTACTCAAGTAAGTGTACCGTCAATACTGTCAATAACCTCTGCATGTTAAATAGAATGCGTCAAACCCCACTGGAAACCACAGGTTAAAATCATACAAAAAACCCAAACGTTTTCCTATTTAGTCCTGCATTTATTGATGTTGGGCTCGCTGTGATGTTGGCAGCCTTGTGCATTTGGCCAGAGAGCAGATAAAGGATTAAGAGTCAAGCTTCAGGGCACCTCCCTTTTAGTTTTTAGGCGAAACATTCAAACAGCGGCAATAGAAAGTGAATGGACCTCCACGGGCTCTGCACCTCTCATGTAATTTTGAGCACACAGCTGTTGTTTGATACGGTGTTAATTTGAATTTCCATTGATGTGGCAGACAGGCAGGTTCAGAAGACTCACTTATGAATATGGAGACTTTGAATTATTAGGAGGTGCTCGCATGTGGGGTTTGGTGAGTCTAAAGTAGGACTAAACCGGGACTTAACCAGTGCAAGTGATACTAAATTACAGCTAAAGTACATGTGTGAAAAATTAGAACTAGAACTAACCCAGGAATTAAATGATGGTAATGAACAATAACTTTAGGCTGACAAGACGAATCATGGCTAAACTAAGACGAAACAAACCAAAAAGGACAAAATAGTGTCATGTTAGACACCCCAATCATTGATTAGGCTTATCACAATAACAATTTTTGATGTACATATATTGCGACAGAAAAATATCACAATTAACAACAATTAATTAAGTCATAATTTCACCCTCTACAGCTCAAATCGTATTGAAAAAACAAAAAAAGGTTCCCCCAAGTGAAAAGGAAATGCACACGATAAATACTGAGCTCCAAATACATTGTTCTGTAAATCATATTGAACGATAAGTCAATATAATGGGGTGTTTCCATTAGCCCTACTTGGCCTGGTTGTGTTTCCATTAGCCTTTAGAATCTGGTAGCATATCTAGGGATGTCAAGATTAACCGTTTTTTCAATAATCTTGATTATTTGCGGTCACGGTAGGTTATTTGTGGGAGCTTTAGAAGCTACGGTATACAGCGGAAATGTCTCACGTCAAATACAATGCAGCCAAAGCTCAGCATGACAAACTCACCTCAACAAAAAATGGCAGAGGGAACTGCAGCACTCCCAGAGTTGCATCCACCCAAAAAAAAAGTCTGCAGTGTGGGATCATTTTGGGTATCCTAAAGCGGACGAGGGCGCTGTAAAAGCGGACGGATATCCAGTACGCAAAACCCATCGTTGAAAGGTTGCAGCTGAAGTTGCATTAACATGGTCCAGCGTCTTCGGGACAATCATCTGTCCTATTTTACCCAAGTAAAGGTAAAAAAAGTGTCCAAATCTCAAATAAAGTGGAAGCTCACCACAAAAGAATAACATGCTATAAACATGCAACTGATGTAAACTGCTGTCTGAACATAAAAGTTTTGCGTGTGACTCGTGAAGAACAACTGGATAAACAAAGCGAGCGTGTGACCTGCTGCACGTGAGGCACACAAGACCAGAAATATAACTTTATCTGAGTACTTTTTCATTTCAGTCATTGTCGAGAAGACATGCACGTTTATTGACTTCTGCCATTCACTGGTCATTATGGTCAGTATTGAACTTCATAATAATCAACATTAATTGTTTTAAATCATTTGACTAAATAGATTGAATTATAATTAAATCATTTTTAAAAATATGTTTTGTTATAAAAAAAATATCCGAAATTAAATATTTGGAATAAGTTAAATATGAATATTTTTAAGTCTTAATTAAAAAAAAAAAAAAAATCCTCACAATAATCGTGATCCCTAACCCTAAAATTATATATTGTGACATCCCTAATCCGTGCCCACAACAAACCCACATCCATAGAAACTCCATGGTAACCAGCACTCTGACCAATCAGTGTCAGAACAGTTTAGTACCTGCTTGGTCGGGCTAGAACCGGATCCTGGTTAAGTAGGACTAGTGGAAACGCTCCAAACCAGCGCCGGGTACAGTAGAATAGGGCTAAGCAGGGCTAGTGGAAACGTGCCAACAGTAAGGCCCAGATTGAATCAGGCTAAACTAGAACTAAATCAGTACTAGCTCTTCATAATGCTTACCTGGGCTAAATCAGGCCAAAACCCAGGCTAAACCGGGTCTAAACCAGGTCTTGGATGTTTGTTTCTCTGTAGTCGGTCTGATTATGCAAGCGGCACTTAGCCTGTGGTCTGTGCTCCTGGTCTCTGCGTGTAGCGGAGATGAAAGGGAAGATGCACTGTGGTTCAGGAGGCGCCTCCTACATAAATGTATGTCAGGTACAGAGGTAGAGCCAGGCCCCTGCAGAATACTGAGCAGGCCGGGTTTGAGGAAATACAGGAGCAGCTTTTAAATCTTAGCTGACAATTGTATTTAGCTAACCACCTCCTTGTATGACGCTGGATACAAAACCTCCCACTTCGAGCCAACGACAAATATCTATCAATTTCTCTAATTTGACTCGCAATTTTCCATCTATTCTAACTCCCCATCCCTCTCTCTCTCCCTTTTGAGAGACCAAGGGGCTCCCTGCCAACTAGACCTCCAAATCAACTGCAATTTGCATCTTGCGTTTATTTTTAACATCACATTAGAAACCGTTTGAGCTTCTGTCGACGATAAACAAAACTTGACTCCCGAGAGATCTCCTTCAGACACTTCTCTAAATCTGAATTAGCTATTGACGTATTTGCTTGAGTGGGCAAATTTGCACAAAATCATGATCAAAGCTTGTCTCCTGTGATGAACGCTGTATAGTGATGTATACAGTTACATAGTCAGCATTCTAACTGGCTGGAGTAACATCATTTAGGCCGACAACTCTGCCAGGGCTTTGTAATGTGAGACTGAAGGAGGAAGTTTCCTGAGAAGAGAAATGGACGTTCAGTTTCCTGTTGAGATCTAAACTCTCATACAAAGTAACATCTCAGAAATAATTGCAGAAAAGCTGATCCAAATTTGTCCAGATCTTAAAGGTGCACTACATAACTTTTTTGTTACTGGGTTCGCTACCTTGGAGATATTATTTCTTTGCTTGAAATGTTCTACAGTATGGCATTGAACTATATAGTTTGCGTTTTCTTTTGCAATTTTCTATTTCCCAAAAATAACTTTAAAAACATGTTTTGTTTGAGTGGGGTCACCTTTACACAGATCAGTGGTCTGTGGACGTATGTGACTTTCCAGAAACTCAGAACTTTGTGCATCTGGGCTTTCAGTGGCTAGGTACTCAGAGAAGAAAAAATAGCAAGTTTGTGGATGTTTTGTTGTTTTGTTAAGAATTCCATAGAAAGTTTTATAAATGAGACACCTGACCTTTAATTTGGTCTGGTGGCGTCACCTTTTGTGGCGATAGATACTTTTAATGGTATGCTTAAATTCTGGGGCAAAGCGATAACCTTTCCATGTGGCAGCAGGTGGCAGACCCTCCACCAGAAAAGTAACGTAGTGCACCTGCAAGCAAAAGCAAAAACAAACAAATGAAATGGAAAATAAGCATAACTAAAAGAAGACTTCATTTTCAACTAAACTTGGATTAAGCTGGGAACAAAGCCAGAATTTATCCAGACGATATTGCGTTTAAACCAGAACTAAAATAAAATTGGGAATCAACCAGGACTGAACTTGGACTAAATGAGAACTGAAGAGCACTTAAACAGAGCCAACAGGACAATCCCAGGACTGATCTAGCACTAAACTTGGACTTCACCATTACAGATCTAGGCCTCAACTCCGCCAAAAGATCTAAACCTTCCCTAGACCAAGGACTAAAGCAGGTCTGATGAAGGTCTTAAGTTAACCTCAACAAACTCTTATCAAAAACACTTAAATGGCGCAACAGGTAACTTTTGGTGTTTCCATGCAGATCTTATTACTTTGCCCTGGTTTGTCTCCATGGAGACAAACATGTAGCACCATGCGGGCCAAGTTACAGGTCAAATCTGTGGAGAGGCTCACAATAAGAATGCATGCAACACTGTTAATTAAATAAATGCAAGATACATTTGATGCCAAACAGAGAAATCCCCTCATCAGAAAGGCTACATGTACATACAGTGCTGCTTTCAAATGGGTCACCAAAACCATCCTTCCTTCCTTCCTTCCCTGCTTCCTTTCCTCCTCCCTCTCATCCTTTCTTCCTATCCATCTTTCTCTCTGTACCATTTGCTCAGATGACTTAATTTAAACCTGCCTGTCTCTATACGTCTTCTCCTGCAGGATCACTACAACGGCCGCCTGCATGATGGATCTGCGGCGCTATCCCCTGGACGAGCAGAACTGCACGCTCGAGATAGAGAGCTGTAAGTAGCGCCAGTAAAATAAAAATAAATAAAGAACGAAAACAATCTTTGTGAGTGAACGGTCGAGATTAACTGCGACTGAATCAAGCCAGAAAGCATTTTTATGTGCTAGCGGTGGCTACGATTTCAAAGCTTGCAGGATTTTTAAAACAGGGTACTATGAGATGCTTTAGAGTCGATATCAAACATTGTGCTAGAAGTACTGACAATAAACCAGCCGCTAAAAGGTAACAGTTAAATCATTTTTTCCTCAATGGCATGGTTGGGTTCAAATTAGGGTTGTACAATAATAAAATAACTTTTTCTTGCCATTAGATTTGGAAAATTCAGGTGTTAAAATTCAGTTCACAGCGCACATTATAAAGACACTCAGAGGAACGCTGAAATAATAATTAAAAAAACAAATAACTAATACAACTAATGCATACAATAACATGCATTTCTCAACTGGTTTGTAAAGACAATGAGTGAGAGACAATGAGTGAGAGATGTGTGTGAGAAATTGTTCTATATTAATTACCATGTTTAATTGTTAAACTGCACTGTGACTGTTATTGAAATATGAATAACTGTTTTATATTACTTTGCATTGTGTAACTTATTTTTGTACCCCAGGGACTGCAGATGGAAATTAGCTGTTTAGCTAGAATCTGGTGCAGACCATCTCTGTCTTATGAGCGTAATGTCTCTGTACACTGTCCCTTCAAATAAAGACTAAACTAAACTAAACTAAAGATTTAACTACATTATATTTTGTTGTATGCAAAGAACATTCATTAACTAAACAATGGTAAGACAATGATAATTACTACCTTTCAAACTGTGATTTTGTCTTGATTGATTTAAATGGCAACTAACAGTGTTAGTTAGTCACGAAAAGACACATCTATTGTTTTATTTCATTCAGTTTTCCCTAACTGCTAATATATAAATATTGCATTAATCGGGAAATTGTCTGCAAATGATCAACAACAACAATTTTGCGTATCATTATAGCTCAGTTTTGCTCCCCACATGTTGCTGGTTCACGACCTTTTTTAGAGATAATGACCACTGCAGACGTGGAAATCTTATTGTCTTATCATCACAAATTGTCCCTTTCAAAAATCAGTTGGTAGTTTCAGCGGATTTTGATGATGAAGATATCTTTTCATTCATGTCACCTTTTATTCCTACACTTTACCTGTATAGTATGATAATTGCGTACTTTCTTTGTGCCTGCTGTGGTATAGAAATCCGGTTCATTTTCCATATAAATCACAGACACATAAATGTCTTGTGCGATCTGGTTGAGGCTGAACACCTGAATAATCTGAGTTGTAGCGGCTTGTGCGCAGCATATAAGTGGGTGTCTTAAGATTTCCTCTCTGAATGTATAATTACCTGCTGCGGTGTATGTTATTTTTGAATGTGTTGGTTCAGTCTAGTTTAGTTTTAGCATAAAATTTCATGTACAGTAATATGTTTTGACATTGGACATTTCGACAGTATGGTATTAAACTTATTTATCTCTACCAGAACAGGCCAACTTATAGATTGAGCAATAAAAACACCAGAAATGTAATTAAAATGAAATAGTTGTATGCCGTATCATGCCTTTAAAGTTGAAGTATTGCTAAAGTTTATAATATTGTTGAGAAGTAGCTTAACACATGTACCGAAAATACATATTCAGTATTCAGTATTTAGAGTATTTATTTTGAGTTACTGTATTCATTCATTTCATTTGGTGCTATTCGAAATACAGTTGCTCCTCTAAAATCAAAGGAATACATTGTGGCATTTGATCTGCACAATGCACCAAAAATTGAAAACTCAGCTCTTAACAGTGAGTGTATGTGCAATTTTTACTTCTTTACTTTACTGTGATAAAGGTTTTCTTATCTTATAAATAAATGCATAATAAACTGAGAAACTAAAAGCTGAACAAAAAGACGTTTAATCCTATGTCATCTTTTCACACTGTAATAATGCAATAGGTTTATGTGACACCACAACATTCCATCAGCCAATAATATTTAATTAAGATGGAGGGCAGCTATAATTAATATTGTAAAAATGCAGACTTTTGATGTAATAAAATGAGTTCTAGTCACTGAGAGAAACCATCAGGTTCAACATTTGTGATATTTCATGGTAAAGTCTAATGCAATCAATAGAAAACAGTCATCACATCATGACAAGTATTCAGAATACAGTACTCAAATTAGACCAAGTAACTGAATATATTACAAAATACATTTGAATACATGTGTTCAGTATTCATTTTCAAAGTATTCTTCCCAACGCTGATTATACACATATAATTACTTGTTTTCTACATCTGACTTGTGGCTAATATAAATATACTCAATTTACATATTGGACAACTCTTCTGATTCTAAATTTGTCCTTTTTAATCAAATTGTCATTTACACTTCTCACCCAGGGGAAATAAAACAGTTTTTTTGTGTGGCACGTTTGGATACGTCCCTTGCCATTTGTTGACAGAAATCCATGTCATCAAAATTCATTGTAAAATGTTGGATATGAATTTGTCAGAATGATGTCTTGACAGTGCAAATCAGTGTCATTGTTTTTGCTTATTATTCTAATTTATGGCTTAGTTTCAAGTTAAACTTCTAAAAATAAAGCTCTAATCAAAGGTTGGTTTACACCTCTGTCTCCAGGGAAATAAACAGTATTGTTGAGCTGAAGTCTTTGTTGATGAAGTTGAACTGAAGAGAGTCCGAGGCAGTTTCTTTAGTAATAAGTCATATAATTTGCTTAGTTTAAAGGTGCTCACAGTAAGTTTTTTCAAGGTATATATTGGTAATAAAAGCACCTTTTAACTGAATTATTACCAGTTGCATACTGCTCCTTTTAACCAGGTTATCACAGCTTACATTTTCAGGTAACAATAATACGTCTGACCATTTGCCTGAAAACTGCAGGTCAATATGCCACTTCAAAAATTGCTATTACCTTATTAATTTCAGGGCTTTTCCTTAAATTAATGAAAAATTTACTTAACTATGGCATTTATACAAACTTTTTTTTTCCGTCAACATTACAATATTGTTCAATAAAAGTGAATCCGCGTTGTAATCCTGATAAACTTGTGATATTTGTGAATGATTTACTATGACCCAATCCAAACCAAAGTCAAAGTTGCGACATGTTTCCTTGTCCACACTCCCCCTCTCTCCCAGCTGGCCCTCTCTCTAACTGCATATATCAGAGGAGTCCCCAATGCTCGGGAACAGATGGGTTTCACTTACATCTATATGTGCGCAAATGTGAATATATTTGTGTTTGTGCCTTACAGATGGGTACACCACAGATGATATCGAGTTTTACTGGAAAGGAGGAGAGGCGGCCGTGACCGGAGTGACCAGGATCGAGCTGCCGCAGTTCTCCATCGTCGACTACAAACTGGTGTCCAGGAATGTAGTCTTCTCCACAGGTAAATCCACCGTTTGTACAGGGAGGAAGAGAATAAAACATTTGAGATAAATTAGGTTTGGAGAATCTTTATCTGTCCAGTCTTGCAACACAGTTCAAGAACAGCGGGAAGTATTTACCTTTTAAGATGCCCATTTGCTCTTCATGTAAAGTATCATTCATTTTAGCAGAAGTAAAACGATTTCAAGTAGCGCTTAGTATTATAATGTATTAGTCGCTAACTAAGTGGTAATTGGCACGTTTGTTAGTGATAAATCAGGTAAGTGTTGGGCACTGAAATTCTGCTCCTCTTAAGTAGCGACTGAAAAGGTTACCCAAAAAATAATGTTTGCTCGGTGCCAGCTTTTAGTGACTTGGCTTTAAATTTCTGCATCAGTGAGCTCATACATACACAGCACTGATTTAGAGTCAAGAGTGGCACAAACAGCACTCACATTTAGTCCAAATCTTACCTGAAGAGCTGAAGAAACAACTTGTCAAGTTATATCCGCCTGAAAATACATCTGCTCTCTTCCTCCCAGCGCGACGCCTTTACAGAGTCTGCGTGCTGAATAATATCCACATCCAGTCACAGTCTACAGTGTGCGTGTAAAGTTGAAGCCAAACGGATAATATGACACAAACTTCGCCAAACTCTTCCGCAGTTCTTCCATTTAAAAGTGAAATCCCCAAGTGAATGTGGCGCTGCAAGTGAAGATGATTTGTGTGTTGAGTTGTTAAAACTAACAGATCTCTAAAATATTACTGACATGGTTAAAATCTGATTACATTCTTGAAACGTATATATTTTTTTGCACATATTGGCCAGTAATTTACAGACACACAAAATACTGCACTGAAAAAAGGATCGCTCAAGGATTGGTATCGGAAAAAATCTAACAGTAACCAGCTCTAATCAGCTTTTAGTTAATATCTATAAAATGTGATTAGTATTTGTATAATTATAGTGGATATAAAAGCATATTTTGCAAAAATGCTAATGAACAGCTCAGAAAGAAAACTATTAGTAGACAAAAAGCGAAAAAGCATTGTATAATTTATGTAATTTATTATGCCTTTTACTATTAGTTATCCATTAATATGTGGACTCTAAACTATATTAGAGAGAGATTATCATATTTTAAGCAGATATTTAAGTTTGTGCTAGTTTTTGTTTCATGTGGGCCCAATAAAGCTACTAACCATAAACAAGCAAAAACGTTATAAAGTTTAAAAGTTTAACCTTGACGTTTCATCATTTTTTCCAACTGTAAGCTTTTCAGAATAGACACTGCTCACACATTTTCCCTAACATCCAAAAAGTAAAAACAAAAAATATATACAAAAAAGTGTATGTTGCAATTGAGTATTTACTTCTCTCCTCTGTTATGTCTCTACAAACAGAATTTCATGGGAAACACTGTTAAATTTTACATGATATTGTTCATATCAAAGGCTGGCCTGTTTTCAATCTGATTATTTCATCAATGTCTGTGGCGAAAAACACGAGCCAAGGCTTGCTGTGTTGATCTGAAGAGCCAAAGTTCTGTTCGTCAGCGCGGCTAATTAGACTGAAGCTAGAAAACACGAGCCGCCTTTGAAGTATCCCTCAAGATATACGGCAAGAGTGAAGCCAATACTCTCAGCTATGGCAGCGGCAATGTTAGAGAGAGCAGACCCCAAGATGCTAGCGTTTGTTTATGGTTAGCTTCCCTTTAGCGCCCCGATGTGAAGTTAAAAGTAACATGAGATGGCTCAATAAATCAATGCGATCAAATAGAGGACCAGTGCTGCTGTAATCTCGGTTTATTTGCAAACAAAGTGCAGTAGGTTAACCAAATCAATATGTGGATTAAAGCGCTGCGAGTCAGTGTATTGATAAAATAGACTACTGAATGATTAAGTTAATGCATTATAGAATAAGATGTGTATTATCCAGATGCTTTAGCAAGTAACAAGAAACATAATTAGTCTTACTCTCAGTTATTTTAGCATCAAAATATGTTCTTCTTTAAACTGTTTATATGTTTCTGTTTTATTGGTCAATATTTGCTCTTTTTAGCGCTTTTGCCTATTGTCTGTAAAAAAGAGCTGCACAGTATATCGAAAAAATATAGTTATCACGATAATAACAAGTGTAATATGCATATTACAAATCAAATCAAATCAAATCAATTTATTTTTATAATGCCCAAAATCACAACAACAGTTGCCTCGATGGGCCACAGGTAAAAGCAGTTCAGATAACTGTCCCAGAATGCCCCTGTCCTTTGACCCTCCTTCGCGGCGAGGAAAAACTACAAAAAACCCCACGGGAAAAAGTAGAAACCTCGGGGAGAACCACAGTGAAGGAGAGATCCTACTCCCACGGACGGACAGGCTGCAAAGACACGCGATAATTCCTACTGGTTAAACCTTAAATGTTCACCTTCAAAAGCGCCATTTTGCAAAGTGCAGAAACGGCAAGTGAATGTTAAAGTGTTTTGTTCTTAAAGCTCTTGCTTCAAAATCCTCATCATTTCTTTCATACACACATAAATGAAGGTGAATAATGTCTGAAATGTTTAAAATGCCTGACCAATGGATAAAGCAACTCCAGGGTTTAACACTAAAATGTCTCCAATTTTGGAATATTTGTACCTAAGCAACTATATTTTAAAGTAAGAGTTGACTGCTTAATTGTTAACCTTTGTACAGTGATCCCTCGCTGTATCGCGCTTCATCTTTCACGGCTTCGCTGCTTCACGGATTTTTTTACAGTGCGGATATTTTTACAGTGCATCTACCGAACTACAGCGCACGGCACAAGAACGGGACCCTTTGACGAGTCGTTCATTGCAGTTCTCAAATATAATCGAAGGTGACATATCCGTTTATAGAAATCTTCTTGCTCAGAAAAAGAAAGAGCGCCAACAACTCCCCCTAACCTGCGCCTTCAGTAGAGACAGACGCTACAGCGGAGCGGAGTCAGGACCAAGAGGCACAGCTGGGACATACGCGTGAAATACGCGAGTGACAATGTTTCCAACCTTGTATTACTATATTAAAATTATTGTTTTAAACAAATTTTGGGCTTTAAAACAGGTTTTGGTTTTTGGTTTCATTCCATAGTTCAGTATTGCATTGTAAAATAATAAAAAATAAAGCTGTGACTACTTCACGGATTTCACTTTTCGCGTGTTATTTTTGGAACGCAACTCCCGCGATAAACGAGGGATCACTGTACCTGGAAAAGAAATTTAAATATATGCAAATGAGGGGAAAATATCGCAATAATCTTGTTATCACAATAATTGACACCCATATGGGATATGGCACTCATTTCCAGTATGGCGCAGCCCTTCTGAAAACCTCCAGCGCAGACTGATATTTTGTTTTGGCTGTCCTGCTGCCTATATAATACACACAAAGCTTTTCTTACTTTTTAAACATTATTATATGTTTATTGATTTTTCAGGACAAAATACACATAATATACCATGAGAGGGTCATTATGGCACATCTCCAGCTTTTTTTTTTAAACAAAAAATAAAACACAACCCAAATATATAACAAACAAAAACAATGAGAAATTTAAATTGTTTCTCAAATGAAATCTGATCTTATCGGTTTAACAAAATCTAGCCAACCCTTACATATTTTCTCAAATTTTTCAGTTTCTCCATTGTATAGATATCATGCATTACATCTTCGTTTGGACTCAGCTTTTAACCATTTCCTGTTAATGGCCTTTTCCCAGCTAATAGCATGATTCTAAACATTTTAATATTCAAGTTCTTTTTACAATTTATATAAATTTTCGCAAAATAAAACACTTTAAATGTAAAAGGGAGGTCAACCTGAACTTTTTTTTTTAATTCGACCCAATAGTTCTGTACATTAAGGACAAGTTCGAAAAATATGAACATGATTTGCCTCCTTTTTTTTTTCTTTTTCTTTATTTAACCAGGAAAGTCCTATTGACATTACGGCAGCACTGATCCGATATTACACATCAATAGTCATAAAAAATAAAAATAAAAACTCTAAAAACAGTTACAAAACATATTTCAGATATTACAGATTTCATTTCCAAACCTTTCAGCATAGATTTAACTGACTGAAATCAGTTATTTTTATTTCCAGATCTTCTGTAAATTATTCCATGTTGAGGGAGCATAATATTGAAATGCCACTTTACCAGCCTCTGTGCGAACACTTGGTACAGAAAGTAACACTGAGTCTTGATATCGCAGAGAATATTGTCCATCTGTTTTTTGTTGAATATCTGCACAGGGATACAGAGGAAGCAGACGCATGATTCCTTTGTAAATAAACATGCACCAGTGGCTCAGCCTGTGAGTGTCCAGTGCTGGCCGGCCAACACACATGTACAGCTCACAGTGTGGAGTCTGAGGCTTACAGTTTGTGATAAATCATAGAGAGGCATGGTAAGCTGCCATGTTATAGAACAGTAGGGCTGTTTTTTGCATTACATAATTTGGGGAAAATGATCAAAATTGACGCTTATTAGACCAATTAGACCAAGAATACGGGCAGAGCGTATCTGCCATCGGTTTCTCTGGATTATAAACAATCAGCATCGACGCAGCCATGAAAAAAACTCTATTGATCTATCTCATTTGTATTGTTGTTGTTTTGTACTGTTATTTACTGTTGGCCTAATATTGCTGTGCGGTTTTCTCTTGTCACAGAGCCTTATAATTGCTGGGATTGTCTGATAAACCAAGATAGTGCTGTTTTTAGTAGATATTACACCCGTGTATATTTAAAACTTTATATTTTTAGTTACGGTCTCTTGGTAGAACATGCAACCCTGAAATAGGCATGCAATTCAAGATTCGACATTCTTGGCCAACTATTGCATGCATGGGAAGTAATACTTGGCTCATAGTAGTAGTTGTAGTAGTGGAAGTTGAAACTAATTAGTAGTAATCTATATAGGCTATATAGTGAAGTATAGACCCTTAAAAATGCTTTATCATCAGAATGTTCAAAATCCCTGAATAGAAGTGACTAGAAGCAAAATGAAGTAGATTGTAGATTTTCAAGTATTAAATTAAATCAGATGTAAAGGCTAATGATTAAAAAGAGAGAGATTTTGAATTTCATGGGTAGAAATGTCAGTGTGCCTACTTTTCTACAATAAAAGATGGAAAAATACAATTTTCTAGCCTCAAAATTGTATTTGAGAATTAAAAAGTGTGATTTGAGGTTTGTAATATATCTGCAGATAAAATGAAAAACTACCGTGGGTTCAAAAATCAGGATTTTGCCTTAATCTAAAATGCTATGTGTCGATCATAAAATCCTATTAAGTAAAAAAAAATAATGTAAAACACAAGTAATAAGTAAATATCTTTAGGTTCTGATGTCACTATCATGTACCCGAGATTCTAATTTCCACTCCTTGGAAATTAGAATGTATTTGTTTATAATCCTTTAAAGGGTCTATTAATAATGAACTAGGTTTTGGAATTGGTCTGTAAGAACTAATTTATGGTAATATTACTAGTCTGTGTTGAAAATGAGTATGTTTTTCATTGAGCTACTGAAATCGTAATTGAGTTTGAAATTTGAGCATCTAGACAACACTTAGTGGTCGTTGGTAGAACACGTAGGGATGCACCGATCCAGCTTTTTATGACCTGATACCGATTTCAATACTTTGGCTTTAAGTAACTGCTGGTACCCGATATCAACCAATACCTCTGCAGAGACTGAAAATAGCATTTATTTTATATAAAGTATGACAAAACTAATCCAACTCCTCTTTGTCCTTCAACTAACAGCAGAACAACTTTATGTAAACAAAACCTCAAATATGTTATGTTGTGATAAAATGTTCTGGACCTGTAAATAGTCTTAATAAATCAATTTAAAGGCCCAACCAGGATATCGGCTGAACCAATATTCTGTAGTCGATATCCAATTCAACTCATGTTTCTGTATTGAATCCTGGCATCTGTGTCGGTGCATCCCTACTGTAAAGATAGACTGAACTTGGCGCTACCTCATAATTAGATTTGCTTGTTTTAATATTACGCTGTACATGGGGGCCATTTACTTCAACATTTGCTGTAATTCACTCAAAGCGTGACATTTCTTAATAATTTATCATTAACAGCATCCCTTTCACCCATAGTTCATATTTATGTGCGTGTATGATTTCCCAAATGTCAAATTAATATATTAAGCATCAAAAAGTCATTCCTCTAGGAGATGTAAGCACAGGAGAGCGGTATGGATGCCTCGTAATTCTTCCTATGCCATTAAGTGCTGTTGTGAAAGGCATCAATCACATGTTATATATAGCCGCACAATGACAACCTTATACTCAGGTCTTCATCTTTATATGAACACTGATTGCATGGGACCTCAAGGCAATTTGTCCAAAGACATGTATATCCACGATTTGTTTGTAATTAATATGTTGATGTAGATTTATAAACCGAGGTCTAATTTCCCAGGTGTATCTTAAATTGTTTGTGGATGGCCTGATGCAACCGATTAGACAAGTATTTTATGTGTACGCTAATGCCGGGGTGTAGCGCTGTATGGATGGCTGCTAGCTGTAGAAAGACACAGCGAGGAATAAAGGCTGACGGGTAATTTGTCATAAAAGTGTTTAAAATGAGCCCGATATAATCTACAGGGGACTTAACAATGAGGAAACCAGGGCTAAATCGAACTAAATTGGCTTCAAATCCAGTCTAATTCGGAAAAGAAGAATATTCTTTAAAAGCTGTCTTAGCCCATGTAGTCCAAACCAAGTCCAAACTGGGTCTAAAATGAGTTCAAACCAGGTCTATACTAAAATTTGTCAAAAATATATTAAATCAGGACAAATCCAAGACAACTGATGTAGGACAAATTTACAATAGGCCAAACTAGTCCAGATCTAAACCAAACAGGAAAAATCTGACTAATGCAAGAGTAATCTCGGACTGAACTAGAAGCAAACTAGTCAGACTAAAAGTATCACGACAACCCCAGGTTTAAAAAGAGTTTAAAGTGCGTATGACAAGTTTAATTTTGTAGTTTTGACTGTTTTTGGTGGAATAAAACCTGTTGTAAGTGTTAGTTTGTGATGAAAAACATGTTGAAATTTACAGGAAGTAGAGCAGAGTTCCAAAACCCAATGACATCACACCAGGGAGACACACGAGGGACAGTTTACAACCAAGGAACACATTTTTGTCTGATGCTTTAAATCTCATGTATTTTTATTTGTCAAATAATACTTTCTCTGACTTTAAAGGAGTTTTGACCCAGTGTATAACATGGTTGCAGTTCAGAGAATTTCTTGGTGTGATGTCATCATGTGCAACCAGGAAGTAACCTTTTACATTTAAAAATGACAAAACTGGGATAAATATTGTTAATTCTTTAGCAGAATCTTATATTAACATATAATTATATTAACATTGTTTTAGTAAAATTAGCACTTCAACCTGTCACTTTAAGGTCAAATGAAATAAGCTTAACAGTATTTAAATTAGGTTTAAATTAGAACTAAAATGGGTCAAAACCAGGACTAAAATATGTCTAAACCAGGACAAACCGGATATAAACTTAACTAAATCTTAAAAGTAAACTCAATCAAATTAAATTATGACTAAACCAAGACTAACCCTTGACTCTACAAACGGTCAAGTGAGCCAAACCAGGTCAAAACCTTAACTAGGACTAAACAAGTACAAATTAAGGATCAAACCGTCAAACTAAGCTTAGCCGAGTAGCCGGTGTACCACTAAATTAGATTATCATTCTCTTCCTATTTCTCTCTTTTAACTTTGGTAATTGAATGTATACCTTTGAGATGCAGTACATTGGCGGCAGTGCATTGTGGCCCCCATGTGGTGTGGAGGTATTAAAGCTTTGAGTTCATCGCTCTTGACCTCCCCCTGAGCAAAGTAATGAACACAACCTAAGCATTGCACGTTCTGGAATCTCTCCAATCTGCCACGCACACTGTCATCTGCCTACGAATAAATTAGCTTTTTTATAATGTTGTACCTACAGGGCTCTCTGCTCATGGCAATATGGCTTTATCAATCAGCTCTTGCAACGAAATGTCCGCTTTTCTTATTAAAAACAAAACAAAATAGCTTTCAATACGAATATAATGAACATTAACAAGACATGCTTTTATTGTTTGAAGACAGTGAGATGAACATCATCCCATAACAGGTCTAACAAACGAGTTACTTTAAGGTGAAACTAAGGCAGGGTAAACAAAGGCAGCTCGGTTTCAGTTCAGTTTTTCTCCCTGAGGGCATGGCTTAGTCAGCTCTGAGCAGTATTGAGTTTCTCTGACCAGTCCGTTGAAATCTTGTCGACAATGGATCATTCCTGAGTGAATGAGGGATTACACTGACTTGTTCGTAAATTTATCACTCCAAAGGCTGAAAACATGCTTTTACTGACAAAGGATTGGCTGTCCCTCTCAATTAAAACACCCCCAAGCTAATCGTTGACAATTTTAAACCATAGGATACTGATCTGATTAAAATTCAATCAATTGCACAGAATTGGCAACGCTGATTGTGTTTTTGCATGAATAATTAACAAAACCGGGCAAAAAATATTAACACCATTTTGAAAGTTCTGTATATTCCAAATTACAAAACAGGACCCAGCAAAGGACAGTGCTTAAACAGGATGGTTTCAGGGTTTGCATTAATCATTGAGGAAAATGTGGAAAAATTTAATTGGATTTTGGGTCCAAAAAGAGCCCCAAACACAAGGTCACATAATCTCAAATTTGATCAGGGACGCTGATGATAATCATGATGATCGGGCACTGTAGATCCAGTGCAGTCCCACCTATATTAGTTCGTTAGTTATTACCCAACTATTAGTTTTATTTTAGCTGATGTGTTGTTTGAAGTACATTTTAGCGTTGTAAATTCTGTGTTTCTTCTTGGCATATAACGTTTACTGTGAGAATAAGCCACTCTTTATTTGAACAACATAGCCATTCTGTTTCTCCTTAGACTGCACATTTGGTTCCAAACGACAGACTGCAGAGGCTCGGTCCAACTTTTAGCATCCAAAGCAACATTATAAAGTCTGGTCGGGAATATTAGATGAATACTGTTGATGCAGTGCAGTTGTTGACAGAGGATTGGCTGTGCACCTCTCCAGACCCGAGTTCCAAAAACCTATCATTGATCATAAGAAAAGACAGAATCTCAATCTCGACTTAAATTGTATTAATTGCACAGCCCTATTTGAATGTTGATTTAAAAAACGACCACAACACTTGCTAATCAAACGTGACATTTACGTAAGCCCTAGCCATAACATCCTTGCCCTTGATGTTGTATAAATTCCCTTTATCCATTCGCTTTTCTAGGTACCGTTTGTTGCCAATTAGCCCTTCTCCACAGAAAAACAAGCCGGCATCAAGGCCATCTTATATTCTTGTGAAATTAGGCCCGCTACATCAATTATTCCACTTTGAGCATGCATCTATCCACTGCTTGTCTGCCCGTGTGCTGGGCTATGTGTTCAAATGCACGCTTCATCAGACAATACGGCCGTGCTCGATGACATTTAAGTGCACTGCTGTCGGCCATGTTTTTGTTTCGTCTTTGTTTGTGTCAATGGCTGCAATGAGAAGCGCTTTAAACATTAAATACATTTTTATTGTTTTTCTGGTTTGTGATCTGATGTGACTATGTGCCATACTGTGGAACAATCCAGGCAATGGCTTCATGTGGACACATTTCACAGCAAAAGTCTTATAACTTATAACACCCAGACGCCATTTATTCATCAAATGATTTTCTTTTTTCTTATTGCAGCTATACACATCCCGATAACAAAGTATTTTCTATGGAATTGTGAAAAAGTTGAATTGGATGGATTTGATTTAGGAACATAGTCCCAAGTAGCAGTATTAAATATTATATGGTAAACCTGTAACAATTTTATGTAGTTTTTGGTCTAATCAGGCCTCTCGCAGACACTACTGTATGTATCTACATGCAAGAAGTAATATATATAAATATTTGAAATATGGGACATTAAATAAAGTATTTAAAGTATTTAAATCCAAAAATACATTACCTTAAGTACATTACAAACCAGAATTATTTTGTGTGGTTAAATTAAAAAGAGAAAATAAAATATTAACTATGCGGTGCATAGGCAGTGCAATAAAACTCAAAGACTCATAGATTCCATTACATCAGAATACACATAAGCCTGGGGCTCAGCTTTGTTAGTTACAGTGAACGCTGGTAATGCGAAGGGAAATAAAATGTTAGCTATAAGAGGCTACAAATTAATTTGAGTATAAGAGGACTTTATTTGTTTTTCATGCCAAACTCTGCATGTTACGCCCCCTTCTGGACCCGTCTTATGTCACAAGTTGTGGTCCTGATGGTGTTCTGCAGATGGCACAAGGGAGGATCGAGGCCTTCACTCATTCTCAGGTCACAGTTAGGATCGTCTGATGATTGAAAATTACTTTCAGATGGAAGTCGAAACATCTTGGTTTAAAAAAAATAAATACATAAATAAAACATCCAGATGACTACCTCTGAAACTTTGGGACCACTTTATATTGACCACATTTTATTTTGCCTTAACAAAGCATTAACAAAGACTTAATTCAAAATGAACATATAGTTTATGAAGCATGATTCAGGAAAAGTAACTACTGAGGGTTAGGGTTAGAGTATTAGTTAAATACTTATGAATCATTCTTAATGAACAATTTGTTTACTATAAATTAAGTATTTGTTTATGCTTTATTAAGGCAAGAATAAGTGTAGCTATTGGTAAGTGTTATCGAAACTTTTTCTACACTATGAACCACTCCTGGACGAATGAGCTATTACTCCAACTTGATTAGAAATGTTTATTAGTGTACTAGAGCGGCATCCATCAGACAAATGGTTCCACAGTTCCATCCAGCAATAATTCTTAAACCAATTAACAACATTGCAACAAACCTGTAATTTTCTTGCTACCGCCGAAAGTACATTTAATTTTGGCTCCTGTCTCCAAAGTTACACAAGTGACTGAAAGTGAGAGACAAAAGCACCCTCTCGCTCGCCCAGCTGTCCTCCCAAACTGCATCATTATCCCCCCATCACATCCTCCAGTGTATTGTATATGTGCAGCGCTGTGTCGAGGTGTGAAAAATAATGTTCACTTGTTTAATTTTGTTTTGTAAGTGTGATTTGTAACGGGCCCTGGACCAAATTATTAGTCGCCTTTAAGAACAAATGATGAAGTAGATCTAATCTATTTTTGTAGCTCATTTAACTAACTAACCAGAACTAACATAATTATGAGTTTAAAGTCACACTATCAGATTTTTGAACTATAATTATACACAACTGTCACATACCACCAGAAAGAGTTTGCTTTCCAAAGTTTGAGAACGACTACACTAGGCAATACCAGTACAAATTGTGGACCGGAGTCTTAGCGGAAGTGAGTTTCTTCCTCTTTCTTATAATTTACAATGTTTTTGTTCCAGTTCCTTCCTCAGAAACCTTCTCCTCCGTCCTGTTCTACATACTCTTTTCTTTCCTCCTCCCTCGTTCATCTCCTGTTCTCTCACACATGGCGGTCCTCCCACTCGCCCATGCTTTTTCAGTGTAGCAGTTACAGCCCGTACACTCCGACGCCCACGAGCTAGCTCCAAACCTCCACCTCCACTCTCAAGCTGCATGCTCCAAATTCAAACTATAGCTGAAATTGGGGTCTCCATCAAAGGAAGAATCCATAAACGTTATTTTTCCACCAACAGAAAAGTTACGCCGTGCACTTTTAAGCTGAAATTCACAGGCACGAGCTAAAAATATGTCTTGCTGCTTGACTATGACATGTTTGGCATGTGTGCTTGAAATGGTGTAAAAGAGTGGAGTCACAGAGTTGAGGATGGATTTTGTTGATTTGAGCAAAAATAGCGTGCAGAAGGCAGAAGTTACCAGTCAAGAAGTTACCAGACAGGACAACAGAAGACTAATAAACTGTTCACTCATAACTGAACATTTATCATGGAAAAAAAGAAAAATATATACACTATATCATTTAAAGCACACCATAATACCGGAAGCAGTTTAAAAAAATTGTATAACTCGTCCACAAACCTTTTGGTACGTCACTAATATTCACAAGCATTTGTTTTTGGGCTCGTGCGCAACTTTCAAACTGCTTTTTTCTGACGCCAAAGTGAAACTGCGGAGGACCACCCAAGCACAGCCAATCAGAGCGCTTTTATTTCCGGGTCGACGAGACATAAATACTATATTATGAGCAACGTGCAGTGCTCTGAATTTGTTACAAAGTGCTGCTTTTACAATATACTCTTTGAGGAAAAACAGAAAACGTACTCAATTGCAACAGAAAAAGTCAAGTACACCAGCTTTAAATTGAACATGCAATTGAGGGCTGGAGCTAAAGTCCTGTATAGTTTATATGGCTTAGAAATATACACAAGGAAAATCCATAAATGTTGAACCTGATCATTTGGATTACTCTATAGTTACTTGCTCCATGGTGCCAGATCCTCTATAATTACTCAAGCACACCACAAAATCAGCTTATTGACTGCATGCTCTTGTCGCCTCCTAAATAATGTTGCCAGGTTTTCTGAAATACAGCAATACCGATAGTACTTGACAGCGCCTGTATTTTGTAGTCTACTCTACAGACACCTTGCTGGACTTGATTAGGGACCTGTTGTCATGGCAACACTACGGAATCAATGACGTCATTAGATGTGATCACGAAGACTTATGTATATGTGTGGGAATTTCCATATGTAATTACTCTTTGAGGAATACATACTATTGTAAATATTGATTCTTTTAGTCATTTTACACAAGAATGAAAAATATAAAAAATAAATACTTGTTTATAATGAAAAGAAAATATTTAAAGACGGGATAAGAGAACCTTTATTTGTCTCAGCAATGGAAACATTTCAGTGTTTTAACAGGAGTACAAGAAGTGCAGAAGTAGAATAAAAGTATTTTAAAGAAATAAAATTCAAACTGAGTCATTTGAACTAACTAATGAATACATATTTTAATAAAAGTTAGATATCGTTAGTTACATTTTGCTGGCTAAGGGGAATGCCATATGTGCTTTAGTATCATTAGATTTACAGCGGCGATATCACGGCCTACAGTTATTCTCATTGCAAAATCAATGATAAAATCCATTTAGCTAAGGATGCTGGAAGCTGCAATAATGTTATGGGATTTCATGTGACAGCCATCGACTTCCTGTACATCATAATGTCCCAGTATAGCTTTAAATCACCCTGTGGAGGGACCATGCTCTCAGAACTGTAGCTTTATTATATAACTTACCAGAGCTGCACTATATGAGAAAAACATTATTTTGTTTAATGTTGCGATATCATTGTAATATAATTTAACAATCATATTTAAGTTCACCTAAATTACAAAAAAAAAAAAACGTGTCCCTGCATTTGACCCATTCCTCAGACGCAGTTGGCTTGTGAGGGAATGCCCACTTATGAAGGGTTCTGTTGGGGAAAACAAACAATTCATTTTAATGTAGAAGAGCAACTACAAGAGCAAATCAGACTTTAGCTGTAATATTGTGCCAACTACCAACACAAAGGCATGAAGAAGTGCAAAGTTGTCCAACGAGTGGTATGAGTGGTATGTTACTGCTTTACTGTATTATTCCACTGTAGAGAAGTACATAAGAACAATCTGTTTACTTTTCTGGGCTAACGCTATGTTAGCGACGTCTTTCAAGGCGCAATTATCACTCAAATTGAATTAGTTATGCTTGAAATACACAGAATTTACTTGGGATACTTTATCAGTTATCATTTCTCCAGATATTTGTGTTGGTCTGATATTGAAAATGTAGCCAACATGTTGGACCAATGCTTTTTCAGCACTGCCTCAGTCTGTGTCATTAGCAGAGTTGTGTTTTTGAACAGACTGATGTGCAAAAAATGGAAATGGAAGAGCAATTAGGCTGAACCATATGGCTGTTTACACCGTCATGCAACAAATGATTTTATATTCCAGATAAATACGTCTATTTTTGCAAAAGTGAAGTTGATTTATGAACGTCACTATATTTAAACATAAATTTGTAGTCCTTGCTAATGATTTTAGAATCTTAATATTGGTATCGGCAAATAACAGCCACAGAAACAAGACAAATGTTGGCATCGGCTCAAATCCAAAATAGTTTCTTTTTGAGTAATAGCATAATTGATCCTGGTTTAGTCATACCTTTTGTATCCTTTATAAATAATAACTCTTTTTTGTTACTTAATCCAGATTTACTTCCTGTGTTACTTTTGTTTCTTTTCATTTTAGTCTAGGCCAACATCGCTCTAGCTCATCTTTTTACCATTACTGCTAAATACATATTAAGAGTTGCTTTTCAAGTTCACATTCTCTGGTGTTCTCTCACATAACACTTGTGTAACATACAGAAGGCAACGAATCCTAATGTGAACCCACGCATTGGAAATTATTGCTCTAGCGCCCCCTATAGACTATAAAGCAACCACTATGGATTGAAATGTCTATAAATAGCAAGTTTAATGAACCATGGACCAAGCCTGATGCTTTTTTATGTCTCCACTCACGAGGCAGAGACAGGGCTGGCAGAGAACTTATTTAGAAGTGAAAGGGTTTCAGAAGAAAAAACGATTGAGTTTGAAAGTGCAAACCTAGACTAAAGCAGGACTAAGCCAGAACCAAGAACTAATAGAAATGACCAAAAATAGGAGGAAGAATCAAGACCGGTATTAGACCAGTTTTGTGCAGGACTAAAAATGGATCATGGAGCTACGACTAAATCAGCACTAAAACAATACGTATAGATGACGGAAAATCAGTATTAAACCGAAACTAAGACTAAACCAGGAATGACAGTAGACCAACCTTAAACCAGAACTAAGGATTCATTCACACTTGTCCATCTTGGGTCCTGGTTTGATCCTAATTTAGTCCAGATGTAGATTTAGTTTGGTCCTGGTCTAGGTTCAAATTTAGTCTCAGTTTAATCCCAATTCAGATGTAGTCAATGTTACAGATTTAGGTCGCACAAGTCCTGGGTTATTATTGGTTTAGTCCTGATGTAGACCTGGTGAAATCCTGTTCTAGTCCACATTTCATTCTAGGACCAGGACTAAAGTTCACGTCTCAGTTCAGGTCAGGACATCTGATCAAGACTAAACCATGACCAAACCAGGTCTACACCAAGTTCAAATACCTTTTTTTTCACCCAAACCGGGGAACAGAGCCGTGTGTGTATGTGGCGTGTTTTCGAAGGTGCTGAAAAAGGGATGCTTGTTACCATGGCGATAAGTTCGGCCCATGCTGCCGCGTCGTCATGGAAACAGTAACAAAAACAGAAGGTGTCCCTGCGTGATCCACGATGCACCTCTGATCACGGGCCAGTCCATGTGTACATTTCTATGGGCTATATTTAGGAAACTGGACTCGAGACAACAGGAAAAAATAGCAGCCCTCACGTTCAAAAACACATGTAAAAAGTGTTGCTGAGTTGTAATATAATTATAGCCACATGATGCAATACTAAAAATGGCAAGATTAAAGTCCAACATTTGAGATATTCCAAAACAGATTTATTTTTTTGCCCACCGGAAAATAAAATGCATAAGCTTGTTTTCACACAGAGAACAGGCTTATGCATTTCTTGACAGCGGGATCAGTAGTGATTTTAGTAGTCTCAGCATTTCATTTCTTGAATAAAGTAAAGTAATCAGTGGTGGACATAGGAATTTGGGGTCCTAAGGCAAAAATAAGTACAGTCCCCTCCTCATCAAGTGTGATTTTCTATAACTCTTCTGTCGTGTCTCTTGAATTGTTCTTGAAGGAAGCTTTTGTTGTTGTTTTTTTTGTGGGTGGCTAAACAAGTTCATAAATTTGGGGGGAAAAGTGAACTGTTGGAAAGTTCAGATGTAATAATTAAAAAGGGGGGTTTGGAGGTCCTTCCCCAGAAGAATGTAGAAAGAAAGAAAGAAAGAAAGAAAGAAAGAAATCTAACCATATTTCCCTCATGTTGGAGTATTTTGGCACATTAAATACATGTTATTTTAGACTGTTATATTTTATTTATTATGTATCTATTTTGTTATGCTGTTGGTATTTTTCTTGTTTAAGTGCACCACTATATTTTGATATTTAGGGAACAGTTTCAGAGCCTTGCGTCTGTCATGATTGGGAAGGGCATCATTGTTATCATTATTGGGGGCCCCTTCAGGTTGGGGGCCCAATGCAATTATTGCCTGTTGCCTAATGGTAAGTGTGTCACTGAAAGTAATTGAACATATCACTTGGTAGTGTCCCTATTGGAAATTTGCTCTTTTAGGGTAAACATTACTTCTCACCAAACAAACAGGAAATATGCAAACTTACTTCAAACACCACTAGAACCTTCTTTCTTTAAATATATTCAATTCCAATTGTTTTCTCTGAATTTAAAGTAGAATTAAGTAATATTTTTACCTTATTAAACGTCTTTATAAGTCCGTGTGGTGGTTGCAAATGTATTTTCAGGGCATTTGAAGCCCCTGCCGTCTCCCCCTGCTGTCTCTGAGTGGAAAACCAGCCTTGCAACATTTCCTGACGCTGACGACAACTCTCCTGAGGCTCTCTTTTTTATATTTGGCAACATAAAATGTTTTTGTATGTGATTACACTTCCTTATTCAATAAAAAAAGAAAAAAGGGAAGAAAAAAAGCATTTGCCGTCTTTTTATTGACAGTGTATTTTCACAAGAGACCTGCAGGTCTCTCACCTCTTTCGCTGAAGTTACTTAGTTCTGCTTTAAAAAGGCATCTGAGTGGGAGCAGAAAATGCCTGAACACTTTGTTCTGTTGACTAAACTAAAAAAGATATTACACCAACAAACCAAACCTAGTCTATAATTTTCTTGACAAATTAACTTTTTGCACTCTGTCATTAAATGTGGGCGTTATTGATAAAATTAAACTCGTGATTTTTTTTTTATTGTCCCAAATACAGTATTAATTCAATGTTATGGCAATCCATCAAAATTGTGCTAAAACATGCCTGTAAATCAAGTATCACACATATGAATGGACTGTCAAATTAACCATAAAAGTACAGTTTCTTAAGGTTTCTGATGTCTTTACTTTTAATTATTTCTTTTTACTACCCTTTTTAGTTGTTAACTGTGTAGTTTTTATTAGAGATGATATTGTAATTTGTCACATCACCAAAACTATTGTGATATTATAGATGTTTTCTTATCCATATCTTCCAAACATCACTATTACCAAATCAATAGCAGTATGTTAGAAAACCAGTACTTTGTGACAAAATGAGAGAACTTCATACTGTCTGCAGAGTACTTTATTGCTAGGGTTGACAAAAAAGCAGTTCTAAAGCTTATCATTTGCCCCAAAATCCATGCATGGAAATACTAGAGATGTGTCAAAAGGTTTGTATGAGCTGGAAAATAAATACATTTAAATATCTACTTCCTCCTTCCACGTTTGGAAAATCGTAATGCAGCTTTACCAAATGTGTTTCTCTTCTTCTTTCTCAGGTGCCTATCCTCGCCTCTCACTGAGCTTCAAGCTGAAGAGAAACATCGGCTACTTCATCCTGCAGACCTACATGCCATCCATCCTGATCACCATCCTGTCCTGGGTCTCCTTTTGGATAAACTACGACGCCTCGGCCGCCAGAGTCGCCCTCGGTAAGACGCAAAGAGACGAGCGGGGTTGTAAAGAAACGTGGCGGCCAGGTATATGGGTTCGCCAGATGGGGTCAAAGGTCAGATGGAGCCGCTATTGCCTTGTCTACTTGTGACTGGCAGTAAAAGAAATGCAGGTACTTGAAAATGATGGACTGTAGCTCTTGGAATAGGAGATGGAGCCGAGGTAAGTGGGGGCGTAAAGTGAGAAAATATGGCTTCAATATAAAGATGTTTGGTGCCAGAAAATGGGCATGAATTTAAAGTGAACTTTTGATTGGTAGGTAGAAGGTGAATCTGTTATATAAATAATTTTTATAGACTATCACCATTTTATAGATTTAAAATGATGTAAAGGTGAGGATAGCTTGGCCATTCATTTGAAATACTGTATTTATTTTTGATCTTGTCACATGTAGTATTAGTTTTTGTTTGTTTTGTTTTGAATTATGTATAACTAAAATCATCTGCAGCCAAACTACATTATATTATTAAAAATTAGGACATTTTATTTCAAAGCTATACTTTTACAATTTCTGGTTGCTTAAGGAAAATGGGCAGGTAAATTGTGTGTTTTATTGCATAAAGTGTGTTAGATTTGTGCCAGAACCAGACTGCTGCGCTCTGTTCACGTCTAACTGTAAAACATCAACACATATAACACTTTGGGATGAGAGCAGATTGACTTGGCAAGGGCGGTCCACCCTGGGTTACCTTTCTGTCTGAAAAAGCAGTGTTGTGGTTGTTGCCAGAAAATCTATGCATGTGAAGGCAAGAGCTTTGCAAAAGGGTTTTTAAGAGCTTGAAATTTGGTACAAATTTAAATTCCTACTTCCTACTTTCAAGGTTTGAACATTGGGTACCCCAGCCTTAAATTAGACAGTCTTGCCACTTCAGGTTAAAAGCAGTATATTCTTTGTTTCTTTCTTTCAGCCCCAAGACTGTGTGTAAAAGTTACCTCAAAACACACCAACTTAATGGACAAAATAAATAGTATATATTATGAAAAATAAAAGCAATAAATCTATGGACTCAGTTAATCAAATTGCATAGTATGTTTTGACCAGACTTCAGGGTAAATTCTTTCATTCAAATATATTTTGAGAGAGATTTCCTCCCTCTTCACAGCTGAGAAAGTGCACAAGGCTGGGCTATCATGAAGACTAATGTGTCACAAAAGTCAAATGATTTTTCATATGGCCAGGGTTGATCTCATTTTAAAACCATGTACAGCACAGACAACAACATGCCGGTTTCTATCCAGGCTGCAGTGCAATAACAGTCTTCTTATCCATGATTTACTGGTCCATTTCACAGGTGTTTTTTTCCAGTAAATATTGTGATTCTGTAATGTATTCAGGGGAGGAATAATTTTGCTCTTTCATCCCCGCACTCCAATGTTTGTATTATCTGTGGTTACGTTCAGAACCGCGGAGAGCTCCTATTTGCCTTGTTTATGAAAAAAATAATCCCTTCACTGGGAATAAGAGATAGAGATTTGCCAGTACCATGGGAACGCAGGGATACTAAACATGCTACCTGTTAGCTATAGGTATATATATGTATAGATATTATTCATTTATCAATTGTAGTTTAATGACACACTTTTAAATATAATTCATGTTGTTCTATACAATTATATGTGTATGTATTTTAACCAAGTTTGAAGGAATCGTCATTTCATTTACCCTAAACACTAATTTAATCTGCTAATCTCTACAATAAATTAAACAGGCAGAGCTGCCAACATGTTCTACCTGTGCTGACATAACACAGTTGTATCCGATAATACCGCTATAACTTGGCTTTATGTTTAGTTATTTTTACAGTTTAAAAATAAAAGTTGAAATTTATAGGAAGTAGAGCTGTGTTCCAAATACAATCATCCATAAGTGACATTCCATACAAAATGCAGAGACTGTTTACACACAACAGAGACACTTTTCTAACAGTTTAATTCTCTCTACATATTTCACATCTGCTGCCCATATTCCACCAAGAATTAACTTTATAAACTTCACCAGAACGATGAAACTGGGGAAAAAAGGCAAAAAGTTTAGTAAAATCTTAAATACATTTAGTACACTTTAAGTTGTTTGTAGTTGTCTCTAATGAGCCACTGATATCTTATACGACCAATAAAAGTTCAAAAAATCATCTACAACAATTCATTTATTTTTAATGCCCCTCTTATTTAAAACAAAAACAGAAAGTTGCTGACGATGGATATTGAATCGGAAAAAAATAGCTAATTTATCATTTACTGAACAAATAGTCAATATAGTATTTATTTTTAGGACCCTCTTGTAAATGGTACATCACAAGAACATTCCAAGAATACATTAGAAATTAAACCGTGGCAGGTCTTTCAGCATTCTCTAACACTGTTTTTGTGAACATCCGTAGCGTTCACAAACCTGGACCTGACCAGGTCTTTGCTGGTTGTTTGAGTGTGTAGAGATGTATAAATAGCCTGGATTATAATGTATGATGTGCTTTTGTTTGAGTGAGATAGCAGCGAGGCGTCTCGGAGCAGAGGTAAAATCAGCAGGAGGTGGCTCCAGTAATTATGAGTCCAGTACTGGAGTGTCTAGTGTCCAATCACAGGAGTACTGGGGAGCCATCCAGCTGAGGCCTCTGCCTCTTTTCATTTTACATGCACCAGTGGGCACAACATACATTTAATTGTTCTGTTCTTATTTTCATTTTATAAGATGGTGGAGAATTACCAATTTCCTTTCTTATTCTTTAAAAAACACGCCTTCACTCTTCATACCTTTTCTCAAATGTATTACATGAGTTTAGAAATTTATTTCTCAGTCTCAGGTTTTAAAGCCTCTTAATGTGTCTGAAACCTAAACTTTGAACAGAATCTTATTGCAAATCTAATCACAATGCTAGTCAGAAAAATTACTTCTAAATTAATGACATATTTTTCCAAAAGTTTGCATATCTTTGGCATAATAGAAAAATACTAAAAATCTAATTATGAGAATATATAGACAAACTTTTGTCAATAAACTGTCATTTGGGCACATTTATATTTGAAGATGTGATAGGTACCACTGGGAAATTTGAATTTGTTTTATATCAAATGGAATTCTGGAAAAATTGGATTGTAAATGGGAAACAAGTATAGCTTATATTAAACATGGAAAGCAAATTTAAACTTTAAGCTTTATTAAATCAAGTAAACTCATTGTCTTGAATCATTGGATACAAAAGGATGCAGAAGCTTTGGCAGATTATATACTGACTTTTCCAAAAATCTAATCATTATTTGCATGTCAGCAAATACTGAATGATTAACACAGAGAGGAGGACTATTCTTGGAGCCAGGACCCAAAAATAGAATGGGCTCTCCGTTGTTCTTAAGACTTCCTTCTGAATCTGTATTTTAAAATGACTGTAATCTAATGTAAAACAATACAAAATGTTGACCACAGTAACATGATCCAAAAAGTAAAACTAACATCTTTACATTCCGCCACTTACCGTATATAATTGACTGGCTTTTTCAAATGAGCTATGTTTAGGTTGTTCAGAGAAGAGGTGGGGGTGGAAGGTCAAAGGTGAACTTGAGGCCCGCGGCGTCCTAACCGAATGTAGCGCTAGCTGATTGATCACTGCCTTGCACTTTAAATCTTCTTTATGGATGTATAATGGAACAGTAATGATCTTAACACATCATAATGCCTTTGAAAACATACTTTGATGCATCACTGCTGTACAGAGTTCATCTCTCAATGCTTGTTATCATAAGACGTGCTGCTTACTGTGGGATAATGTTTAATTTATTGTTTTTTAAATTCATGTGCGGTATTAATTGGTACGTCTGTAATACTGGAAGGTGGCAGTTAACAAAATGCAAAGGCTGAAATGGTGACATAGAGATCGAAATGTCCGTGTTTTTCTGAGTATTAGGTTGAGACCCCTAAAAATAAATTCTGAAGAGAAGGAGAGTCTTGTACTTCAACCGATATTTTTATATTCTTGTCCCAAACATTAGACTGCATAATCATATTAAGAGGTAGACTATACATTTGACAAAAGACTGTACTAACGTTTGCCTATTTTTCCCTGTTTCCCATGGGCAGAAATATGACATAGGTAGAGGTCATTCCACAAATGTTATCTGGCAACCATACTGTAAACAAGGGCCAAATCCAAATAAATTACACAATAGTTATGATTTGACATGATAACAAAGTTGTTAAATGATTGTCAGAAAATTGTGTCCATTGTATGTAAATTGCCGCTGCATTTTTGATGACATCATAGAGGGATTCTTTTGTAGTGGTCAGTGCTAGATTGTCAGGTCTGAAGGGACGGAAGCGATCATGTAGCTCTGGTTATATTTTTAACTGTCTGACGTTTTAGTTTTTGGTTTAAGATGAGTTAAGGCTAGTTGGTGACCCGCACATTAACTAACCCAAACGATTTTCCTAACCTTAACCATAATCTTGTTCTTAAACTTAACTAAACCCTAACCTTAAAGTGCCTATAATAGGTTAGACTAGTCATTTCATTAAAACACAGTTAAGATCATTACATTGAATATTTTCCCAAATGTGCATCCAATTTTATCCCAGTTTGGAATTTTTTTAGGTTTATAATTTAATTTACTGAATGTAAACGATGACACTGGGTCAAAACTCCGCCAATGTCAAAGAAATTATTATTTTAGAAATACAAATAAGTGTAAATTGTGAATTCTCCCTATTGTGATGTCATCATGTTTTAGAACTTCTACTTCCTGGAACGTAATTTGAACTTTTTTTGCCACTTGATTGGTGGAAAAGTATAATTTTGGTTTACAACAGGTGCTATACAACCAAATTAAGTTAAAATTAGAAAATCATGAAAACCTGTCATGCACACTTTAACTGTTGCCCTAACCCGTAACGCCTTACCTTAACTATAACCTGTTTCCTAACTTAAATTATAACCCTGTTTATAAACGTAATCACTTTGAATTACCAATCACATCAGATCATCCCTCTGGACATGACATTCTAGCATGAACCGTTTTAGAACTCAGCTCTATTTCCTGTTATTTGCAACTGATTCGATTTTCTTAATTTATGTTTACAACAGATATTACCCCACCAAATATTAGAAAATCATAAAAACTTGTCATACACACTGGGGATGGGGGACGCCTGGGGATGTCTAAAATGTGTGCTTGTCTCTTTAAAAATAAATCATTTGAAATTATAATCATAACTGCAGTACTAAAAAAATAATAAGCAAATAAGTCAATAACTAAAATTAGAGTTAAATTATTTACCTGTGACATGATGTTGGCAAGCTACAGAAACCCATGTCCTCTCTGATCACCAGCAAACTCAATATCATAACATGCCTGAATGAAACGTCTTGCCCAAGGACACAACATCAAACCTCCTGTGTTATAAGTTATTATTTTTGACCCCAATAACAACTTTTTGTGCCAGCCTTTTGACTGGATTGCCAAATTAATACAGAAGATCAGAAAGGGCAAATGACGTGTTAACTTGAATGAACTCGGCATCCTAGAGAACAATTATTTGTAATTTCAGTCTGGAATGTGAGATGTCTACCGTTGCATCAAAAATGCAATAGTAGCTAATAGCTGCACCTTGTCAGTTTGTCTAATGCAATTTAAAGGAGTGTGGGAAGTGCGCTCCAACCAGATTACAGTAGCCTGGCCTGGTCATTTGTAACTTCACAGCTCTTCGGGAAAATCAGATTGCCCTTAAAAGAATTGGATTGTTTTGCCTCGTGCCTGCTTGGATTGATTTCTCCAGCTCTTTACTGGCAGCGTGCGCACCCCGTTCTTCTTAGACCTCCTGAAAGCTCGTAATGATGCGCGAGTGAAAGGAAGTCCGGATGCCTCACAGCTAAGGAGGAGGAAATGGCACCTACAGCTATAATTCTCACATACTGCGAAATCACTAGGAGGCGGGTGTGCGGAAGCAAAAATAGAGGAAGTACTGCAGAAATGGAACTATTACTTCAAAGTACTCACGTATTAATTGTGGTTTTAGTTAGGCTGATTTAAAGGTGCACTGTGGAACTTTTCTGGTGAAGGGTCCACCACCAGCTTGATGTTATTGCTTTGCTTTGAATCTGGAATGCTCCACAGTATGGCGATAAATGTGTTTTTATAGCTCAAAAATACCTTAAAAACATACTTTCTTACGGTGTCTGACCTGTAACTTTGTCTGGAGGCACCACCCGTTTGTCTCTGTGGAGATAATTCTTTTCATGAGTTTCAGCTTCCTGTTTATAGGTGCTACTTCCTTTTTTAATTCATACGTTTACACAATGCTCTTCCCAAAGAATTTGTTTTTCTTTCTAGAAATACCTTAGCAAACCAAATTATTTATTATGTTTATTTTATTATATTTATTTTATAAAGAAATGTCTAACTGGGTTAGCAAAACAAAAACAATATTATCAATAAATTTGATAAAAAGTTGGTAACAAAATTTAGAGCAATGTACTTGACCATTCCTGTTATAAAAGAAATACATTACAAAAGTATGAATAACATTTATTCGTCAAAAGAATTACTTAAATGTCTTTTTAGTCTTTTTAAAATAAAACACCTGTACTTCATGCGAACATAAAATTGAAAGCACTGATCATCTTTTTTTCTACTGTGCTGCAGTCCAATATTTCTGGACCAAAATACAAAATTGGATCAATTTAACTTTCACATCCCCCTTAAATAGAGCTAATATAACTTTTGGTATTCCAGTTCAGTTAATTAAAAAGAGGAACTTTATATGAATTTAATCTTCTGTCTTGCCAAATTCTTTGTCTACAAATGCAAAAATGCCCCCCCAACTTTGCTTTTTTCAAAAATGAATTGAAATTATGTATAAAATCCTTGAAATATGTTAATGGACCTAAAGCTCAAAGAATGTGTTCCTACGTGTGTGAATTTCCAACCCTTGAACTCTGAGAACTTAAGCTGAATATCCACTTTTGTTAAATTGTACTTGTACTACTCATGATGATTATTTTTATTATTGTAATTTAATATATATAATATGCAAATGGGAAGCATGACAAACGTAACATTGCAATAAGAAAATAAAGCTAAATAAAGGTGCTATTTTGGGACTTTTCTCATTCAAAAGAAATATTTTGGTTTGAATTGTCAACTGCTATGGCAACAGTGCTAGATTTGCATCACTCTGAAACAATTGGATACTGTCATTCTGGGCAATGCAATAACATCTCCATGGTGACAAGCAGGCGGCATATCCCCACCAGAAAAATTATGGAGTGCACTTTACAAATATAAAGTTTATTTGATTCTGGCACACAGTCAGTAAACACAGACTCTGTAAGAAAAATTGTGTGTCCTTTGGCAAAACACTTCAACCACCTCACCGAAGAATGTGACGTGCAAGTGAGAGATCTTTATATTTGAAATGTTGTGAAAGTACATGGGGAAATGAATAAATCCATAGCCGCAGATGGCTTCGAAGTGAGCGGGACTGTTGAGCTCCATTGTACAATGGTTACACCCACTAACCTGCTACTTCATCTGAATTGCAAATGTAGCCTAATTGCCATCACTCCAAATTACATTTACTTGATTGCCACGTCAAATGTTTGCCTCTATCTGCAATTATAATACATTTAGTTTTAAATCAGATGCCCTTCCTGTTCAAGAAACGTTGCCACCTGGCTACAACTAAGCCAATAAGTATGAGGCTCCTCTTGGATAACTGCTGCATGGGTGATTATCTTTCAGCTGCAACACGGTACTTAAACTCAACTGATGCATTTCTGTAACAACCATGTCGACAGATGAATCCCGGGGTCGTTGAAAACATGTCAGCGTGTTTGAGAAGGGTCAAATCTAGAAACTAATCTACAGCAGATCTTAACCCCATTGAGGGTCTTTAGGGTCTTTGGGACGTGTTGGGAGGAGGCTTTGCGCAGTGGTCACACTCTCCATCTATGCAAGATCTTGGTGAAAAATTAATGCTACACTGGGATTAAATTAAACTACAGACATTGCAGAGGCTTACTGAAACAATGGCGCAGCGAATGCTTGCACTAATCAAAGCTAAAGGCGGTCCAACAAAATATTAGAGCGTATGAACTTCATTTTCGGTGGTGACTTTGAGGCAGTAAATCTAAATATTTTGCTTTAACGTAATTTTTTTCATTTTAGCTTTTGCTATTTACGATCTCAACAAAACGTCAGCTCTCTAGCAGTGTTTCACATGTTTTACCCCAAGCCCAGGATTGCCACATTTATGCAACATTACAAAGCGAATAAATTTACCCTTAGTGGTTAGAGTCTTAAGTGGTCATTCGGATTGTAAAAAAACAACAACAACAGCAAACAATTTGACTTGACAGCTATAGAAATAATAATCAGTTCATTTTTATAAACAACAAGCCATAGGTCTATCTTGGTTTTTGGGTGTTTTGTGCAGAATTAACTTGAGAGCTATTGCTGCGTTGGCAACAGAAGAGAAATCCACTGTAGCCCTAACTAAATAATATCCGTCTTTCTGAGTGAAATCCGTGCTAGCTGGGGCAATAACAATTTGCAAAAAACAGTTAACGTTGCTTTGATTTACCACCTCTGCAGCGTCTATTCTCATAGTTAACATTCAGAGCGAGACGTGCACTTTATGGCAGTCGGCATGACACTTTTTTCATAACACACACACACGCTAACGCCGCTAATGGGCGATCGGCTAACCATTAGAGAGGATTTTGATTGCTGAGTGGCTTTTGTGCGGGACGCTGAGGTGGCGACTAGAGGGGGGAAGGGACATCGAAGGGCACTAAATGATGGCGAGGGCTTCAGGACAGTAAGATAAAGGATAAATCAGTGTGTGCGCGTGTGGGAGGGGGTGTCTTGGGGGGGTCCAGTTAGCAGATAAGAAAAGCACACAATGGAAAGAGACAGAAAGAGAGAGAGAGGGATTCCATAAAACTATGTTTCTCTCCGGGGAAAGAGCCGGAGAGTGATGGAAGAGGAGGGGTGGCGCGCGACGACTTGATTAAATTGTCCAAGTGTGTATTCGAAATGGGGAAGGGGAGGAAGGGGTGAGGATGGGGGGGTCGTGAAGGACGGAGAGTAATGGCACAGCTCACAGAACACCTATAAAGAACAAGGATGGCGTTAACAAAAGGGGAGAGAGAAAGGGAGAGCCCGTGAGAATGCAGCAGCCAACAGGAAAGTGAACGGGACAGCGTTGGACAAAGACTGAACCAGGACTAACCAACAAGGATTGGTTGAAGATTTACTGGATCACAAAGCCGATAGAAAAGAAACGCCAGACCTAGACATGTAAAGACTAAACCTATTCACCTCATTCCGCCCTGCACTCTTGTCCCTCGTTTTGCTACAGATGCGCATTTCCATTGTATTGGCACTTCCAGTTTGATGCAAGTGGTGAACGAGGGAAAACTCTTGCCGCTAAAATATCCCTTAAAGTAGATGGATCTGAGTAAAACGGTCACGTGCAACAACAAGTCTGCAATGCACTGATTTCCTGGGCGTCCTGAAAGCGGCTTTTCAGTCCGAGTAGAACGTATTTTCTGTACAATGCAATGGAAACAAGGTGGGGGACTAAACCATACAGCATGTAATTGGGTTCATGGGCAAACACAACCGTACACACTGGGAACTGGGACTTGAACTAACAACCTACAAGTTGGCAAGACATTGAAACCAAATTAAAATCCTGCGCAGTTGGACTTTTATGTCGTTGCAGTGTCCTTCACCCAACTTTACTGTGTGAATTTGCTGCATGGCATGAGTGACGGTGGTCTGAGAGGCCTTTGGCACATATTTGCAACCATGTTTAAATCAATATGACCAAGGGCAGCTGTGATAAGAAAAATGTCTTGCCACCACAGAGTTTCGCGGAGGGAATGAAATACGGCACTGCGAGACGCTTGACACGATTTAGTGCTCTATAAATCCAAGACATTATTATCATCATTAACGAGGCAAGTCGATATCAAGTTAAACTACGTCCAAAACCCGCAAAACTTTAAAGATTATAAAGGTTTAATCTAGCCCCAAACCAGGCAGAGACAGGACTGAGGAGTGAAGGACAGAGAGTAATGAGACAGCTGTGGGAACACCTATAAAAAACCAACCCGGGAGATTACAACGGCCAATTGCAATCCAAACAGGAAACTACATCCTAATACCCCCATCCCACCCCCCTCGCCCCCTCCGCATGTGTTGTATGCGTGGTTCAGGCCTTGTAATGTACCAATAAATCACGCTAAAGGCTGCGCTGACCTTAGCTATCCCACACCCCACTGTCCCGGACCACTGTAGTGTATGGCACCCCCCCATCCCACCGTCCCGCTCGGATAGGCCCCATTTGTTTCCAGTGGAGGTGGATGAAATGACGGAGCGGTACCTGCCATAGATCCATAATGGGATAAGATATAGCATCATGGTGTAGCAGAAGGTCAGGGTTTGCATGAATATGTATCTGTTTATTGGACAGGCGATGACATGGGGCTGTCAATTGTAACACGGGTTTTTGACTTGCGGTAGAAAATAACAATAAAAGAAAAAGAAAAAAAAAACACAGGAAAAAAATTACAAAATGTCATTGAAAAAATTAATCTTCAGCTAAATGTTTTGATAAGCATTTTACTACATTTTAAGACCGTTAAGCTAAAAAAAAACAATGAACAAAACAAAAAAACTATTTTTGGATTTCGTGTTCTTACTGTGCTTGCATCTCCACAAACCTAACTCGGGCTTCATACTTGTTCGTGGAAATGTTGTTCCTTTGGCTATAATGTTCCAGTTTCTATTTCCACAGAATTGTGCAGATGACGCTTTCAGAAAGTTACGCAGTGTTCCTTTACGTCAGCATGTACATATGTCAAAAGCAATTGCGCATTAAATTGCAAGTACATTATTTCAGTCCCTAGCTACCAGGTTTTTAGTCACCTGTGATCTGTGAAATTGAAGGTGTTGTTAATGCATGCCTCTTTAGCACGCTTCATGCTAACGCTATATGTGCTAATGCTAGCTTTGGGCTCATTTGGTTCTCCATGTGATCCGTGCAGAAAGTGTGTGTATCCAGGTGGCGGTCGTCATTGGTAACGTGTTCTCCCTCCTGGTTAAGGTTACGGGGGGCTGCGGGCCAGATACATGCAGTCTTTATTCTAATGAGTTATTTCTGCCTGATGACCAAGACCTTTGCATTTCAATGAGGTTAAGCATGAACTCCCTCCCCTCGCGTCCCCTCGCTCCCCTTTGTCCGTGAAGGTAAAACAAGATTACAATCAGGATGGAACATGAGACGCCATATTGGTTTGGTGCACAGAGGATCAAGTCTTTAAGGATGAGTTCAAATAAATCTGTTTGCAAATCTTTTACAATCACCACAATAACACTTAACAAGAATAACAAATTATACTAATTAGGCTATTTTTAGAATTGAGACAATGCTCTAACAAAAACAGGACTAAACCTGGACCAAATTAAACCAGGATCAAATCAATAACGCTACCAGAATGTTACCATTAAGAATAAACCAGAAATAACCCAGTAAAAAACATGACAAATCTAGGGCTAAACCAGAACAAAATCAGGACTAACGTGGGATCAAATCAGGTCTGAATTAAGACTAAACTTGAACTAAACCAGCATTAAACCAGAACTAAATTAAACTAGGACTCAACAAAGATTAAATCAGGGCTAATCAGGACAAACCAGGAATAAATTAGGACTTAAAGAGAATTAAACAAGGAATAAAATGGAAATAAATTATGACTAAACCAGGACTAAATTCAATTCAGGTAGAGAGCAGATTAAATAAACAATTCTAGCCCCAAACCAGGCACAGATGCCAGGTCAGGGTCATTAGATGGGAGGGTCGTCACTGGTGCAGCCGCCGCAGTGTCTGAAACAGTCTCCACTCCCCGAGCGAAGTGGAGAAAGAGAAAAAGCAACAATGAACATGACTATAAGGCTAAAATCTTAAATATTGTTGACAGAGGAGGTAGGAAGAACCAGAAGACCATGTTCAAGCTGCCATACTTCCCCCAGCAGAGTTGCTCCAGGGCAGCGTAGCTAAAACTGTAGGTTTTTATTTCTGTTCCTAACTGGCCTTACCATAAGTTATTTCAAAGAGGAACATATCAGGATTTAACCAAGACTAAATATCAGGAGTAAATCAAGGCTAAACCATGACTAAACTGTGAATTAACCATGATCAAATCAGGATTCAACCAGAACTAAATAATAGTATCAATCAGACTAACTAATAAAACTAAAGATCAAATCAAGACTAAACTAAGAGTAAACTAAATAAGTATAAATTCTAGGACTAGATTGCTTTTAACCTGGGACTAAACGAGTAAACAAGGAATAAACCAGGATGCAAGAAGTGTTTGTACCGCTAAATGTTTCTTCTCCACAACTTGAGAACCACAGCTTCATTTGAAAAAACACTCTCCTCGCAGGCACTTATTAGCCCTTTCTTTGATGCACTCTTCTTTTTGCACCAGGCAATCTCACTGCAACATAATTATTTCTATCACTAGGTCAATCGTTCCTCTTAACTAGCTGTGAAAATAGCCATAGAACAACTCTTCCCGCAGTTTAAAAATAACCCAGTTTCTTTCGCAAACAATCAGGCATCTGTTCAGCTGTCCGTGTCTCGACCGAAGGGTTAGTGACGAGATACAAGCATCTGCGCAGAATAGACAACTGTGATGATGATATTCAGATGGCCTAATTAACCATAAAACTCCATAAGAAATCTTTAAAATACAATAAGCTTGAAGGGGAAAAAATAGTTGCAAGAAATGAGGTCTCTGCACCCAACATGAAAACAATTGTTAGTTCTGAACAATAGCTTTGTAATGCACAACTGTGGGGCTTGTTATGATTGTGGCTTTAATTAAAGGGATGGGGCAGGGCATGTTTTTTTGTGTGTGTGATCTGCAAACTAAATACTGTGATGAAACGCTGCAGGAAAAGTTAATATTTATATTTTAAAAAGCTGAACATGCATGCAAATACAGGAATGGTAGTATGGGGCAGTGATTGGGCTTAGGTTAAATTGACATGTCAAGCTACAGAGAACCCTCCAAAACCACAAAAATAATGAACGCCCCAATTTTCTTTTTAACCAAAAAACACTAAAAATGATTTCACTGAAAAACATGCGTCTTTACTGGTTGTTCCATTGGTTATAATATTCCTCATAAAACATATAAGTTCTCAGATAACGTTCAGAAAGTTACATACTTGATCTTTGACAGTTTACAGCAGCTATTAAGCTCATTACAACTTATCTTTCCTTTCCTTCACAGGCATTACAACTGTGCTCACCATGACAACCATCAACACGCACCTCCGAGAGACACTGCCCAAGATCCCCTATGTAAAGGCCATAGACATGTACCTAATGGGCTGCTTCGTCATGGTCTTCCTCGCCCTGCTTGAGTACGCGTTTGTCAATTACATCTTCTTCGGTCGCGGGCCACAGATGCAGAAGAAACTGGCAGAGAAGGCGGAGAAGGCCAACAACGAGAGGGCCAAGTATGACGCTGCACGGGTAAGTAGAGGTTTAGAAAAGTATGTTTCTAAGAGTAATAATGGTATTTTTAATCAACTTGTAAAGCTTTTCTGTATGAGTGAAAGCAATACTAGGGAATTTGGTTACATTCTATAGGGCTCAGCTGTGGATCGGCACTTCTGGTTCTATCTATCTTTTGTTTTTTTACTTTAATATTAAAATAAAATACCCAATTAGCTTCATAAGACTTACTCTGTCTCATAAATACCATTCAAGATGACCACAGGCAAATGAAATACATACTTATTACTTGTGTACAAATTCAGATACACTGGGTCAAATGTTATTCCGATACAAGTAAAAGTAGCTCAGTCAAATTATTACTCAAGTTAAAGTACTCAAGTACTTGATGTAGAAATTACAAATATGTTTAAAGAATCAGAATCAGAATTAGGCTTATTACTGCAAGCTGCAACATATGAAAATAAATACAATAAGTAGCAAAATATATTGTGTGATTTTGGGCATTATAAAAATAAATTGATTTGATTTGATTTGATATAAAAGAAGGCAAAATTAACATACAATTTACAGCTGGCTAAACAATAGTGCAATTTTAGCAGTGCAAATTGATTGTTAAAGTGGCAGATAATTGTTGTAAATAATAACTTTGGCTTCAAAAACACAATCAAATACAGAAAACATTAGATTATAAACATAGCTATATTGGATACATTGGAAAAAATGAACCCATTTAGCCTGTATTTCTATATTTACTTGCGTTTTTTTTTCAGAGTTGTACTGGAGTTGAAGTAAAGTACATCTCCTCAAAAATTGTAGTTTACCCTCCTACCACCTCATGAAAAAGGCTAAAGCATTAGGTAATTGGACAAAAAATGACTTCAATATGGCAAATCTAAAACTGCAGCTCTCGGGTATTTCTGGTCATTGGTTAATTGTCCATGAAATGAATGGTAGTGAAGTGAACTGGTCAGGGGTTATGTATACTACGGGTGATATTTGGTGGTCGTAATGTTATGATTGACCTGTGTCGTTGCGCATTACGCCGTCATAGTTCTGTATAACTTTTTTTTTGCAGTTCTTATTATAGCCCTGACGACAGCTCAAGATAAAGATAGCACTTGATTCAGAAAAAACACACCTTTTCTTAGCACCATTCTGTTTGCTGTTGAAGATTACCATGTGTTTGCCAAATACAACTGAACATTGTCATCTCTTCAGGAGGCAGGTAGTAGGACTGCTTCCCTAAAACGCTCCAATCAGATTAAAGGTCTTCGGCACTCGCGCTCGGTGAGAAATTCCACCTTCCTCCGTCGCCGTCATTGCCATCCAAAATCAAAACAAACATTGACAAGTTTGATTTCCGTCTTCTTTTTGGCACGACTCTTCTCCCATCTTCTGTCTATCTATGGAATGGCAGGTACACATTCCATAAGACATCGCCATGACTACCTTCGAGATTTCATTTTTGACATTGTGCGGTTGAGCTTATATTTCTGATCTGCATTACAAAGTGTTGCGCACAAAGCACTTCTTTTGCTATTTCAAATCTCATTCCCGATGCATGTGTATATTTTCTATTGCTCCTCATTGAAATCATCATGACGAAAGCAGCATTTCCCATGGAGCCTGTGCATGTTGTTGGGATATGGCCAATTAGCGTACCATCCTGTGGGTAGCTGCTGCTGTAGAAGTTTTCCCCCATTGCATTAGTGGCATCCTTTGTTTTTCTAAAGCATTATTATGTGCAGTATTGTTGGGATAAAGCCTCAATCTCTCGCCTAATGTCGCTCCTGACTTTTTGGTGTCGATGAAAAACCTTTGAACTGAAACCAAACCTCGCACTCTTCTTTGGCAGCTTGTCGGCGTTCAAAAGAGTTACGTGGGGCTTCACAGTTCCTACAGTGCTTGAGTTATCACCATAGTCCATTAGTGTTGAATTGTTTTATGGCAGCACCCCACAGGCATGAAATATGATCTATAAACAGTATTAGGACATATTTGATTGTACTGCGCCTGTGGCTATTGCAGTCCATTAGCAAATTAGCAAATCATTATAAAAACGCATTGTCTTTACATGGATTTTACATGGTGTTTTTTTAAAGATGCCCTATCAAATTTTTCTGGTTGGGATATCTGCCACCTGCTTGTCTCCATGGAGATGTTATTTCATGGCCCACAATGTTCCACAGCTTAAAGGTGACAGGTTAGACTACAAATTTCACTAAAATGTAGTGAACATGATTATATTTAAGATTTTACTAAACATTTTGTCTGTCTGCTCCCAGTTTGACAGTTTTTGTGAAGTTTAAAATTCCACTTCCTGGTTGGATATGGGCAGCAAAAATGTAGAGGTCATTTCACAATCCATATAAATTACACAATAGTTATGATTTGACAAATAATTATACCCGATAACGCCGTTATTTTGTTGTTGAAAAATGTGTTAGTTGTGTGTGAATTGTCTCTGGCTCTGGACAAGTGTGTAGAGAGATTCCTTTTTAACTCAGCACTACTTCCTGTAATTTTTTCAAAAACTGAAAAACTTCACAGATGTAAAACTATGCTAAATATTTTCCACAGGCACTCTCCCACCATATTAAGTAATAATTAGAAATGTATCAGAACTTGTCATATAGACTTTAATTGACCTTATTCTGCCCCGCCCACTTTTGCAGTTTTTTGCACTTTTATTGTAAACGCACTTTCGTTTGACGAGAACTCCGTTAAAGCTAATGACGAACGAGGGAAAAGTCTCGCCGCTAAAATGGGTTGATTTGTATAAAATGTTTAATGAACACGAGCAACAACAAGTCAACAACGCTCCGATTTCCTGGTCAGTCTGAAAACGACTTTTTAGTCCATGTAGAACTTATTTTCTGTTGAGCTCGTCTGCTCCATATAAAGTAATACAACAGAAACAAGACGGCAGCGCGTAAGGCAACTTCCGGAATAAGATGAATAGACCTAAGTTGTATTTATTTAAATATGGCTGTTTTAAAAGAAACTTGACTTGCTGTGAGTGGACTCAACTCTCCACAGATGCAGATCCAGTTGAAACAATAACATCCCCTAGAGAAAAGCAGCTGGTAGAACCACCACTACAAAAGTTGCATAGTGCGCCTTTAAACACAAAACATCAGACTCAGAACTGCTTGATGAATTATTTATTGAATTCCCCAATTTTATGTTGACTTTTTCTCATATATTAAATTCAGTGCAGTTGTTATTCTAACACCCAAGTGCCTCACTGCTGCAATACCGAGGCAACCGTCTGTCTCACTGGCCCCATGAATAAAACCCCAACTAAAATACAGTCCTGCTGTAGCGATCTGAACGGCCACCATGACACCAGTTGTTCCTGCGGCTCCTGAGATGCTGAGCAGACCCAGAGAAAGAGAATTTTTTCTGCAGTCTGGAAGAGGCTGATGAACAGACTGTGACAGCGGTATACAGGCTCGTATACAGGCTCGTATACAGGCGCGTATACAGCTCAAAATATAGGCTCATAAACAGGGCTGTACACAGGCTTGAATATATAGGCTCAAATTCAGGCGCAAATATATAGGCTCATATACAGCCTCAAATATATAGGTTCAAATATATAGGCTCATATACAGGCTCAAATATATAGGCTGAAATTCATGCGTAAATATACAGGCTCAAATATATAGGTTCAAATATATAGGCTCAAATTCAGACTCAAATATATAGGCTCATTTATAGGCTGTATGTATACAGTCTTGTGTACAGCCTCATATACAGGCTCGTGTACAGTCTTATATAAAGCCTCGTGGACGAGCTCGTGTACAGTTTCGTGTACAGTCTCGTGTCCAGTCTTGTGTACGAGCCTGTGTACAGTCTCATAAACAGGCTTACAGGCAGGATCTAACTGGGCAGTGACAGATGGGGGTGTGGGCCATCAGCCTTGTTCTGGAGGAGCTGACCTTTTAGTGGTTCCATCTGAAGTCACTTTAAGGTGCCTCAAAGCTCTCTTCCATCCATCTCACTGACGTCTGCAAAGATAAACCACTAAAAGCTCTGGTCAAAACCTGCCCCACATGTCAATGCAGCGGCCCCCAAAGCCTGATCTCTGCACGTTGGCATCTGTCATTCTGAGACAAATCATCTGGACAGATGAATTTATAGTAGATATTTTAGGACCGTTTTGCCTGTTTCCATGGCACTAGCATGACGCGTCACCATCTCACCTCTGCGCCGGAGTGTTCCTCACATGTGTTTGTCTCTGTGCCGTAATGCCGTTAATGGGTTTTCTGATTGTCTCCAGGCGGACCCAGCGCATGGCCACACCAACATCCTGCTGACCACTCTGGAGATCCACAATGAGGTGGCAGGGGGAGAGATCACAACCAGTGTAGCCGACATCAGAAACTCCCAGTCCATGGTGCAGCTGGACAGCACGGCCTCGCAGCATATCCAGTACCGCAAACAGGGTGGAGGCATTGGCCCTCGCTCCGCCAGCCGCCACTCTCTGGACCGCAGTGCTCAGAAACGCAGCCGACTGCGCAGGCGCTCCTCTCAACTCAAAATCAAAATTCCCGACCTAACAGACGTGAATGCCATCGACCGCTGGTCACGCATCATCTTTCCCTCCGTCTTCTCCTTCTTCAACCTGGTCTACTGGCTCTACTATGTCTGAGTGACTGACTGTATGTGACTTTGTGTTTTGATCCTTTGTTGCTTTTCTACGTGAGGGAAAGACTGCATCAACAGCACAAACAATGAGAGGCTGCGTCTGGACCAAGTTCTCCACTTGTTTTTATATCGAGTCTTCGAACCCTTAGTCTTTTGGTTTCTGGCATATGTACTGTGATCAGGACTTGTGACCATTGTCTCCCTGCCCTCCCTCCCTCCCTCTAATGTGTAAATAGACATGAAGCCAGCAATGAGTAATATCGCTGTATGTGCAAAAAAGAGGAATGAGTTTTTCTAATCAAGAGATTAGGTTTGAACTATACTTTATATTCTACAGGTGGTCAGAGAAGTGCAAGCTGTTTCAAATCCATCAAACTAGTTTGAGTGGTACCCTATGCATAAGTATTGCATGCAATGATCAACCGTATGTAGAACTAGCTCCTCTTGCCTTTTGTTAAGCACATATGAAACATTTTAAAGAAATAATTCCCTTTTCAACTATACAAACTCTAATATGCAGAATATCTGGTCACAAATTCAATAGTTACAGTCACTCAGGTGTTTACGTTTACAGCTTGGTGGCACAAAGATTTACATTTTTTGAAAGCACAAAAGTTGAGCAAACTGCCATTTTTCACTTCTGCTCTCCGCGGAGCTTCAAAAACAGAATAATGACAGTGAGATTTATCAGACCTCTACTAAAACACATTTACAATTTCCCAACAACTGCCAAGGGCCTTTTGGGCGACAGTTTCTCAACCTAAAATATTGGAATATTTTTGTACTCTCGTCTTCAGGTATTCATTTTTTTCCCTGAAATGTCTCTGTTTTGTCAACTAGCTGATGAGCGGTGAATGAAATTGTACATACGTACATAGGTGTATATATACATAAATGTATATATCTAATTATATGCTGAGTGTATGACCCAAAATGGTATTGAGCATTTGTGATTGTCAGACTGACAAGTAACTGTCAGGAAATTTTGTGCAAAAAAGAACAAAAAAGGTGAAATGAACTAGATGTGACCGAGTTCAAGTTCTCATTTGGGAGGCACCCTGAAAGGTCATTGTGCATTCGCGAGCCGCTGCACCTGACATACTGGCTAGTGTTGCAAATGTTTCTCATCCTAACGGACCAATCATGAGAGCAGGTCCTTCCACCAATAAAGCACATACAAACATTGAATGTATCCCACCCATTGTTCAGGGAGAGAGGATAATGAGCCATGGTCATCATTTCTCCATCAGAATAGGAATGTAACTCGTCCATTCTTAGCAGTGATGGGGGCGTAGACGAAGGGAAGCCATGTTGTTTTGAGGCAGTGTGCATGTGCATGTGTGAGAGAGGGATTGACAGCTTCAACTATAAACCTGTTTCCGTGCTGCTCTTTCTACAGTGGACAAATGTCACCCTAGTAGTAATTCTGTGCTCCAAAACTGTCTCTTTTTGACTCTTATGACTGTGCCATCCCACCACTTGTCGCAGAGCAATCAGACGCATTCAACGATTAAGCATTTCTTCCGCTGTCACGGAAACCGCATGTCAAACAATAACATAAGGAAATAACATTTCCAAAAGGTGAAATTTTACATAAAATTTCATGTGAAAAGACAATTTGCTGAATGTATTGTACTTGGAATGTTGTTGCAATTTGCTTCCAAAAAGAGCTCAATGTAGGTCTGTGCAACCTGGTTTTATTCAGACTGTTTATAAAGATGGGCCAATAGAAACAACACCGTAAAGTTAATAAATATATGTGTGTTTACACATATTGTATCATTTGTTGTCACTGTCAAAAGTTAACAACATTAGAAGCAAATGGTTGCTGATTGATGAATTATAAAATGGCTTTTATAATGCAAATGTTTTATGCTCTGTTGGGCTATTGCGGTCTTTTGGTCCAGATTTATATACAGCCTATGGGTTCAATATATGTACGGCTATGGGATTTGACATGACAGTGATATCTTAATTATGGTCTTAAGCACAACAATGTTTCATTATTTCATGCATTTCTGACAGTGAACCAGTATGTCCAAAGACGTTCAAGGCTGCCTGTACGTTTACCTGTCAAATGTAATGTAAATCAGAAATAGAAATATTTAAAATTACGCAGCCAGCAACCTCTTTACCAACTTACTGGTTCATATCCAAAGCGGTCGCTTAAAGTCACGCAGTGAGATGCAAGAGGTGCAAATGATAATTGTAATTTTAACTACCAAACTACATAGTACAGTTGGGAAGGTGAAATGGAAACTCTAGATACTTGTTTATCATGCATGCAACTACCGTTCTTAACTTTGGCGACATTTTTGAGAAAAAATAATAATACTATTTGCAAACTCATTTATTATGGGAGCTGCCAACTTGCTCATTTTAGAGACGACATTATGCCATGTGAGCCTACATTAAAGTTATTATAAAAAGTATAAAAAAAATAATGTTGACGACAGGTGTTGTATGGCCTTGGTAATGGAATGTGACATGTTCTGTGCTGCCACAAAATGTATTTAGGCTTAGATTTCTACTGTATATCGCTGTATGTTCCTCTTCTTTTTCAATAGACTACCATGTTACCATCCAATAAATGATATTAACATTGTACCTGTTGTTTTGTAACTGGATACTGCAAGCATGCATGACACAGTGAGGACAAACCCGTTATTGTGGATAGACAAAGAGCTAGGAACTACGAGTGCAATCCAAGACTCAAAGTACAAATGAAGTACAAGACTAGAACAATGGAGACAACTATTTTAGAGGAAAAGATAGTCATTACAATTCAATAATTAAACTAAGCCTAAATGCAATCTTGGCTGTTTATCTCACATTTACTGTATTTTATCATTCAGATTGACTTCATAAAGCTGGTCACATACTAGAATGACAACAGGAATGAAAATCTTAAGAATTTCTCTGTTTCAGCATTCATGAATCATGAAAATTGTGATGCTCACTTTAATCTTAACACTTTTATTTGATATTGTGACATCCCTACAGATATAGGTTGCTACTTAGGAGCTAATGATTTTAAGTAGGACTTTAAAAGGAGGTCAAAGTCACCAAAGGGAAACTCCAGACTATTTTGAGTCCATTAAAATCAAACGAGCCGTTCAGGGGTTAAAAGTGACTCAGAACATAAATTTTGCATTTTTTTTTTTTTTTACACTATTTTACTTTTGAACTAGTTAAGTTAGGTTGACATATAGTCGTTGTATTTGAGTGTCTTCTTTTATAGTAAAATTCCAGAAATTTACCTGCTGTGATTGTCACCTGTTTTGTGATTTCACAAACTCACAATTCAGTAGTGCCAATATTGTCGATGGCTTTTTGGGTTTCTTCTCACCAAAATTTGATACTAACGATACATGTTTTTTTCAATTTCTTTTCTATTTTAAGGAACTCTGTCTTGTCAGCTTCAATTCAGCTTTTTCAGTCACAATCTTCATTGATTCCAAACTCAACAGTACTTCTACAGTAGTGTGTGAACTTAAAGGGCAAAAATGTCTTCAGCAGTAAGCAGGTAACTTTTATAGTGAGGACTCGCTTCCAGCTTTACCTGAAATATTCCACTGTATGGCATTACATTATTTCAATTCCAGGTGTTTTTTATTGCTATTAAAAATACCTGCAAAAACATGCATTCGTAACTGAGAGTCCTAGTCACTTCTTCACAGATCTGACCTGTAATTTGGCCAACTTGTCTCCATGATAGATAGATTTAATGCCAAACTGTGGAACCTTTCGGGCAAAGTAAGATCATACATGGAAATAAGCAGGTAGCGGACCCTTCACCGGCAAAGTTACACCATTAATAACATCGGCCAGTAGATGGACTTTCTACTCTCATATAATAACACAACTCAATACAGTGAAGATTTCCTGACCTGTGAAAACGTGGTGTACCTTTAGCCTTTTACACTTCCAAAACAAACTTGTTTTCTCTAGTCTTGACATCAGCAGTTTTGTCTCCAGTTGTGCTCCGCCTGAAGCTCTTCTTTCTCTGTGCTTTCTCCTGATGGCACCACTTTGGGTTCATGATCACCTCCTTTCTGTTCCAGGTAGCACCAGTAATATTTGTACAGGCCCTATATCGCATTTTATTTATGCATAAAGGCTAACCAAAACGCTGAGCTAGCTTTCCAGTCCCCCGCCTTACCACTGCAGAGGACTCCCTTGGGCTAACTGATAGATCCTTTTGGAACCTTCATAATGTATATAGGGTTCTCACCCGGAGGTATTTTTCACTTTATCATTAAACTAATCATTTATGAAATCATTGTTCAGCAGTTCAGCAGTGCAGGCTGTTGTTGATAACGAGCAACGTGGAGTGCTGTGATTAAGTCTAAGGGATTTATGGCATAGTAAGGGTTAAATGCAGCAATGTTTTTTTTTTTTTTTTTTAAGTCAGATTAAAGTTAATATTTTTAAATCTAACAATATTTGGTAATGCAATGTTCCTTATGTTGCATTAATAAGCACTTGTTTTGTGTGTACAAGCAATGATCATTGAAAAAAATCTATTAAGCAGCTTATTGATGCTTACATTTGCTTTTGATTAATTATTATAAACATGTATAAGTGCATAAACAAATAACTAGTGCTTACTTAAGGAATCCTAAATCGTTACCTAATATTTTAATTCTAATTATAGGCCTTTTGCGGCAAGGCAAGTGCAGAGTGGAGAGCACAATTCATACACAAGGCAAATCTACGGAGCCCTGCAGGGGCCGTGAGGAAATAAAAAAGTATTCCGTGATCCTGAGAAGTTTTCTCAAACTTGCTTTCTGAAGGCCAACCCTTTCCTGGTAGCGCGACACACCGGACAACATAAATGCTGGCCATCGGGGCTTATTAAACAACTCTTTTCAATGCTTTACACCAGAGTTTTGTCTGCAAAATGAAAGACATGTGGCTAGGGCAGTGTGAGTAGAGGAAAGGCGGTGCTTGGAGCAGGTTACTAATGAATTTAACAAGAAACAGGCTTTATCTCCCTCGCTTCAAACTTTACTGAGGTGCTTCTGTTGGTCACAAACCCAGACTTGTCTGGTCATTGTAGACGTGCCAAAAGCATGCGTTTTGAACCATGGTGTTGTGTCCAGACCAGACGCGCGCCTCTGCCACTTCATGCAGAAGAAGAGGGCACACTTAATAAACGCTTTATCAGTTTGATGCATGCTGTATCTATGGCCTGATGGTCCAAACAAGGTCTGGACGTTCAGCTCCCCGTCTGCTCTGGAGCTCAGAGCTGATCTACCATGAGAGCACGCTGTGGGCATGTGTGCGTCCATGAGATCCTCAGTGTGCGAGATGGTTCATATGGCACTAACATGTCAGAAATATACTTCGGTATACGGTAATACACTCTCGTATCACAACAATAAGCTCGTGGGATCGACTCCTGGGCAAGACCGGCCCTTCTCTACAGGGACAATAAGGTGTAACTTAAAGCAATATTAACAAGTCATTATCTTATCTTATTATCTTTATTAACTCTATTAACTCTATCTTTTTCTTTATACGCTTAAATCAAATCCACTTAGCCAAGTATTCAGTGTTTGCATTATTCAAAAATTGGCTCAGTTGTGGATACAGTTCGGTTTTCATGGCAACAAAGTCCACATGTTTACCTGTCCCTATCTGCCTCCCACTCTGCACACTCAGTTCTTTGCGTGTCACGAACCAAAGCATTTATTTTTCAAGTTTCTTAAATATTTTCTGGTTCCAGGCACATTGAGTCCCCAGACCTTTTAGAACACCATTGAAGTGAAAACAACAGCAAAACATTGTCCCTAATTTTGAGAGCTAAAACGTCAGTGTTGGTTACAGGTCCTGCTCTCAATTTTGATTTGTCCCTTTTTCATGCTGCACCATGATACAGAATGGTTCTCATCCAAATATTATCATTTTTATTTTGTTTAACAAATAGCTGCTTTTACAACGCACTGACTAATGTAAAAGGCATTTTCAAGAACAAAAAATAAAAATATCAAGCGCTGAGCCTTGCACAAAATGAGTCACATTCAGGAAAAGAGGAACATTTTGTGCTTTTTGAAGTTGCTATTAAGTGAGTGTGGTTTGAAGGTGAAGAGGTTCAAGACTTTACCAAGATATAAAATGAGTTGGTCTTGCAAAAAAAAAAAAAAAAAAAAACTTTTACAATGAGGTAGTGAAGGTCAAGTCACCATTTTTACACTGTAACCAGGTTATCATAAAGAAGAAGTCAAAGATTATCTCTGCACATAGTATGAAAACCATTTTGAATTATTTATTTCAATTTTTTTTTGCTATTGTAACCTTGATTGCTTTCTAACACTGGAGAAAGGGTTGCAAAAATGTTTAAATCAATGTATTTTCTTACTCTTTTTTTCTTACAATTTAAACAAAAACTGGACCTAAATTTAAGGATCCTGTTAGTTTGATAGTTTGATGGCCTGTGCTTTTAAACAACAGGAGAATCTCTATAATGACTGAGTTAGGAGCGTCTTGCGGGCTCAGGGTGTGGAGGATGACATTTATGGCAGCAGCAGCAGCAGGTTTATGATGGTTGAGGTTTGATGGGACCAATCAGTCACGACAGCGGGCGGACACCAATCAAAATCAACTGTAGATGCATTTATCATCTGTGGAAGAGGAAACGCCATGGAATCACCACCTGGCCACCACACGTCTGCTCAAGAATGCATGTTAAGGTATGTTTTATAAAACAACTGTCACTGAATTAAGTTTGAGACGTTTAATTTTATCAAGCAAACATGACGGACAACAGTGCTTGCATGGTTCATGTTCGGACAGGTCAGCCAACCGGGTCTCAGGACTGTGTTGTTGCCTGAGCCATATTGAAATACTACAACAAAACTAACAACAAAAACAGTCAAATGGTTTCTGTGTACCCAGGGCCCAGTACATGGAGGGGCCCTCAAACGTCTATAACCTAAGCTGGTTTGTGAAGGACTGTCTGCTGCTCCAGTCAAAGATTTTTGTTTTATCGTTTTATTTTTTTTTCTAAAATTCTTCTTCTTTCTTCTTCTTCTTCTTCTTCTTCTTCTTCTTCTTCTTCTTCTTCTTCTTCTTCTTCTTCTTCTTCTTCTTCTTCTTCTTCTTCTTCTTCTTCTTCTTCTTCTTCTTCTTCTTCTTCTTCTTCTTCTTCTTCTTCTTCTTCTTCTTCTTCTTCTTTCTTCTTCTTCTTCTTTCTTCTTCCTTCTTTCTTCTTCTTCTTCTTCTTCTTCTTCTTCTTCTTCTTCTTCTTCTTCTTCTTCTTCTTCTTCTTCTTCTTCTTCTTCTTCTTCATCAACATACTGGTTTTCATGTGGAAACAGCAGACTTCTATCTAATCCACTTCATCCTGTTTTCTTAAAATGCTTTTTTTTCCCACAGAGACATAAAGATCACCACTTGAAGTAGCACCTACCAGGGGCGTAGCACCAAATTGTTCGCCCCAGGTACAAACACTCTCTGTTGTTTATCCCAACAAATTTGGTGATTACTATTATTTTTTTCATTCATTATTGCTAGAATATACACTCTATGGTTTCTACATAGCACCTGACAATTATTCGCTCTAGAATCTGAAAAAGGACTTCACGATACAATTCCAGTGTCACCGAGGGGTAAGAAGTCTACATATCTTTCAAGAAAAGCTACTTTCAACTTAAACCGGAGTGACTCTGTGTCTTTCCCAAAACTGGGTAAAGACCAGCCGGCTGCATCTTGGGTCAAACTCGGTGCAAAACCAAAACGATACAAAGCTAATGTAAAGTCGCCTGCTATACAGCTTACAAACAGATTTTTGCCACTATCAGAGGCTGAATTTACAGAACGAGAAAACTGTAGCCACCATGATGTTGATAAAAAGCAGCAGAAAGGCAGACAGTCTGTGCCAAACGTCAAGGACAGTGACACACTCTTGATAGGAGACGGTGCTATCAGTGGAGTCGTACATGGAAGAATGAAAACATGTAGCTACCCCAGCAGCACAGTTTCTGAGATTACGTCACTGCTTCCCAGAGTACTGTCCACACACAGAGGAGTTAAACAGCTGATTGTACATGTGGGTGCAGTGGACATTCGAAAGGAGCAGACTGAAGTTTTGAAAAAAGACTTCATGAAGTTATTTGAGGAGCTTGATAAAGTAGAAATCAAAACATTCATCAGTGGACCTCTTCCAAATATTGACAGGAAGATCAACAAGTTTAGCCGGCTGCTACAATTGAACACTTGGCTGTCCAAAGAGTGTGCACCTAGAGGATTGCACTACATTGAGAACTTCTATCTGTTCTGGAAACGAGAGGACCTGTTCAGGGGAAGGGGCCCACATCTGTGCAGAGGTGGAGTGAGGGCACTGACAGAGAACCTCCTCCACGCTCTCAGGCATCAGAATGGCCGTGGACAGGGTCGTGAACAGATAGTTCGAGAAGAGAGGAATGAGAGAAGAACACCGAATCAATCAGCCAGAGACCAAGTCAATGCTTCAACATCAGCAGTAACAAAACAGCCGACTCCACAAAAGGATTTATCAACAGCAGCTCCACCAGGCCCAGCAAAGGATTCAGCTCCAGCTGCTCCAAAATCACCTACACTGCCTCCAGTAAAGAGCTCATCAGCTGCAGCACCACAACGATCTCCACCGCCCCCAGTGAAGGGTTCAAGCTCAACATCCGTCCCCCCTCCCTCGGGGTCCTCATCACAGGCAATGGGCCGGTCAGTGACAGGCCCAGCAGCTGCCCTGTCACCACCCCTACCCTCAGACCAGTCCTGGGTCCCCCCTGCAACATCTACTCCCACTCAATCATCACTCTCCTTTTCATCTCCACCTTCACCCAGGGACCTTCCCAACCATCTTGAAAGTCTGATCAAATCAGGAGTAAAGATGGTTCCACTCACACCTAATTTAGCAAGATCAAGAGTTCTGATGTCAACAATGATGAACTCTTCCCCGTACAAATCTGTGCCCACCATACCACCCAGGAGCTTCAACTCTCCTGCTTCACCAAAAAAACGACCTGCACCTCCACCCCCTCGCCTTTCACCTGGTCCATCACCCAAACCCCTTCCAGCTCTCCCCACTCAGCCTTTGCCCAAACCTCCTCCAGGTCTCCCCCTTCGCCGCCCTCCCCCACCTCCCCCCAGAACTGTTATCTCCCATAGCTAGGATGTAGTGGGTCTCAGCGTTGCCGGGACTTATGGTCATGAAAATGGTCAAACAAACCCGGGGCCCTGTGTTATATCTGTAGTCACGTCACACAGACTGGAGAACAGAAGGACAGTTAGACTGTCCAATCTTAGAAATTTAATTCATATTCCCTGTGAAAAGATAACGTCCAGTCACATTGAAACCAATCTGAAACTTGCTGTGCTTAATGTCAGATCATTATGTAACAAATCACTTTTAATTAATGATTTTATATCTTCTTATAATCTTGATTTTATGTTTTTAACTGAAACATGGCTTGACAAAAACACGGGGAATGTAGTTCTAATAGAAGCGACTCCACCGAGCTTCAAGTTTGAATCTGAAACACGCGACAACAAAAAGGGTGGAGGTGTCTGTGCAGTTTTTAGAGATAAAATAGTTACCCAGAGGTTGTCTTTTGGGATGTTTTCATCATTTGAGTATTTGTCTTTTAAAATGGAGCTAAAACAGTCTCCCTCCATACTCTACATTGTCCTGTACAAGCCTCCCCAGCACTGCCAAGGTTTTATTGATGATTTTACTGAGATGCTTTCAGTTGTATGCACAGACTTTGACGGTTTGGTCATTACAGGTGATTTCAATGTTCACGTGGATAATGTTTGCGACAGAAAACGCTAAAGAGCTTGATGCTGTCCTTGAAACCTTTGGTCTTACTCAGCATGTGAGTGGCCCCACCCACAGCAGAGGACACACTCTGGACCTGCTAATTACTAAAGGGGTTAATATTTCAAACGTCAGTGTGGTCGATGTGGCACTGTCTGATCATTTCTGTGTTTTCTTTGACCTGTCTGTTATTCCCAAATCACCGGCTGGTCCTGCAGTTGTTCGGAGGAGACACATAAATGACAGCACAAGTGCACTCTTCGTGGAAATGATAAACTTTGAAAATCCTTCATGTTCAAATGTTGACAACTTTTAAAATTCTGTTACATCTAATATCTTGAATGTTCTGGACACCATTGCTCCTATGAAGGTTAAAATGGTTAAAAATAAGCAGAAGGCGCCATGGAGGAATAATGAGACAGTCAGGGCACAGAAAAGGGAGTGCCGCAGGGCTGAGCGAAAATGGCGCAAGTCAAAGCTCCAGATTCATAAAGAGATTTATAGAGAAAAGTTGTACATGTACAACCTCATTTTATGTAAAACAAGGGAAGGATTTTTTTCTGAAATAATTGGAAATTGCAGTAATAACTCGCGTGCTCTGTTTGCAACAGTAAACAGACTAACAAACCCTCCAATTCTGCTGCCATTAGAACTAATTTCCACAGCTAAGTGCAATGAGTTTGCAGTATTCTTTAATGACAAGGTTCAGGGCATTAAAAATGCCATAAATTCCACAGTGCAAATAATAACTTTAAAACCACCAACACATTTAGAGCTGACTCAGTTTGCACCTGTAACTGACAAAACTGTCCAAGAGATCATCACCAGTCTGAGTTCTTCTACATGCTGCCTTGATGTGTTACCCACCAGATTTCTAAAGTCTGTTCTGAGCACTTTGTTAACACCACTCACTCACATAGTTAACATGTCGCTTCAATCTGGAACATTCCCAAGGGCCTTGAAAACTGCGGTCATTAAGCCTCTCCTAAAGAAGAGCAGTCTTGATGCCTCAGTACTGAAAATCTCAAATCTGCCATTTTTAGGCAAAGTCCTCGAAAAGGTTGTTTACCAACAGCTCACTGACTTCCTCTTAATAAACAACTCATTTGATGTTTTTCAGTCAGGTTTTAGACCTCATCACAGCACTGAGACTGCTCTTATCAAGGTGACAAATGACATCCGCCTGAACACTGACGGGCAAAGCCTCAGTCTTAATTCTGTTAGATCTGAGCGCTGCTTTTGACACTGTCGATCATGGGATCCTCCTACAGAGACTAGAGGACTGGGTGGGCATCACTGGCACTGCCCTAAATTGGTTGAAGTCCTACCTTGAGGACAGAGAGTACTTTGTTGAGATTGGTAACTGTGTCTCAGACCACGTGAGCTTGACCTGTGGGGTGCCCCAAGGGTCAATCCTGGGACCCCTTCTGTTCAACCTCTATATGCTGCCCTTAGGTCAGTTAATACTCAGCACAAATGTGTCTTATCACAACTACGCAGATGACACTCAGATCTATGTCTCACTGACGGCAGGTGAATATGGACCAGTGGATTCACTCTGTCATTGCATCCAACAGATCAGCTTGTGGATGCAAAACAATTTTCTTCAGCTAAACTCAGACAAGACTGAAATCATCGTCTTTGGGCCGCAGAAACAGAGAGAAAGTGTCAGCAGTCACCTCCAGTCTCTCGCTCTAAAACCGACAAATCAAGTTAGAAATCTGGGGGTAATAATGGACTCAGACCTGAACTTAAACAGCCACATCAAATCAATAACATCAACAGCTTTTTACCACCTAAAAACATTGCCAAAATTAAAGGTATAGTGTCTAAACCAGACTTGGAGAGACTTATCCATGCATTTGTCTCCAGTAGGTTAGACTACTGCAACGGCCTGTTCACTGGCCTCTCCAAACGAGCTGTAAAACAGCTGCAGTACATCCAGAATGCTGCTGCTCGGGTCCTGACAAGAACCAGGAAGTACGATCACATTAGTCCTGTGCTCAGGTCTCTGCACTGGCTTCCTGTGGCTCAGAGAATTGACTTTAAAGCAGCTCTGCTTGTGTTCAAGTCTCTCCACGGCCAAGCACCAAAGTACATCTCTGACATGTTAGTGCCACATGAACCATCTCGCACTCTGAGGACCTCAGGGACCGGCCTCCTGCTGGTGCCCAGAGTCAGGACTAAACATGGGGAATCAGCATTTCAGTTTTTTGCAGCTAAAATCTGGAACAGTCTCCCTGAAGATGTGAGACAGGCCTCCACTCTGACAATGTTTAAATCCAGGCTAAAAACAGTTCTCTTTAGACGTGCATACGACTGAAAGATCTATCTGCACTCTTCTCTTTTAAAGTACTTTATTTTAAAATGATTTTAAAATGATTCTGTGTGTCTTTTTGTGTTTTGTGATTTTAATGCAACTTTTCCTGTTTATGTAAAGCACTTTGAATTGCCCTGTGTACGAATTGTGCTCTACAAATAAACTTGCCTTGCCTTGCCTTGCCTATTGACAAATTTATAAACATCCTGTGTAGCAACTATTACAGTACTGTTGCTCGAAGCATATTACTGTAAGAAAATACACGACTGCAAATTATAATCACTAGTTGTATTTGTCAACAACTTGAACAATCTTTTTTAAAGGGTGATGGGGCCCCCAGATGTAATACATAATTGTAATTTGTCTCTCAAGGACTTTATTCAACCACAATGCATTTTATCACAGTAAAATAGACTATAGCGTAGAAAAATCGCACTGCCCCGGGACACCAGTTACCCTCCCGTCCCTGGCACCTATTGACCTTATTCTGCCCCGCCCACTTTTGCAGTTTTTTGCACTTTTGTTGTAAACGCACTTCCGTTTGACGAGAACTCCGTTAAAGCTAATGAAGAACGAGGAAAAGTCTCGCCGCTAAAATGTTACATAAAGTAGGTTGATTTGTGTAAAATGTTTAATGAACACGAGCAACAACAAGTCAACAACGCTCTGATTTCCTGGTCAGTCTGAAAACGGCTTTTTAGTCCATGTAGAACTTATTTTTTGTTGAGCTCGTCTGCTCCATGTAAACTAATACAACAGAAACAAGACGGCGGCGCGTAAGGATACTTCCGGAATAAGGTGAATACACACCCAAAATCATGTACTGACAGAACTTTGTTAATATCGAATTCTAAACCAGATTTTTTAAAGGTTGTAGAAAAAATATACATAATATATAAAATGCCATGAAAACATTACATAATGAAAAAGTTTAAATCAATTTGTTTTATATTTATGTGAGTAAACTATAGGAAAATTTAAGTTAAATATTTATTTTCTATTTCGATTGACACATTTATTTTCCATTTTCAGATTCTTACGCGCTGTATGACAATGGCTCAGCTGAATTCAGCAGCACCCGCGCCTGTTACTGTAGTCAGACAACTTTTTCTGCACTACTTTTGAAACACGGCCTTGAACAGTCGCTATAGCAACACCACTCCAACACCTCTCCGACTGCTTCTCGTTACAATCCATTTTTCCAAGCCAACTCAGTCCTATGGGGATTCTCCATACAGCTTATCAATACATTTCTCTGTATTACCAACGCCCCGTGACCGCAGCAACTTGACCTACATTTGAAAAAAAAAAAAGCAAAGCACCTTGGACCACTTAAAATGCAGAGTGCGTTGGAAGAAGGGAGGAAAAAAAGTCAATGATAATATGTGATGTCTTGTTTTGCGGGTTGGCTCTCTCCCCATGCAACCAGCTGACATACTTTTTCTAATTCAGCGCTACCCTGGTCTGCTCGGCATCAAAAGGCAGTCTTCAACACTGTGGGGAATTGACTGGCTCTTATGTGGTTTTTGATGAGGCCTGCTCCCTGTGTTATCAAGTCAAACGAACACAACACAAGAGCGGATGTGTTAGCCTGTGGATGTCTTTAGCATATTCCTTGTCAAGCGAGCACCTTTCCCGCATTGTAAATAGACCGTTGCTACCGGAGGCTCTACATTGTTCCCTTAGATTTACAGGGTTCTATTCACATTCTGACATTAAAAGTTCAGATCAATAGAGAAAAATGGAACGGGGAAATGTACTTTTGTGAATCTAAAGCTAAAAATGCATGCTAAACCAGACCATAAATGGATGGATAGGAACAAGAAAGAAAACAAAGATGTCAGATAGAACCATATAATTCTGACGGGGGACGTAGACCAGGGACGTTATTCAAATGTCAGTCGAAACAAACATATATCGGATTTGACTTGAATAAAAGTTGAAATTTAGGTGCAAACGTTAAGCCTAAATTATATTAATTTTGTATGTGATATTAGTGAGTTTATTATGCTGTTTCTGTCATGGTACAGTGGGCCATTTATTTTTGTAGGGTTCAAAATCAGAACAGCATTTGCCTCGATGGGCGACAAGTAGAGAAGCAGTTTGTCCCCTGTCCTTGACTCTCCTTCTCGGCAAGGTAAAACTACAACAAACCCTGTGGGAAAGTCAGGTTGCAGATGGTCCAGAATTGACAGTCCAAATGGATATTTGGACTGTGGAGCCAGAACCAGGAGGAAGGAAGATAGTTCTAGTGTAGAGAGAGTTTCTCCAGGCAGATGAGGAGCAGTTCATCCAGTACATAGACAGTTCCTCCAGTTTTTTTGCCTGTATTTGGCACAATATAACTTCTGGTTTCTGATGTAGTTGTTGAACTGTGGGTGTTCATTCATTGAAAGGAATGAATGCCCATATCCCTTGGATATTAACTAATAAATAAATAAAGTAATCACTTTATTTATAATTGTTATAAATTAACAGTTTTCCTTGTCAATTTTGTCATTCTTGTTTTCCTTGTTAATTTGTCATGTCTGTGTGTGATTTGGAGTTTGACTTCCTGTTCTGTTGATTGCTTGCCTGCCCCATGAGTTTCACCTGTGTCTTGTTCCTTCTGTGTTCATTGTCATTGTCAGTATCTTGGGCCGATGGTTTTGTTCATCCTATCACTTATGATTTTGTATTTCTGTGTTGGCAGTGATGGCAAAATTAAGCTTCATCTTGAAATGCCTCACAAAGTGTTTCATTTGCTCCACTACACTATGTTGTTGTAAACAACAAAAAAGCTGTACCTGACTTTTACAGGTACAGCTTTTTAACAGGTGATTGTCTGTCACACTATGTAATGTACTGCAATGCACTTGAATGTTCAGTGCAGGATTAATTAACATCTTGCGGCGTATTTCAGGTCCAGCAATGACATGTCCCTTCACCAGAAAATAAATGTGATTTTACATGGTTTTACTAATAATAAACTCTGTTATGTCGCTGTCTATTTTGGAGCACAACCCTTCCTGACAAGCTCCTTTAAGACAAGACTCTATTTTCAACTTGTCACTGAAATCCCTTGATAATTAAGTAGTATACAAACGCTCAATTCATTAAAAATTTAAAGGCCAACTCTGCCACTATCATGACACCCTCTGGGGAACACCTCCAATATGGATGACCCAAAAACTCCACTCAATGTCTTTTATACAACATGTTATCCTCCCAAAATAAACCATTGTTTTCCATGTCGGAGTGGGACTTTGATAATTACGTCTTCATGTTAGCAGTAATTGAACATGATGGCTTGTTTGGGCGACTCATTTGCATCTGCCTACTCTACAAGAAAGGGGGGAACGGATTAAAAATGTGTTCCTTAGGGTTTTCGAGTTGTTTTAATAAAGTCCAGCCTTGACACCATGACCTTTCATTTGACAACAAGTGGACAGCTACGTGAATAATGTATGTGCGGTGTTAGATTAAAGCTAAGGTAAGCGTTTTAAAGGGGAAGGGGGGAATTCAATTGCTAATGTGCACACATCTATTAAGATCTTCTTGTTTAACTGAATATTGTTGGAGAAAGGCACGGCTAATGTAGAAAACCTGATGCTTAGATTAGCACAGAATCCCTCAGAATATAATGACCTTTGCGTCAGTACCCTGAATATATAAAGTGCTGAATAGTATAGCACTTTTTTTATGTAAATAAAACTTAATCATTGTCCATAGCTACTTTTTGGGACTCCCTTAAAATTCATCCAGGGCGACTTGTCTCAAAGAACTAACCTTAACCAAATGAACTCTTCTTGGGTCCTTTAGTTCAAATAACTAACTCTATCCTTAACCCTAACCCTTTCCTCATGAAAACCTAACCCTAATCCTAACCAAACCCTTATTGAGATACATTGCCACCAATGCAAAGGAAGATAAATTACAAAATAAACTTCACCTCAGCTTAAATGCTGAATATTATAGGAGTCCTGCTACTTTTGGTAAGTTAGCTGGGATTTATTTTTGAATGTACACATATAACACTTAACACCAACACAAAATACTCAGATAAAATAATACTCAAATTTTCTTCATGAGAAATGACATAAACTTGAGGTTCTAAAAGGACATTTCCTGTTCATTTTCCCCATAGACTTTTCGAGGCTGCACGTGGCAACTAATAGCTATGCAGCAATTATTTTCAAATCGCAACATGGACATTGAAAACTTTAAATTGCAATGTCTTGATAACTTTTCGGTTTAGAAATAAAAATGCAGTGAAGTTTCACCCTGCACAACCTCCTTCAGCCGAGTTGTTTTAACCTTAGCTCTCCACCTCTCCATTCAACAGTTTGCACAGCCCTCCTCCACCTCAGCACCACCTCTGCACCTCATTTACAGAGTCTACTTCTCTTTCAGGGTTTTGTTTTCACCAACACCAGTGGGGGAAGATTCCTACCATATCCTGCACATCGTTCATCATTCCCTGCCGTGGTCTAAGCACCAAACCTAATATGACTATAAATATATATCATTCTTGTTGTATTTCATCCATTATCTTTCAGAGCATCTTCATTTGAGACTCTCCGGGTGGAAGTAAATAGCTTATGTACGTAGCTGATTAGCCACAAGCTTTCAAACTTGTTTTTTTTTTTTTTTTCTGAAAGTGTATGAGAAAAATAAGTAGGAAATTAACGTCTGGGACCTAACATAGCATTTAAATGAGTGCAGAATTAAAACGCCTAACTCCATACTGTTCATAATTTCCGGAGACAGGCATTGCTGTAGAAATTAGTTATTGTGATTATGAATTTGAAACAGTTTAACTCAAATAATCTGCAGTAGTATTTTGTTTTGGCAAACAGCTCAGCAAATGCAAATTAAGAAAACGTTTTGCTGATCCATCAGAGCATTAAAATTGTCAGCAAAAAGAGGTGTTTTTCCCCAGATTTCAACACATATCAGCCGAATAATTTATGGCACAATGAGGACAACAGGTGAGAGAGTTTGAGTTTTAAATGGGACCAAAATTAAGATTCAAATCAGACTTAGCTTGGTCTAGTTTCAGCTGTCAAACTAATGAATACAGTTTTCACGTTCTCATTATCCCAACTCTTTGCACTCTCAAAAAATCCTCCAAATGATTCGTTTTTCATTCAGCTTTGCTACTGATGGAATAATTTAAATGTGCGGTCTAGTTTTTTCTCTGTGAATCGTTTGATAAGGCCACTGCGCTCCGAAATACCAGCATTAAACAGCATTATTCTGACACTTTTAACCTCATTCAGAGCGGAGACAAACCGAAAACATGTTCGATTTGGCAGTGATAGAAGATCATGAACCACTTTTAATGTTCAAACATGTACAAAACTGTTGAAATTGACCACAAATCAGCAGGACCAAAAGATGCATTTGAACTGTTAAAGTGGTTGGACTACTTGTGGAAATAAAATACAGGTAAGGTAAATATATGAAAAGTTTTGCTAAAGAAATATGTGCCTTTTATCCCGAAATAGCCTTTTTTGTTTTTGTTTGTTTTGATGATGATTTGAATGATGACATCTCACTAGAACCTATCAACTTTTACATCAACATCTATCACAATATGCAGTATACACTTCTTTTAATATGGACTAATAAAACTTTATTTTACCGAGGGCCAGATGTCTTTGTTTTGTCCTCAGGGCTGGAAACGCTTTTGAAATACGAAAACAATTTAACACGAAAGGTTTTGAATATATGTAAAGAACTGCCAATCCAGAAATGAATCAGAATTTTCTAAACCAGGTTTTAAATAAGGTCTAAACCAGGAGTAAAACAGCTCTAAACCAGGACTAAACCAGCACTAACCCAGGACAAAAAATAGGTCTAAACCAGGACTAAACCAGCACTAAACCAGTTCTAAACCAGGAAAAAAAAAACAGGACTAAACCAGCTCTAAACCAGGACAAAAAACAGGTCTAAACCAGCTCTAAACCAGGACAAAACCAGCACTATACCAGCTCTAAACCAGCACTAAACCAGCACTATACCAGCACTAAACCAGCACTATACCAGCACTAAACCAGGACAAAAAACAGGTCGAAGCTAGGACTAAAACAGATCTAAACCAGGTCTACACCAGGACAAAACCAGCACTATACCAGCACTAAACCAGCACTAAACCAGGACTATACCAGCACTAAACCAGCACTAAACCAGGACAAAAAACAGGTCGAAACTAGGACTAAAACAGGTCTAAACCAGGTCTACACCCAGGTCTAAACCAGGACTTACAAGAGATAAAAATATTGTCTTTATTTTTAATAGATGGGTTGAGGGCTGGATCATATCCCTTGGAGGGCCTTAAGTTGAATAGCCCTGGTCAAAGATTGCTCAAGAATCACGTTGATCGATGCTGGATTTCTGATGGACAGTGACAGCAAAAGCTTGTGATGCACGCCCTCTGCTGGCCATCCGTTGTACACACAGTTCCATATTTTCCTCCTGTTCCTCTTTATAGCATCCCACGCAGCCATCCACAGACAGGAGAGGCGTGTGCGCCTGATTAATAATTAGAGAGTGCATGTAGATTCTGTAGACTGTTATTTAACATCTGATCGAGTCTGCTGAGGTTGTAATTACATGTTTAACTACTAATTGTTTGGGTTGCTATTGGCTGCTGTACAGGGGGCAATTTGGTGGAATATTTCTGCCAATTTGTCCCTTACAGTTTGAAGCATGGTGATCAGAAAAGAGACAAAGCTTAGGTGGTACTCGAGACAAAAAAGGTCTCGAGTACCACTGGTTGTCCCTTTTTTTGTCTAGAAGAAACCTAAGATTTGTGTCACAATCTGAGTTTTTATTTGCCTAAAACTTGGGTTTTATGCTTTTCTACTATTTTCTAGCTTTAAAATTGTATTTAGTTTCATAAAAATTATAATTTCTCTTAAAGTATGTACTACATCAGAAGATAAAATGAGAAACTATTGTGGGCTCAACAAGTATTTGTCCAGTAAAACCTAAAAATCTGGATTTTGCCTTCATCAAAATGCTATGAGTTTATCATAATCTTCTATAACATATAACAAATAATGTAAAATACACTAGCATGCACACATGTGTCTGAATGGTATGCATTTTCCAAAATCATCTCAATGTTTATATTTTGTGATATTCTGAAGTTAATCCCAGTTTCTCCATTGAAATTGCTTTATGTTCCATTTCACTTTTGCCTCCAGGCTGAAATTTCGAATGTTTTTGTTTACAAACCTTTGAAGGGTCAATATTGAAGATCCAGATGGTGACCAGACATGTGTTGGTTCCTTTTATAAGTGGAAAGATTGAAAAGAATAACGTGCATTCAGCTTTAGTGTTTCAGTGATGTGTGAGTGTTCCATTACCAGTCTATGACAAGTGCTAACAGGGGAACTGAATAACATTACCTCGGTGTTACCATGGCAACTTGTGCACCTATGAACAAGTGTGTGCTTTGTCAGTGAACTTTAAATGACAGAAATATACACAGCCTTTCAGAACTGATGATGATGATGCAGATCAATACTTTTTTTAAAACAATTTTATCAGTAGTACGTCTTCCTTGTGGGATTTCTGAATATTGACTTTAATTTGTGGTTCTAGTAAACAGTTTATTTTGCAGTGTTCGCTGGAGGATGCTTTGAACACCACAGCTTTGTAGTTAGTGCTACAAGTCCTCATCTCAATTAAGCTGGGCATCATAATATTGACTTATCTTGACTAATTGGGCATAAAGGCATTCATAATTTCAACCATATTCAATCTAACACAAGCATTCTTTCTATTAATCTCTTGTTTTGTCATACTGACTGTACTGTACTTTTACATTTACATTCAAATGTATAACAACTTTATTTTCACGTTTTAATTTGGGTTAAGTTTAGTGACACCCACTCACAGCTTCAGAAGCTCCAGGCCTATCTTTGAGCCGCTGTGCCAGTGCGCCTCGAGACACATGCAAAGCAAACAACTGTGGGACCTGCCAAGGCTCGGAGCCCAAAATACAAGGCAGAATCAGTTCATCTTGTAGCAAGTGAGATCGCACTGTCCAGGCACACTTTTAAGTTGTCATAACATTATAATAAAGTACTTTTAATGTGAGGAGAAAGTCATTAAAACATAGGTGTAAATGTTCTCTTTTAACAAAAAAGCCTGAAAATAATATTTACTCCACACTGACAGTTCCATGTTTCCTTAAGTTAGGCATGTGTTGGAGTACTATTCACCTTTGATTATGTCTAGAACCATCATTATCATAATCTTTGTAAATAATTCAATACTACTTCTACTACTGTTCTATTCTAATGTTTACTCGCTCACCTTGTTGTTCGAAGTGGCATGCTGCATGTGACTTCAACCAACAAACCAACAGACCTAAACAAACATGTTGTAGTTATATAAATAGAATATATATTTATATATATATATATATATATACACATTTTTTTTTCATAGCCAAGAATGCATCAGCAGTTGTTGAATGCCGCAGCGGTCCGTCCGACTTCCCGTCACTTTGTATGTGGCCTTTTTTATAGCCCCTCTTTATCTTGGAATGAGGTTGCCAGGTAACAACATCTTTTCAGCGCGTGGGAGACGAGTAAGATGTGAGTGGGAGGCAGATATGAAAACGTGGGAAAGGTAAGAAAATGATGGTTATTTCAAAATACAAAATCTTTTTATTACAACAAGAAAAAGTGAATACTTCAGAGGATACTCTTTGGTAAAAGACGTGAAAACATAGTCATGTCATGGCCACGTGCAAAATCTATTTATTATTAGTGAAATTTACTTACTGTACTACTTTTTTAATCCTTCAGTCTGGCTCTTACTCCGTTCTGTGTGAGTGAAGTGGACCATAAAAAGTGCCTTGCTCAGGGACACAAAAAAACTTTAATCATTCAGACTAGAATGAAAACATTGTATGAGTCTGACTGTACATGATATATTACTCTACATTTTGTTACAATTTTATTACAATTACAAGATGATTTGATGATGTCAAAATATATTATAATTCTGATTACATTGAAAAACAGTGCAACTATATTTTAGTTTATCAGCACATTCATGAATGAATGATGACGAATCAACGCCAAAGTAAAAAAAGAAATATATTTTAAAAAGTTAACTTCACCACTGTAAATGTACAACTTCTAAACTGATATGCTCCAAAGTACAAGGATATCTGCAATACAAAAAATACCTTTTTGTAGTCAACATCATTTAAGTCACTTGTATTTTTTTCTATCAATACCATTCAACACTGAGTGCAGCTGCAGTCCCTTTCTCCCTCTCCATCTGGGCAGACGCTGCTGCTGCTCCAGTGATGGCTGAACCTCAAATGTCACAGTCCATAGGTGCACAAGTCAAAGCATGAATTTGATCACACTTTATCTTCAATCTAAGATTTAATAAATTTAATACCAGGCATGAACAATCTTCAATATTGTCAGAAGGTCATTTTCTGAGATAAAGCAGATGATAAGTAATGATGATATATAAGCTCCATAGCATCAGCATAGCAGGATGTACTCTCCCACATTAATGTAGACTTCAGCCACCAGATTATTGACAATTATTAATAATGCAGGAGACAAACGTAAAAGTGGTCATTTACCTGGACACTAGATATCTGTAGTAACTAAAAACAGGAAGTACCGATTTACACAGCTTTTTAAAAATCTATAATACAGGCAAAACTCTTCGGTATCAGTATTGAATTAATATCGCAAAACACAGGATCAGAACAAATATCGTCCATCACTATCAACTTTTCCTGTTACTGTTATACACTCAAAAATAATATGTGTATGTTTTAAAAGTCGGATTATAGTTCCAAACTAACCTTGCATTGAGAGATATAGTTAAGGCTGTTGTATTTTCTTCTCAGCTGAATAATGCGTTGCAGAAAATTAAAAAAATAAATAAAAATAAAGCCATATTGAAGTATGCCCATTGAAGAGGAGGAAATCACAGTTTTAAGTGTTGTATATTGCACTGAAGCACCAATAGTTTCGGGCTCTCCTTGAAACTTTGTTCTTGGATTCATGAGGTACCAAGAGCCCATTAGAAGGAGATCTATGCCAACTCTGCGCCTGGATTATGGCCCTAAGGTAAAAACACATGATTAAGAAGAGCCAAGGACACAAGGAGACTCTTTAATAAATGTGCAAGATGTAAGTGATCATTTGTAAGGTAGCTTGCGGACATGGTGCAAGGATTTTAAAACTTTTTTTCTTTTTTGTTCTCTCTTTTTTGCCCCAGTTTAAAAGGTGTCAAAACTGTGTCATTACCCGCTGCGTATTCAAGATTATATTACATTTATTGAGCACTTGGAAGGAGACAACAGCTAATTGTGTAAAAAGAACATGCCCAAAGAATATTAAACATCAGTGAGACATTATAACCTCTTACGTTATAAGTTATAAGAGAAGTCCTACAATGGGGAAATTCCAACGTTGCAATGTGCAGTTCAAGAACAGAAGGAGAATTTGTATAAAACAAGATAAATGAAAATAGACTTAAATCTGTGCAGGTAGAGCAAAAATAAAAATAAAAAGTTATGTACAGTGGTTGTGTGTATGGTTGTGTGCATGGTTGTGTGCATGGTTGTGTAAAGTGACCTGCAAATGATATTATTTGTGCAAATAGTATTATGTAAAATACTTTATTGTTCCAAATCTTGAGCTGGATGATTTAACTCCTCTAAGGTCCACTATGCACTGTAGCAATCATAGACAAAATGCCCATAATGAAAACGTGGGAAAGGTATATAATCATTATTATATAATTCCAATAATTATTCCAGTAACATATCAATTTGAGTGTAATTCAACACAATGTTAAAAAAAAGAAAGAAATACAATTGTATTTGAAAGCTTAAGCACAAAACTTTTTTTTTTTTTTTTATTCTTAAGCACAAAACTGTTGTCAACCGGCATGAGTCTAATTACATTGTGATCTGTGGCGAAAGAGAAAAGGAATTTGGCTCCCTCTTCTGGTTATTTTTGGATTAACAGTATGGTGCAATTTTCCGCCATTCCATTGCGTCATCACCCGCTGTGTGAAAATCATTGTGGAAATAAGTCAAGCAAGTGAAGCGCATCAGATTCGAATATCTGTTTCAGAATGGATTCAAGTAGCAGTTTTAAGTTGTGCTTTGCCCATTAGAAAAATAACATTAAACATGTGTTGAAGGTGCGCTATGTAATTCATATGATAGAGGGTCGGTCGCTTCCTTGAAGATACAAAGATATGGCTCTATCTTGGATTAATTCAATTACAGGTGTTTTACATTGCTTGAAAATACCTTAAAACATGCGTTGTTGTTTTTTTGTTTTTTTTGGTTTTTTTTACTGTCATCTCTCCACAGATCTGACCAGTAACTTGACAGCTTCGTCAACTTATATGGAGATAGATACGTTATCCATATAGTTTATACCTTAAACGCTCAAGGCAAAGCAATACTTAAAACACTTCTCTCCATCGAGAGAAGCAAGTAGTGGGCCCTCCTCCAGGAAAGTTACACAGTGCACCTTTTAAGTTCGTTCTCTACATTTTTTTTCCTTTTTAAACAACAAAACTCCAAATAGTTTCGATATTTCTTATATTAAACTGGAAGTAAACGTAAAATTAGCCTTCAGCCCTTCCACTTTAACTTGAAATACCAACCGGAAACCGATCGTTTGTTTTGACTCGAGTCCTGATTCTACACGACAGGGTTTGTCAAAGCTCCGTCGTGTTTGACGTAGCTTTTTTCCCCTTGTTGTTCTGTTTTCTGACCTCTCTGTTAGGCCCCGTTGGGATAAGAAACATCTAGACTCTCTTATTGTTCGGTGGCTGGTCTTTGGGCCAGCTCAGTTTAGTCCAAGGGATGGATCCAGCGAGTCGATACCAAGTGGTGAGTGTTTGGACCAACTAGCAAAACACTGTTAGCATTAGCCATTAGCTTGCCTGATCCATTTTCCGCCTTCCTCTTCAACCAAACACTTCTATCCTACCACTTCTCACTATCTCTAGTATAGGCGCCAGTGAAGCCTATTTAACCCGTTTAATGACATTTTAGTTTAGTTTAGTAATTTTAAACAATTTTGGCACGTTCCCTGCGACTTCCGCATACGCTTAGCAAAGGTTTAGCATCTCACTGTAGCAGCCTTTTATATAACCACTGTCAGAAAGAGCATGCCGCATTACTTTAATAATAATCAGCTTGTATGAACTGCATTTCTTCACAAAACCAATACTTTCTTAATGAATCGTGACCATAACTGTCAATATTTGTCTTGACTATGACCAACCTTAAGTTTCATGGTAATTTAAACATCCATTTATACCCAAAACGAGTTACTTGAAAACAGCAAGAGACTGTAATAAATCCAAATTAACAAGGGAAATGTGGGAAAGTACGTATGTCATTAAACCAGTTGAACAGAGTCCACTCATATAAAGTAGGCTTTGTTCATGTGTCTTGTGGGCTAATAATCTCTTAAGAAGTTGATCTTGTGTTTGGCCTTTAAAAAGTCTGATAAAAAAGCTGGGAAATGGGCCTAACATAATGTTTTATCATTAGTATCACTGAGTTATGTACTACTGTACATACAAAATTACAGTTCTTACTAGGCTTTTTGAAGTTGGACTGCTTGTAATTTGGGTACACTCTTGAGGTTATGGTTTAGTCACTCAGCAACGTGGTTTGTCGTGTCACATAAAACCCACAAAGTTTGACTTATCTAGATCAGAAGTTGTCATGTGTCAGTCATTTGGAGCTTAACTATTTCTAAAATGTTTTATTACGTAACTAGGAGTAAAAGTATACAACCATTACAAATACAAATGAATTTACAGCAACTTAAGGACAAGGTTGATGTCAAGCCCTGTGACACGCCTGCGTAAGTTTCTACAAAGTACCCAGTGTGTACGTTGAAGTAGGAGCTGGTGTCAGGTGTATTTGACTTGAGAGGGCTTCGGGCTGTGTTTTTTGGTCTTGCATAATCGCTCTGAGGCTGAGCGTGTGGGAGGTAGATCTGTACTGGAGTTATCTGCCTCTGTTTCACATCAGCAGGTAGCCACAGTGCTGATGTACTTCCTCTTCTTGTGTCTGGCATTCACCAGAGATAGGGCTGCGTACCTTTAGTCATTTAGTCAATTCATCGGGCAATGGTATTTTAATTAGTCAACTTTTATTTAGATTTATATGGCAAAAACAAGAAGTTATGGAGTGAGTTTCCGAAGTATTTATCTGTAAAATGTGTTGTTTTTGCATGAATTTCTGTGCAGTTGTGTCCTTTTGAGTGCAGTTTGGGTCAGACACGAGGAATGACTTCATAGTTTTGATATACTTTTAATCGGTCGATAGGGCAGGTCTTTAGTCAACCAAGAACTTCTTTAATTGACTACAGCCCTAACCAAAGAGTGAAAAAAGATGGAGTAGTTCAAAAAAACAAACCAAAAGAAATATAAAAGTACACAATAACAATTTTTTTTTTTTATATGTTGCTACAGAAAACATCACACTAAAAGTATTGAAACTACTTTACACAATGATCGTAAAGCAGAACAACCCAATTCTTTTAACAGTATTGTTAAAAATGAGTTGCAATAAATAAATGGCACAAAGACACCATCTTTTTTCCATTGGATTAGCAGGTGACCTGCACTTATCTGATTTTATCAAATCAATCTACTTTATACTTTAGATTTTAGCGGTGAGACTTTTCCCTTGTTCGCCATTTGCGTGAATGGGTTTCTCGTCAAACCGTAAGTGCGGATCTGTGGCAAAAGTGGGTGGGGCGGAATAAGGAAAATACAAAAAAATATATTTTGAGATCCTCATAAATGCAAAGAAAACGTTGACGTGACGTTGACACTGAGCCCCAAATAAATAATAAGGTTCTGCTTCAGCCTAAAGTACATTTAATTTTAAGGAGAATCTGTATCGTTTTCCATTGTTGGAGTTTTACGTCCCATTTGCCTTGTTTTAAAGGCAAATGGAACGCTGTTGATGTCTGCAGTGGCTCTTTAATCCAATTGGAACTAAGATTAATTGTTGCATATGGGTCTTTATGTTCAGATAAATATCACATAGTTGGTATCAGGAATTCAGGAGTTCAAACTAGTTTCAAGGGCATCTTCTTGAATTCAGAGGGTGAGAAATTTGTGGCCGCAACCTCTTCCTCCTTAATCCCTTGTGCTCCTATTGGGCCGATGTAATTTCAGAAGATGCATGCACCAAATGAACTTTGCCAACTATGACTCCATGTTTATAATGTCGAGCACTTGAACTGCCTCTTAATTCAGGGCTTGACGTTCTTTTCTCGGAGTCTCCAAAACTGGTCAAAGAGAAACAAATATCTCATTCTAGCAGGTTTGAATTGAGAAAGTTGTCCCATTACAAAGCTCAAAGTTGCATAGCCAAAGGCAGTGCTTGTGGATCGGAGGCAACTAAGCAGGAAGTGAGTGAAGGCAATAATTACAGTAAACACAGCTGCGTCAGCATGCTGACCATGTAGGTCACGTGTCGCGTGTCGTCTGAAGTGAAGAATGGGCCACTAAATGTGTAATTTATGCTTTGTCCCTGTGCCTGTCCCGAGTATACTGTAACTGGTCCAAAACAAATTGTGTGCAAAGTTGTTGCTTGAGTAAACTTAATTTTCAATTTTGTTTGTTTATGTTAAGTTTAGTTGACTAAAGTAATTGTTAACTTTACAACGCCTTTGCACAAGGAGAATAAAATGTATAAAAAGCATTTTTCAAACCAACCCAATTAAAAATACAAACAAATTAAAAATGCAAAAAAAAAATCTAGTTAAGTATTATTGAAAATTACTTGCAAACTCATACACAAAAGGTTAAGATTGTTTTATTGCTTTGCCAAAGTGATTATGAATTTTTTCCATATCCACTTCTGCAAAACTGACAGTTGCTGTGGTTACGGCACACTCAGTTGGTGTTTAGGTGAATCAGACATTTTGTGGCAAATTTTTTTCCTTTAACCAGTGAAGTGGAAAAGCTGCTTGAAGTGTTGCTGTTGTGCTTCTGGTTTGCCTAAAGATTTGTTTGGTTTAAGTGGTAAGGGTTAGGGTAGGTTTTCTCTGAACAAATCGTCATTCTAGAGACTTTAAGATTTATGACAATGGAAAACTGAACTTGACATTATCAGACCGACAAAACTTTTTGATATGAGTTTCTGACAAAGTAAAGATTACATGCCCTTGAACTAAACCTACTTTGACATCAGTTGGACAGATGTAGCGCGCGTTCGCTTTTAGCTCACGTCTCTCACTTTCTTGTTCTTCAGCTGCACAATGAGGACGACTCCTCGGAGGCCCAGCCCAGCACCTCTGCACCCGCTCAGCCTGGGACATCCCAGCAGCAGCCGCCGCCGCAGCAGCAGCAGCACATAAACCCAGGCTTTGAGGGGGCAACAGGGGAGGAGTCAGGGGCCAGTGCACAGGCAGACGCACCGCCGCCACCATATGCCACCATCGACCTGGGGGCCACCGCCTCAGATCCAGGTACAAAAACCAACACTTTGACTAATGGTTATTTGTAGAGTGGACAAATTGTGTTGGTGTTTACAAGCTTTAAAAAACGACGTGTAAATATTGCTCCAATTGCTTTTAGAATTGTTTATTTACTACATATAACTATCCGGACACTCCAAAAAACAATGAGATATTGATTAATCATTATCGTCATTTAAACTAGTTGAGGTTGAAATAGCAAGGTTGAATGTCACTAAAATAATATAAAAATAAAATTATTTATATATATATATATATATATATATATATATATATATAGATGGATGAGGGACAGAATATTTATGAGAAAAGTGTATAGAAATAATTTTTTTGCTGTCTGGATTTATTAATGCTTAGTTTCTTTTGAACATAAAGTATAACACAGTTAGTAACTATACAATAATTAACAAGCATTCATCAAATGTATCAAAACAAAAGCATTAATTTAGCTCGAAAAGGAGTGGGATGAAGTATCTCTCACAAACCAAATTAATTTGTACTGCTTCAGTAGGTCACGCTCTCCTTTTTATACCAAAGTCATTTCTTTTAATCCTCTCTTAAATTTCATACATTGCTTGAGGTGTTATTTTAGTTTGTTCCACAGTTTAATGTTTATTAAAATGGTTGATTTTTCACGATTACTCCAAAGAATTGTTGCAGCTCTAGCACATTCATAAGTAGAGTGAAAAAAAACAACGGCAACAACAAATTGTCTCCTTTTCCCCCACGGTGGATTCTGCTTCTTCAAAATCCCCACTTCGATTAGCAGTATTCTTCATGCAGATGTCTGGCTATAGTTGTTGAGACCTATTTAATGGTCTGTTGCTGTGTTCATAAAAATCTTGCCATTTTTTTCATAGAATCGAGTTTCCATAGCGACTTCCCGGTGCCTCCGCCTTACAGTGTGGCCACGTCGCTGCCCACCTACGATGAGGCGGAGAAGGCCAAAGCAGCCGCGATGGCTGCCGCCTCTGTGGACGTCCTGCCCCGGGTACAGCACCAGCTCTTCACATTTCTGAGCCATGAGCCAGAATCCATATTCTGATATTCTGATCTTAGATCAAACTTAGACTTAGATCAAAACTTAATGTACAAAACTGGACTTGGCCTGAATAGTTTTAGAAAGGTCACACTATTATTATTTATGCTTGAAAGACAGTTACCACTGTATGCAAGCAAGTTTCAAATTGCTTCAAATTATATATATATATATATATATATATATATATATATATATATATATATATATATATATATATATATATATATATATATATATATATATATATATTGTGTACCAACACAATAAGTATAAAATGACCTTCGCCCCGTTTGAGGGGTCCGAAGGGGCTGCGAGAGAGCTCCCAGAGGTTGCCTGCTCACTTTAGCGTGGACCGGTTTATGACTGGACAAGAGACAACAAAAAAGAACGCAAATTTCGTTTGTTGAGCAGACAGAGTTGGAAAACAAAGCTAGCACACAGGCATCAGCTGTTTCTTGTTTACGATGTACGGCACCTGCAGGCCTGGACTTCTGCACAGAAACGCAGTCTGCCATTAACAGAAGCGGCCCGAGCACGAGGGACCAGGTTTAGTCGAAACGCAGCTCATGTGTTTATGGTGCCTCTGTTACCATGGTGACACACTTACACATTAGCAAACACATCCTGATGCTCTGAAAACTTTGTATTATAATACAAAAAACAACACATATAGCTTGATCATGATGTGTTCAAAAATAACACACAATGATAGCTGTAAGTGCAACAAAGTCTACACAAAGATATGTCTTGACAGAGCAGTTGGCTTCACCCCCAGCGTATGTTGATCCTGTTACATCATTTAACCTTAACCTGTGTTCATGTTGATATTTAATATAAATATAAACCACACCAAAACATGGATAGTTAACTTTACATTGTACCATTTGATTCTCGCTCAGTCGAAATGGTCATGTGTCTGTAGTGTTTTATAACAAATAATAATGGTGTGTAAATGATCAGACTGGATTGTCTTTTTACTATTTCCTAAAAACACCATGGTGACTGTAGGAACACAGTGTCCTGAACATGAGGAACTTGACATTGTACAATTACAAAGAACCATTTGGAAAACGGTGAAGAGGTCATGTACGTTTTGCTGAAATCTCACCTAAATTATTATATTTTTTAATAATGGCAAATTCCCACATAGTTGCAAAAAGCCACAGAGAAAAGGTAAAATGTGTTTCACGGGGCTCAGGAGGTCTGGAGCAGGTCCAGATGGAGCTTAGCACTGCTGTATCCTCTTACTGTGGGTCATGGTGGACATTCCTGCAGCACAATGTGAACGAGGCCAACACCCAAGTGGAAAGTAACTGAAAGGAGTAAAGTCATTTTAGAATACTTTTTATCACTGTACACCAGACTAATAATACAAAGGATTCAGCGTGGATGTGAACACACAAGGAAAATACAAAACACATTTTTCTCTTGTGGTTTTGATATCTTGTCTTGTTTTTTAGGATGACGACTTTCCCCCCAGAGATGACTTCAGCGATGCCGATCAACTACGAGTGGGGAACGACGGGATCTTCATGCTGGCTTTCTTCAGTAAGTGTTGGGTTTTGTTTATTGGATTACGAAAGAGAACATTTTGAAAGGAAATTATAGCGTGTGGAAGAATTTGGACTAAATCAGCTTTGCAGATTATTGTTAATTAGGTTAAATTAAATTGCACAAAATTAATCTTTTATTTATTTTGTGCACTAAAAATATTTTTCTTTTTCCAGAGGTTTGCAATTGTTTTATTCAATTTAATGAGTCCACCAGAAAAAAACAAAACAAGGAAACATTAGGATATTTAAAATGGCATGGAAATAATCTTTCATTTGCTTTTCCCTGTTTCCTCTGCAGTGGCCTTCCTTTTCAACTGGATCGGATTCTGCCTGTCGTTCTGCCTCACCAACACCATCGCGGGGCGCTATGGAGCCATCTGTGGATTTGGGCTGTCCCTCATCAAGTGGATTCTCATTGTCAGGGTAAAGTACACATTTGTTCATTAAAGACTCAGTGGGGATGTGTGATTGTAATTCTAATAGTGGTTTTCTGTTCTCTGTTCTAGTTCTCTGATTACTTCTATGGGTACTTCAACGGACAGTACTGGCTCTGGTGGATATTCCTGTTGCTCGGTAAGTCAACTTCTGCTTTTCAGACAGTTTGTTATACAAGCTTAAACTTTAAAAACCTAAGAGAAAAAGTGCCAAGACCAAGAGGTTTTTCAAATCAAGCATCTGCCAAATTACTCTTTTATTTATCATACTCAGCCCGTTCTGGCCTCAGTCTGATGCACAGATAATTTTGACATTTTATATAAATGAGTTAAATGTCTAAAAAGAAACAATCCCAGATAATGGTAACTGACCAGGTTAGTTTGTAGGAACTACAAACAAGGAACTAAAGAGTGCTGTGTGATGAAAATAATAACAAAAGTATTATTTTGTTTCTGAGCGACATTTCTTTGAATAAATAAACGGTAACCACTATTTGCTGCTCTTCTCCAGGTCTGCTGCTGTTTTTCCGAGGCTTTGTCAATTATCTCAAAGTCCGCAACATGAGCGAGAACATGGCAACCTCCCACAGAACACGCCTCTTCTTCCTCTATTAACAGTAAGAATTTTGGGGTTTGTAAAGCCCAAAAGTCATCCCCCGTTTATCTCGTTCCTCTGGTCCCTTGCTCAATATTGATTGTGGCTTTGCTGTTCTAAACTGTGGATTTGGTGTTTGAGCTGCTTTTGCTCAGTTAAATCTGTCCAGACACAAAATCAACTGTTCAGAGAAACAGATCAGGAAATCCTATTGAGAAAGACTTAAATCATGAACATGAAATTGCCAAGTTCATTCGTCCAGGAAAGGAAAAAAACATGAATTTTATTTTTCATTGAACATAACAGAATTTCAGCATGAGAGTTGAGGAGGAGGTCAAAACACAACTAAAATGTGAAAGAGCTGCTAAATATAAAACTGCAAATATTTAGCAAAGAATATACGGCATCAACTATTTATCACTGACAGTTGAAAGTGTAAAGTAAACAGTTAGCAAACAAGCTAAACAAGCCCTGCACAGTTCCCATTTTGTGTATTGAGCGAAACAACAGCTCCACGGTCTTCACTTTGTAGAACTTCAGGCATGACACAGCCACGAACATAAACTTTGATACGTTGATTTGTTGACGTACTTTGTCCTTCCAGGTTTGTGCTCCATTCTTCCAGTCCCCTCAGACGACCCGCATAAAGAGTCCGCAGTGATGAGAGGACACAAGTGGACCACCCATTTCACTAATCATAGCACAACGCAGCTTAAACATGAGCCAAAATCCTGCTGTGTTTTCAACTTTCCTGATCGATCTTACATTTATTAATATGTATATGATGCTGTGCGAGTGTAGAATTTGAATGAACAAAAGACACGTGTCACATCTCAGACATGGGCCATAATGACAATTACTCTACTTTTGCTAATTGTGCTAACAGTTTGAAATTGCTTTGTGCGTTTGAATTGAAACATACATATCACAAATCACACATTTTTAATCGTATTTGGTTTAGACAGGGCTATAAACGGACAGACCGCTACGACTCGAAAATAATTGTAATCTATGCATCAGTGTCGTTTTTAGGCTCACGCCAAATCTTCGCACCACACCAGTATTTAGTCTGTTAAAATATATCTAGTTCATTCTAAAACATACTGAAAAACTGTATCGGAAAATTCCTCTGAGCATTTATGCAATACTGGTAAATGTGTTATACCTACGCTATCATCAATGAAGTAGCTTTAGACCAAAATGGCGATGAAAACATTATTTGTAAACCGTGTGTTTACCAGGACAATGGCTACTCACGCAATAAATCCAACGTACGACATAGTTGTGCATGTTTTGCATGATTCAAAAATGGAGAGGTGGAGGGTTAATTCAATGTAAGGGGGAAATTTGGGTAATTATAAACTAGAGCGTCCTGTGTGAATGGTGTGCCAACAGACATTTCACCTGAATGGACTCTAAAGTTTGTACCAGCTCATGCCAATTCACAATAATTGCACTTTGAATTTATTGTACAGAATGATTTGTGAACTCGATATGGTTGGTTTAAAAAACGAAACAAAAAATTTCCAACTGGAATTCTTAATCGTCCCAAAAGGATAATTTGCCTTTTGCACTTTTTGTTTAAAATGAAACTGTTGATGAAGTGTCTTTGTTTTGTTGCTTTTTAGCATTAACTGATTATTGCCAACTTCTTTTTGGATTGTATCATGCCCACTCAAGCAATATGATTATGATTCTGATGAATACGTTGTTGCTGCATGAATTATCTGGCCAAGTGAGTGGGTCAATTTAGAATTTAAAGTAGAACATTTGTCTGTCTGTAAATATTGAGGTTCAAATGAGATAGCATCCAAAACTATTTTTGTCCGAGATAATCCTAGATATCCTCTGGAACAGTTGTGGCGTTTATGTAACTGGAATTGAAGATGGTGTCTTGCCAAATAAAAAATCTCAAAAGATTTTGTGTTTTTTTTTTTTCCATGGTCTTTTTCGTTTTTGAACGTTCTGCACCTTGAAGAACCGTTTGTTTAATTTAAGGCGTGATGAATAAAGTAGAATGATTAAAAAAAAAAAAAAAAAGTACCTTAGCACAATAAATTTTGTGCGTGAGAAAAAACATTGTCGGTATACTATTGTACACTGTTGCCATTTATCCGCTAGATGGAGACAAACTGCCACAACTTAAAACATGGAAACTATAAACAACTACAAAACGATCTTAAGGTGTGGCTATAAAATGCATATTATTTTCATTTGACGGTAACATTCAGGAATAAATTGCTTGGGTTTGATCATTACTTGAGATTGAATTTCAAATATAATATGCTAAAGAATGAATAGAGACATGTAGATATGGTTTAATATCTTTTTGTGTTTTTGTGTTATGAGGTTTTGGCTCACACAACAGCCTCATGGCGCTCATCAACAAACGGGAAGAAGGTTCAGGCCTGTTTGTGTGAATCAAAACAGCTATTTGTAAAATGCACTGCAACGTTGATTAACTTTGCAGTGCATTCAGTGCACTTTGCAGTGCACTTTGAAATTTATTTTGTAAAGTTGTAAAAACATTTTTCCATATCTGTCCATACCTGCATATCAAATTATGCTTGACGTTTGACGTTATATGGGACGGTTGCCCATTTCGTACGTCAAGCTATTCATAATTTCTAAAAAAAAACAACAAAAACATTACTTTGCGAAGAGAACTTAGTGTTGGCACTATCTCGGAAGGAAGGATGGTTTGCGTAACACCTTTCCTGCGTTTGTTCACTTTTTTTTTCCCCTTTCCAGTTTGTTATAAAAATAGGACAGTTAAGGATTCAGAATTAGCTGTTCCTTCGAATACAAATATATATTTGTATTTGAAGGAACACTAATAATAATAATAAAACCTGATCAGGCCTACATGGACGGATATGTAAATTTACAAGCCTTTGTGTTAATGTATATTTTAAAAAAACACCAACTTTGAGGACAAAATGTTCACACGAGGCTTAAAGGTGCCATGATGAAGAGCTTAAACTGAAACGTATTTAATGTAATATTTGAACCATAAGTTTTGAGTCATCAGACTGAGGAGTCACTTGCGGCTGATGACACTTTGGACTTTGGGGCTCTTCATGTGTGGATGGCCGTGACACGTGGATGCCCAGAACTCCAGCAGCGTGGCTTGGACTTGTTTTCTTAGTAAACAAGCCCTTCACCTTAGCTTGCTCCCCCACACTCCCCCTCGCTCCCGGTCGCTCCCCTCTCTCCTCTGCCCTGCACACTGCCCTCCTTTCAGGCCAATCACTTAGGGGCCTATTAATAATTTGACAAGTTTTCTCAAAGATTAATTGCGGACCAACTCTCAGCGGCTGCAATTACTTTGGGTGTGGGGGGACCCACGAAGCCTTCTAATGCTCATTTACAGGCACAATTTTCCACTTCTCAGTGAGGAGAGGGCCGACGCAGAGCATTACAATTACAAGACACGACCAGAACTCAATTCTTAATTGTATTGTTGGAACATGTCAACAGAGCAGAGAAAGGGCAAAAATTTCACTCGTTGCAATTAGCGGGTTTGACCCAGTTGAGCGTCTCTTTATGAATGAGTTGAACTTGTGGCACAGACGCAGGCAGTGCTCGTACATCAGCGCCGTGCTCCTGTCTCCCCAGCAGATGGTTTGGTACAGGGCCAAGTGTGTGTGTGTGTGTGTGTGTGTGTGTGTGTGTGTGTGTGTGTGCGCGCGCGTATGTGTGATGGTGTGGTGGCGTGTTCCCCATCCCCAATTATTGGATTGCATCCAGTAATAGCCACATTTACTTATTATGTCTAAACGAACAAAGTTTAAGCACTTTTCATGCTTGTCAACAAACCACCCACTTCTCCCAGTGACTCTGGGACTGTCCCTATGGGACAGAGACATAGACACTCTCACATTCATTCACTAGGGGCAATTTAGCCAATTGTGTACACAGTCATGTCTTTGGACGGTGGGAGGAAGCTGAAGAACCCGGAGAGAACCCACGGTAACACGGGGAGGACATGAGGAGGAGTCCGGGAAAAATGAAAGTTTGTGTTAAAATTATTTAAAAGCTGCATCCAGGTATAAAGACTGGTTGTCGGAGGGGAAATGGCATGTAATGTAATGTACAATTTATGTATGAAAAGCACTTTATAAATAAAGATTGATTTATTTGACTTTATTTTATTTCACTCTCACACTCTCACTCTCTGGGGAATATGGGGACCATGCATGATGACAAAAAATTATATAAAATAAAATAAATAAATACATAAATATATATAAAATAATAAAAAAATAAAATAAATGATTAAAAATTTAAAAATAAATAAAACAAACAAAAAAGAAAAATAATTTAAAAATAAAATTTAAAATAAATAAAAATAAATAAAATTAACAAATTAAAACAAAATAAAAATTAAATTAAAATAATAATAAATAAAAAAATAAATAATAAAAGATAAAATAAAGATTAAATACAAATAAATAAATTAAATTAAGTAAATAAAAAATTAAAAATTAAATTAAAACAATAAAAAATAATTAAATAAAAAAAAAAAAAAATAAAAATAAATTAAAATAAAATAAAAATAAAAATAAATAATAAATAATAAAAAATAAAATAAAAATAAATAAAAAATAATTATTAATTAAATAAAAAAATTAAATAAATTTTATTTTAAAAATAAATTAAAAATTAAATTAAAACAATAAAAATAAAAAAAAAAATTAAAAAAAAAATAAAAATAAAATAAATTAAATTAAAAATAAATGAATTAATAAATAAAAAATAAAATAAATAATAAAAATTAAATAAAAATAAATAAATTAAATTAATTAAATTAAAAATAATAAATAATACAAAATAAAAATAAAATTTAATAAAAAAAATAAAATAAATAAAATAAATTTGATTTAAAAAAATTAAAAATCAAATTAAAATAATAATAAATAAAAAAAAATAAAAAAAAAATACATAAATAAATAAAATAAAAAAATAATAATAAATAAAACAATAAAAAAATAAATTAAAATAATAGAAAAATAAAAAATAAAAATAGGAAAAAATAAAAAGAAAATAAATTAAATAAAAATAAAAATAAATTAAAAGAAAAAAGAAAAAATTAAATGAAAACAATAAAAATAATTAAAATAAAAATAAAATAAATTAAATAATAAATAGAAATAAAATAAAAATAAAATAATAATAATAAGTAAAAATAAATAAATAAAAATAGAATAAAATTAATTTAATAAAAAATTATAAATAAAAATAATAATAAATTAAAATTTAAAAATAAATTTAAAAATTAAATAAAAATAATAAAAATAAATAAAAAATAAATAATAAATAAAAATAAAATATAATAAATTTAATAAAAATAATAAAAATAAAACAAAATTAAAAATTAAAAACTAAATTAAAATAATAATTAAAGAAAATAAATACAAAAATAATAATAATATATAATAAAAAGAATTAAGAAAAAAATAATAAAATATAATAATAAAATAAATAATTAATAAAAATAAAATTTAAAAATTATAAAAAATAAAAAAATAATTTAAAAATAAATTAATTAATTTAATTAAAAATCAAATTAATTAATTAAATTAAAAAATAAAAATAAAATAAATTAAAATAATAATAAAAATAAAATAAAAAATATTTATAAATAAATAAATAAAAAAAATAAAAAATAAAAAATAAATTAAAAAATTAATAAATAATAATAAAAAAATTAAATACATTTTTAATAAATAATAAAATTAAAATAAAATACAAATTTAATAATAAAAAAATAATAATTTTGATTTTTGATGACATCTTGACATCTTGATGCTCTTTCCTGTAATTGTAAACTTGTCCTCCTCGGCAAGTAAAAACATTGGGGTTTTTAGGTTGGTTCCCATTTCCAACTAAATCGAGCACAGAGACAACTGACTCACACCATGGGGTAAATTCAAATTGGCAGACGTCCCTGCAGTTAACACGTTTCAAAAAAGGAAATGGGCTCTATAACATTAGACATCTAAATATTGGATTTCTCTCCATTCTCTGTCAAGCAATGAATCTGCTTGACAGAGTTGCAAAAGCAGTGATGAAGAACAGAGCCTGCTTTGTTGATATTTAACCTAAAGACTGCATCCTTCCAAGAACCCCAGCATATACAAGGAGTGGGTAGTTGGAAATGTGAACCAAACTTGGCACAGACGGGGCCAGATGCATGATAAGTTACTTCCTCTTTTGCACAGGGATTGTGGGAAAATGCCAAGACAAATAAGATTATATTTACAGAGAAGAGCTGGTGAAGTTATGACTGTTGGCTAAGAGCCTTTGTAAACAGACTCAGTCCAATGGAGAGGGTGGATTTTTTTTTTTGGTTCATCACATGTTTACAAGAAGTTTTCACTGAAGTTTTCAGTGAAAATTTCAGTTTTGCTTAAAAAAATGCTTTTTTGCTGATTTACGCGAAGCATTTCATTGTTATAATCACTATTAGTAAGTCATTATTTCTAACTGTTTTATAAGAAATAAATTCAACCTTCAAAATAATAATCCAAGCAAATAGTGATACATTTTTGGCCATTTTGCTGCAGAAAAATTCCAGGCCATTGACCAGCTTTCACAGGGAGCAGGCCTGAGAGAACTTCCTTTGGGTTCTGATTCCCACAAAAGCTGGAGCTGGCACTAACAGAAGAAAATAGACAAAGCAAACGATTATGGAGTTTGCACTTGAAGCATAAATATAACATCAGGCATGTTTTACATTTGTTCTATTATTAAAACAGCGGCCGACATAAAGATGCAGTAAATATAGTTGTGCTAAAAATATTTTATATTATTATGTGTTAGAAAAAACACACATGGCGAAAACAAGGGCCAAAATACATTTAAATACAAACACAACAAAAACCCTTTTTTGTTTAATGACAGTTTAAATTGTCACTACAACAATCGTAAATAATGCTTTTTCACATTTTAGAACACAGCATTACTTCTTGTAATTTTAAATTATTTTTTCAAAATTTCTTGAAACTGCAACTTCTCAGATTCCCACCAATTTAGAAAAACATGAGAACCAGTGACATTATTCTTTCTATGGTTGTGACTAATGAAGCCTTTACAATAAATAAACCACAGCTAACGAGGCTAATACGAACTAGCAGCAGTGAAGTGTTCAAAGCTTTACTCTCACGTAAACCACAGTTTTAACAAGATAAGTTATTTTAATCCGATTTTAAGAATTTAAGAATTTATTCTTACAATAAATTCTTGGGTTATGCCTCAGCAGAAGCTCAGGGTCCTGCAGAGGTCAGCCAAACAGCTTTACAAAAACAACAAGCTCTGGAACTTAATTTGTTGATTTATATTTTTTTCATTCATTCATTCATTCAGGCCTATGGCTAAAATCACATGACCAACTCAACCGATCATTCAATTGTTCATATTTTATACATTTTGATGACATTTTTTAAAATAAAATAAAAAAATATTTAAAAAAAAATCACAAATCAAGAATACAAAACCATATCTGAGAACATTACTTGTTTATCATATCAGCCATTATCTGGCTTGGAATAGTTGACTTTTTTTAAACAGGTAAATAAATGCAAACTGTTGCACAGCTATAGGGAAATTAAACAATTTACATTCAGCAAGGAGAGTTTTTTTTCTCTTTTGGTAAGTTAGAAGCTTGTGTGTCTCTGGGTCATGCAAAATATGTAACGTTGCCAACTGTGGTTCAACTATATTAAACAAATGAGGTTTCAGAATAAGGGACTGCATTTTACCTGCAAGCCTCTGGGAGTCAAGTAGAGATGGACTAAATTAAAACGAGAATCTTTTTACTCTAAGTACAACATATAAGTAATGTTTGACAATCAAAAGTGTATCAAAAGTATCTTAAATGCAATGCATTTTTTATATTGCAAATATTGTCCTTTAAACCTGCTCTTGAGGCTAATACGAACTTCTGTTTGACATCTCATGTTGACTAAAAATAAAATGCTTTTACAAAGAAAAATATAACTTTATATATAACATTACATTGGGAGATGCCATTTTGACTTAGCTCTGGCTTCACCTACTGACTGTAGAGGCAATTACATTGCAGTATTCTGACGAAGTTGTAGTTATTGTGATTAGACAGAAGGATTGATCAGAGCGAATCTGTTTTAAGGATGCTGACGTCACAGAATAAGTTACATCAGCATCATATCTGTCACACATCGAAGGAGTTCAGAACACAGTGTTGGAGGAGAGAGGATTTTCAATTCAACGTGAATCAATTAGCATCGTTTGATGATCCAGGAACAACGGACAATGGAACAATGGACGGAACAACATTGGATGTAAGTTTTGGTTTCTCTTCCCAGAAGTCACAAAAGTTTCATATTGACAAAATTAAATGATTTGAACATTGCATCTGATTTGAACATTGCATCTGATTTGAACGAGGACTTTGCGTATTAACTTGAAGTTAATACTTGAGCAACAATATTTGTGCTATCACAAATATTGTGCTATCACAAATATTGTGCTATCACACATATTATGTGCTGAATTAGTCTTGTTATTGTTTGTTACTGTAGCATTTAATGCACAATGAAGTAAGTTTCTCTTTCTATTTGTACTTTCCATTTTCAACAGTCAGTGGAACCATTGAGAGTGACACCGGTGCAGTGTGAATACCTGACAGGGGAGTGCCTCTGCTGGTGCACTGCTGCATGTGGGAATGTGAGCAGCCCAGCAGGAGGAGGAAGTTCCTGTGGTGAGACGGCCCTAAGCCCAAAATTTACTCACATTATAGAGTACACTCAAAAACCAGGTCTGGAAAAGTGCTTCCTGTGGTCACCTGTGCTCAGTGACCCTGAAGAAAGAGGTCCTTGTGAAGCCCAGACTAGGTTTTGGACGAGCTTGTAGGCAATGCTTTAAGTGTATAAGGGTCGAACAATTTAGGAATCATGACTATAGTATAAGTATATTTATATAATTTGGGGCAATAATATGATAAAACATCACTGTTCCCCAGTGAAATTTCCAACCTGGTATTGCCAGGTGTGCATTGAAGAAAGGTGAGTTTAAGGTGAGACTCTTTTTGGTCAGTTTGGTCTCAAACAAACAAAAAAACAAAAAAGAAATCCCAAAGGAGAATTTGGATAACTGACCAACACACAAAAAACGTTACAATTTTGTAGTTCTTTCAAATTTGGCAAATCTAACTCCTATAATTGTTGTGCACATTTTTTGCAGATTTTTCACAGATCTAGTTTACACTCAATAACATCTCAAATTTTCAAAAACATTTTCAAAAAAAGAAAAGAATAATAAAAGATCCATCATATCAACAAAATGAAGCACAAAGGTGGCTTTGGCTTTGTCCATCCAAATATGTACAATGTTGGCAATATTTTTTACATAAACTATTTAACAAATATATATATGGTAATTATTTCCTACACTAGTTTCCACTAGTGTAGCGTAAACTACACAAGAAGTTTCAAATTGATATCAGAAAAACAAGTTTTTTCCTGTTCATTGTCTTGCCTCAATGGAATAATTCACCATTTTGGAGTGTCATGAGCAAACGTCTGATCGCCAAAATGAAGCAAAACAATCACCATTAGATCCAGACAATATTTGCTACCTTTTTGGTTGTTTTTTTACTTTTTTAAATCAAAAAATTCAGTTTAAAAATATAAAAGAGAAACACAAAAAACAAGAAAAAACTACAACAACAATAATAATTAATAATAATAAAACCAAGAAACATAAGCAACAATTAAACTGAAATGAAAATGAAATGCTTATAGTGTCCAGTGTGTACATCCCATTTTGGTCTGGAGTTTGTCACATTTGTCAATTTTCAAATTAAGACCAATGTGATGTTTTTTTCCATTTCAGTCCAGTTCTTGATTGTTGGTGCAGTTTGTGTCACCCATTTTATGCTCTGGCTCTCTACCCTGCTGCCTAAAGCACTGAATGCTCCAAAGGAATTCACTGTGTCCATGGCAGGAGTTGTGAGGCCCAAGTACATGTCTGCAGTATCTTTGCATTGTATTTGTATGAATCTGGGACAGTTATTATTGAAAATGAATGTGTATTTGTAATATGGAAGTGCAACTAAAATAACAAAAATAAAAATGTTAAAGTCTGAGTAAATTGTCATCCAACTTAAGTAGTTAGTTCCTTATTCAGTGTATTTTATAAATGTAGGCCTTTATAACGTTATCTTTACTGAGTGAGAATGAGCATAACATAAAACCATTTTCACTGTTGGGTTGTGTCTGGAAAGCCTCATGGAGCAGCTGAAACAATACCTGCATTTAGTCCATTTTACGAGACTTTTCTATCGAGCGTTACAGTTGCTCTTTTGACTGCTACATCTTGTTGCACCACTTTAACAACACTGCTCCCATCACTGCTATTATAAACTGTATTTTTACTGCTACAGCAATTATTCAAATGTTTAATTTAACAATTATCTATTTCCTAATGTCTATTGTTAAGAAAATAATTGTACATAAGCAGTGTGTAGCAGCCACCTAACAACATTTGAACCATATTATTAAAAAACAGCATCTCAAGGCTTTAATTATGCTAAATAATAATAATAATATTACCGAGGAAAACGTCTCCATACATTTGACCTTAGGAAGTGTCATCCGAACTATTTTAGTCCATTAACATCATCTAGCAGTACAGACACAACAGTCTTTACATAAAGCTTGGGTGAATAAATGAGTTTCTGATTTAAGATGACCAAATATCTGGGCAATTAATAGTTAGTAATAGTTAGCAAATTAGTTTCAACATCCAGCTCTTGCAAACAATACATGTACTTTTTACAGTAGAAAAGCTATGGCAAAGAAATGGATGACACAGAATGGACCCACTGTCAAAATAATAAAGAACACTATGATTTAAGTGCTTAGTAGATTTGCAAGTCTTTTCAAGTCAGAAATGAAACCTAAACATTATATTGTGATTCTAAACATTCCTAAACTTAAATGATGTTTTGTAAATAATACACACTTTGGTTAGTCCTGTGACGAGTTGACCCCTGTCAGTGACTTTGGACCTTTGGAACAAACAGTAGAAAATAAATTAATATACTCACTATACTAAATATTTGACATTTGTTTATCCTAAAACTATTTAGTCTATTTGGGTAAAAAAGAAGTGTTGGGTAAAAAGGCGCTGAATATTCCCAAAGACAAACATCCAAGAAAAAATGAAAAAGTCTTTAATACAGCATGGCTTTTTTCATTTTCATCTCATTTAACAGGACAATGTATACTGCACAACGCCTGAGAGCAGATTATAGCTATAACAGCTCATTTCCACCTGCAGTCCTTAAAAGACACATTTTATGCTATAGTGACTTTTTTTGAGCTTTTCTAACAATGTTCCGTTCCAAAAACATACCTGGAGTTGCATTTAGTGTCATTCACGGTATTTTTAGAATTCTGGTTAGAAAATCCTCTCCCTCTGACCGTCAAAAACACTTCCTTCTTGACTCCCTCAAACTATGACCTTTTTTTCTGAATTTAGATGTCAATTATCCAAGAATCTTGCCATCTAAACATGATCACAGTAACTGCGTGACAGTTTAGCATACCAACAGCATATTTTATTTAATTATTACCTCTGCAGCCACAGCTAAGTTAATATGGCAGTGATCAAGTTCTATTGTTCTTTGGAAAGACACTTTATTTTAGTTCTAAAACATGACATGACAAAGTAAAGAGAGAATGGTGCAAAGTGCATTATTTACAGAGCAACAGTCCTTTTTTCTCCCATCTGCCCTGAACAATCAAAACCGGGATTCATCCGTGAAGAGACATCCTCCCTATAACACATTATAATGTGGTGTATTGAAAATGCAAGTGCACTTGTAAACAGTCCTTTTTAAAATCCACCTGTACTTATATACACACACACACACACACACACATATATATATATATATATATATATATATATATATATATATATATATATATATGTATATAGTATAGTATAGTACAGTTTCATGTTTTTTTTTTGGACAGTACAAATCGATACAGTTCCATTAGATTTCGGTATGACTTCCTAATAGTGTGGTCACAATTCTAAAATTTCAATCTGGATTTGATACAAATACACTCAGTTGTCAATGTCGATTTCGATAACAATAATTACAAAAGGCTTTTTTTAGGTCAAGGGCTTGACCTAGACTGACATTTTCAACACATAATAATAGTACTTTATTTATTAAACACTGTGGTCTAATACTAGTTCTGATAAAGCTCAAGATTATTCTAAGACTGTTCACGAAAGGTCAAATTTTGTCCTGTAAAAGGATTTTTTAGCATCTAATTCAGGATATAAAATTGAGTATCTGATTTGTAATATTTTTTTTACAAGATCCTAAGAACTTGAGTAAGTTCTAGTGGTAAGTGATAGTCCTGCAGAAGCCCTTCTCAATGTGAAAGGTCTAGACTTATCCACACAAACTATAAACTACTAATTGAATACTAAAATTTGCTTATGACTTTTTGGTACTTAAAAACAGCAGGAGTCCCCTCCCCTCGCCTCCTCGTGCACTCTCAGGCCACACTGTGTCTTCTGTATTAATCAAGGAGACATTCCAAGGCTAAAGGAATTCTGTTGCTTTTGGCTCGGGGCCAGATACACCTCTCTCTCTCTCTTTCCTTGCTTTCTGTCTCTCACACACCCACTCTCTCTTTTTTTTTTTTACACAATCAATCTCTCTTTCTCTAGTTCGTCTCTCTTTGTTTCTCTCTCACTCTCACACACATCAGCTCTCCTTTTCCTCTGTCGCTCTCCCTTTTCTTTCTCTCGGAGCAGAAATGACACGGTTTGGAGCGCGCGGCTTGTTTTTTCGGTCGGCGGTGAGGCAATCAGAGCAGCTCGGTTACACTTGTGTGCTTTTAGGAGTGCGTGTAAAGGGCATAAACCAACATTTTACACATGCTGGGCCGAGGGACACCTGGAGAGAGCCGGTCTGACTGAGGAGACTGTTGCATCTGTGTGTGAGACTTGGCTATGTGTGTGTGGGCCCTGGCTGCAGTCATTCATCAGAATAAGCCTGACTGATCCACTATTTCAATAATTGGTCATTGTTATCTGGACTAAACAGATAATATTTCAAAAACAGGTGCATTGTTATAAAAAAAAAAAAACTGCAACGATTTGAGATTTTCAACAAAAGACCTTTTAAACGCTTGTAAACAATGACTTTCCAAATTTCGGCGTAGAGGAAAAAGTGAATTGGAAAATAATGAGATATCAATAGAGAAATAAGGATTAACCCCAAAATATCACAAATATGAAAAACCAAGGTGATTTTGTCAAATGAAAACCACTCAGATACATGAGAGGGCCTGGTATTTACTTTATATTTTACATTACTTTTTTTATACAATGGTCAATTTTCGATGCATTTTGATGAAGCAAGATCCTGATTTAAAATTTTTACCAACAGAAATGTAGTTTTTCATTTTATACCACATAAACTCTACCTTTACCACAACTTTACTTGAGTGGGAAAATGCTCACATTGATAATGTTGGAGAGATGGTCTCTTCACGGATGAATCTTGGTTTTGACTATTCAGGGCAGATGGGAGAAAAATGGGAGCAAAAACCAAAGTGTTCCATTTCATTTTTTTCTGTGAAAATAAATTATTTGTACATTATGAAGTCTTTTTTCATTCTTTATTAAGACTAATTCAGGTTATTATGATGTCTGATAGTCTGATCTCAGTGACCCTGACTTATTTTTCATGGTATTTTTATTTTTTTTAGCAATAAAAACATTTAATCATTTAATGACTGCAATGTGGAGCTTGCCATCCTAACTTTTTCTGCCTCTCTTCTTCCAAGTCTTCTCTAAACCAGTGCGTTTCTTTTTAACAGTGAAATCTTCATATTATGAAACATTGCACCTGTGCTTGCCCATAACTTTAGCATTCCCTTTACTTCAGTTGTCACTTTTTTGGGGAATCTTGTGGAATTCCAGGTATGCCGGCAATCTCCGCAACCATTGACAAATTGCTGTCTTCAGGCATGAGATGTACTAGTTGCACCTGGGGACGGTAACTGGAGGTCCGGAGCTCGCGGGCGGACTCTGTGCAGACTGACAGAGTCAAGAGATCCAATTTCCTGCAAGAAGAATAAGGAGAGAGAGAGAGAGAGAGAGAGAGAGAGAGAGAGAGAGAGAGAGAGGGAGGGAGGGAGAGAAAGGGAGAAGAGCGAGAGAGAGAGAGAGAAGAGCAAGAGAACGAAAGAGAGAAGAGCAAGAGAGAGAGAAAGAAAGAAAGAAGAGCGAGAGAGAGAGAGAGAGAGAGAAAGGGAGAGAAAGAAAGAGAGAAAGAGAGAAGAGCGAGAGAGAGAAAGAGGGAAGAGCGAGAGTGAACGAGAGAAGAGCGAGAGAGAGAGAGAGAGAGAGAGAAAAGAGCAAGAAAGAACGAAAGAGAGAAGAGCAAGAGAGAGAAAGAAAAGAAAAGAAGAGCGAGAGAGAGAGAGAGAGAAAGGGAGAGAAAGAAAGAGAGAAAGAGAGAAGAGCGAGAGAGAGAAAGAGGGAAGAGCGAGAGTGAACGAGAGAAGAGCGAGAGAGAGAGAGAGAGAGAGAAGAGCAAGAGAACGAAAGAGAGAAGAGCAAGAGAGAGAGAAAGAAAGAAAGAAGAGCGAGAGAGAGAGAGAGAGAAAGGGAGAGAAAGAAAGAGAGAAAGAGAGAAGAGCGAGAGTGAAAGAGGGAAGAGTGAGTGAGAGAGAGAGAGAGTGAGAGAGAGATAGAAAGAGAGAAAGGGAGAAGAGCGAGAGAGAGAAAGAAAGAGCGAGAGAGAAAGAGAGAAGAGTGAGAGAGAAAGAGCGAAAGAGAGAAGAGTGAGCGAGAGAGAGAGAAAGAGAGAGAGAAAGAAAGAGAGAAGAGAGAGAGAAAGGGAGAAAGAGAGAAGAGTGAGAGAGAAAGAGCGAAAGAGAGAAGAGTGAGCGAGAGAGAGAGAAAGAGAGAGAGAAAGAAAGAGAGAAGAGAGAGAGAAAGGGAGAAAGAGAGAAGAGCGAGCGAGAGAGAGAACGAGAGCGAGAGCAAGAGATAAGCGAGAGAGAGAGAGCGAGAGAGCGAGACAGAGAAAAGAGTGAGAGAGAGAGAGAGAGAAAGAGAGAAGAGCGAGAGAGAGAGAGATGATTTAACTTAGCTTATAGGCATTGTTTTCCAGAAGTAGAAGTATTCAAAAATGTATTTGATTTTAACTTGGACTTGTCGTATAAGCAGTAGTGCAAGAAGTACTCAAGTTTGTTGCGTTAGTAAAAGTACAGATGCAGGGGTAGAATAATACTTAAGTAAAAGAAAAAGTACCACATTAGAAAAAAAAGTAAAAGAGTCAAGTGTAGTGATCTTGAATCACTAGCCTTATTTAGTCATTTTTATTTGTAATTTGTCAAAACCTGGATTTCATCTCAGGATGTCACCATAGCCACGATTTGGAGCGGTCGGAGCAAAACCGACCGAAAAGCACTGGACGACAACAATGACGACAAAGACGACAACAATCACAACGATAACGACAACAATGATGACGATGACAACGATAACAGCCACGACGACGATGACAATCACAACGACAAAGGGGATAACAGCAGCAACAACAAATACTTTTATGTATTTATATCATATATTTCTTGTTTTGCTAATTGACTCTGTGCACAAGGTGGCAGTTGGGTTATTTTCTTTTAAATTGTTATGCATTAGCGTTAGCATTGAGACACAAACACGCGCCTTATAAACACACACGTCCAGCACAACTCACTGTTCACTGCAGGATTTGTTCATTTTAGACTGACTGGACCAAAACCCCACAGAAATGAACTAGACAGGAAGTAATGAGCTTGCCATTTTAAAAATAAACACGCCAACTGCCACCTGGTGCACAGAGTCAATTGTCATCCCTCATTCATCCAGCGGGTACTTTTATTACAGCTGTGTATACACTGGCGCACAAACCACATCAAAACTGAACTAAAACTGAACTAAACCTGAAACTAAACCTGCATTAGACGAGGGCTAAACCAGAACTAGAACGGGCCAAGCCAAGTCTACATAAAGACTAAACAAAAACAGTGCCTTTATATGTTTACCAACCTACTTACCAAAACTACTGCTACCTACAAACCTATTTAGTCAAGAAAATATAAATAAGTAACCAAATCTATAAGATAAAAGTATGCTTGTTCGCTGTGAATATTTCAAAGATAGAAACCTCCAGGAATCTATTGCAAACATTTCTCTCCAAGTGTTAAGAAGTGGCTTTCCGAGAACAAACCAGGACTACGACAGAACCGATCCAGGTCTGAATCAGGGCTGAACCACGAGTGAGTGCGGGCAGCGTAAGATGGCGGCCACAGCTCACCTGCAGACTGGAAGAGAGCGCAGGCAGGGTGTAGCTTTGGCCCCGCGGTGTTTCCTGCGCTGCGTGTGTGTGCATGCAGCCTGCGGTTTGAGCTCTTTAATAATTGTTATTGAAGGTGCGCAAAAGCAGAAGTCTGAAGCCACAACAAGCACTCGCTGAGACGCTAAGTGCTTTGAAATTACCACTAATCTAATTATAGAAAACACCCCGCATCAGATACAGACTGACAGATTCAGATACGGCTTGTGTTTTGGACATAGAATCAGAGTTTCTTTCACAGCAATGTCGGGCTTCTTCCTGAACGGCCCTTTCGCATCATAAAAGAGGAACATTTTTGGCTTATTTAAGTTTTTCTCCACAATAATAGACCCTGGAATAACTAAAATACAGGCCTCTTCAAACGTTGCTTCTTGAAAATCTGCAATCTCGGGTGGAATCTGATTGAAATGTGCACTGTGTACCTTTGCCTTCCTTTCTCCTCTCCGCACATTCTGAGCTGCGGCTTGGCCCAGATAGTGTCACCTGCTTGTCTCCACGGAGATAGATAATGACATGGTGGAACCTTCCATCGCCCTCCACCAGAATAGTGACATAGTGCGTATTTTAAGTTCATTTTTTTAGTGTTTGGTTTCAAAACTTTACAGGAATAGTAAAGAAAGTAGGGTGAAATCAGGTGACTTTCTAACTATTTTTAAAGCCAGCCACAAAAATCTCTGTCAACATCAATGTAAACCTCCACATCAGTTTAGTACTTTACACTCCTCTATTTCCTTCAATGCTTGAGAAAAGCCTGATATTGCGAGAAATTGGACAAAAAAGTCAGTTAGTAAATTAGATGCTTCATTAAATAACCACCAAGGAAATGTGCTTGTTTTTACTATGACTGTCCTGACTCTTAACTTAGATCTGCTTAAATTACTGTCCGTGTGAGTCTTCTCTGTAGCTTCTCAAAAACCAACCAACGCAACCATGTACCGGTCCAATACTCAACACTTTCAGCACTGAACATTACTGAGGAGGAGTGTCGGTGGTGTGTTATTCGGTTGAAAAGTTGTTTGCATTCCAAATTTGCCTGGAATCACGTGAACCATTGATGCGTGCTTTCAACCTGTGGCCCATTGAGTCAAACTGTTTTTTTTTATGTATTTATTTTTGTTTTGAATTGAATACAAAATTGCAGTGTTGTTTTTTCCACAAAAATATTTAAAATGACATATTTTCCCTGAGTCTCATAAATTATTCACGCTATTTTTAAGAAATATTGAATTAAATTAATTAAAAAGCAGTGGCCCATTTTTAGCTTAAACTACTTCAGCTAAAATAGACTGGATTGTAAACTGATCTTTAGAAAGCGATAAATGTTCTTCTAGTAAAATACTCTCAAATTAAAAAAAAAGACAGCTTAAACAGATCATGTGATGTTACAGCAAAATGTAAAACCAGTTATTGATACAGGAGTCATGCCCCTTTAAAACTGAGTGGCTAATTTTACCTGCCAGCCCATTTTGCCTGACTTCACCCAATATAGTAAGCTAACATAAGTGTTTTTTTTTTTTTTTTTTTTTTAAGGTAATACAACTTTGAATACCGCTCCTAACCAAGAGCAGTCCGGCACTTTCAACTGAAGAAAATGCTACAATTGTAATTGAACAAAAATTAAGTAAAAAAGAATAAAGCTGTACAATACAAAAACAATAAAGAAGTGTTCATTGACCTTTTTTGAGTCGTGGCACACTTTCTTGGTTGTAAAGATACCACGGCACACAACCTACTAAAACATGACCAAATCAGACCTTTTAGTATAAAAATGTACCATATAATGTGGCACTATCACCTTTAAAGTTGATTGTTTGCGTTCTTTTTTGGCACAGAAGTTTGCACAAGACTTTCCAAAATGGTAAATTATTCAAATGTGAATTAAAATCGGACATTTTTTTCAAGGAACACCTGGAAATACCTGAACACACTGGTTAAAATCAAGGTTTTAAAGTAAGCGTAAACTTGAACAGGTCGCCACAGTTTTTGCTGAACAATTTCAACTGTATCTGTTTTGTTTTTTATTATCTGACAACCAGCACATTTAATGCACGTTGCAATGTGAACGATGCCCGATGACGATGCTATTCCAGTTTATTCTCTTTCAGATAACACTTTTCTTAGTAAAACAGCTCCTTTTCATAGAAACACATGCAGCCAAATTAAGTCGTAGCGCTCATAGGCCTACTAGGTGTTGCCCTTATCCTTTCAAAACACTGACATGTTTATACTGCCAAAACATTGTGTCTCCCTTCTCCGGCCTTGTATGGAACGCAATGAACCCTCGTCACCCGCTGTTCTCTGCATGAGTCACTTTGGCCCGGAGCCTAAAATAAGAAGAACCATTCATAAAAAAAGACTTGCTAAACTCGACAGGGCAACACAAGACTTCATTGACGACATCTTAATAACTTAATAAACACTGCTAAACGTCGGAGGATTCTTCGTCTGTTTACAACGCTGGCGTGCGAGAAAGGCGATAGGCAAATACGCTACAAGGGTTTTGCAGAGCTCGAATTTTGCACGTAAAATTTGTTTACTGCATGGTGTGAGTGAATAGCTGCATTGAGCTAACATTGACGTATTCAAATGGTTAAAGGAACAGTGGAATTTGTGAGTCAAATAGATAACTGGTGAAGACAAACAACTGTACAGGGAAGCTATTTTAGACCAAAGACTACTACATTTAATATGACTACAACTGCTACTATTAAAGTACTCCAAAATATAGTAACCAAGAAGTAAAAATGTATTACATTTTATTATTTAAGTAAAAGTACAGACACAAGAGCAAATAAATACTCAAGTAAAAGTCTAACTACATACACCAATCTACTCAAGTAAAACGTTTTCATTTTGAGAACTGTTAAAGCATGAAGGAATCTTGTGAAAGAATTGTGCTGGGATTATTTTGTTTTGTCAGTAGTGGCAATTTGAAACAATTTACAAGTTTTTGAACATTATTAAGAACACAAAAAACCCCACAAAGAACAAACACGACTTGAGAGAGCAGAAAAAAGAACAGAAAAAGAACAGCAACTTAAGACATCCACTTAAAATTGAAGCACGCGCAGTTTTAAAAAATCTGACAAATTCAAAGCCATTTTCAGATTAAGGCCGAATGTCATTTTTTCCATTTTTCTAATGTCTGTTATTATGCCAGTTCAGTCCTTGATCATTGGCTGTAACAATTTGTAGATTTCAGTCCAATATTTCTGAGAAACCCGACAGTACATAAACAATTTTCCAAAATGTTCTAATAAATTTTGCTATCTCACAGCCATCGCTTGACCTCAAAACCTTTAGGCGGGTTCCTAAAATAACCCCTCATACCATATTTTAGGTACTTTCTACTTTTAGGACCAGTTCAAAAAAAGTAACAGAGTAAAAACTACAGCTCTCAAATGCAGTGAAGTAAAAGTAAAACACAAATCCTCGGCACTCCAAAGAAGATATGATCAACCTGTGTCCCACTGGGCTCCATTATACAGTCATTTCCTCTGTACCAGTGAGAGTACTGTTGTGTTCACTGCTTCAGACCATTGAGAATCAAAAGTAAAAATGTACTTAAGTTAGGTTTAGTTAAATCAGGCTTCATTAAGTTCATGGTGAGGGGACAAAAGCTAAAGAAAACAATCTCCACAAGCCAGGGCTATTCAGTTATATTTTTCAGAGGGCCATATTTTTCGCAGTGTTATTGTCTGTAGTCCGGATTGCACCAAGATATGTTTTATATCTAATATCCACAAACAAATGGCAATGGTATATTTAACAGAAATGTGACAATTAACTTAAAAACTGGACTAAAGCAGGGCTAAGCAAAGACTTGAACTAGATCAGATTTAGAACCAGGCCATGTTTAAACCAAGACTCAGCCTGTGGGTCTACTTTTGGATTATATCTGGCGTAAACAGCATCTTGAACAGAACTAGACCACAAAATCTGAACCAGTGACCCATTTTACTATGATGGGCGGGACCAAATTGCCTGGCGGGCCAGATTTGCCTCACAGGCCGCCAGTTGAACAGCCCTGCGATAAGCTATTGACCATGTGTTAGATTTAGTTGAGATATGATTTTTAAAGTCAAGTTAAACCAGGTCAGGATTTGTTAGAGGCCCAACACATACAAACTCCCCACAACAAAACAAACAAACAAACAAATAAACAAACACACACACTACAACCACTATCAAAACACTAATAAAACAAGCCAACAAACCAACAAATAAATACATTATACTACATAAAATTATGTCACTTCTTTCCCATTATATTATTTTTATTTTATGTTGAAGAAGACAAACTGATTTCAAATGTAAGAGTTTGTTTAGCACAATACTAAAATGGTATATGCTGATACTAAATATAAATTTAAAGTCACCGTTATACGTTTTTAGTACATTTTACAGGATTTTTTTTTCAGAAGCTACAACTGAAAATAATGCATGTGCATGGAAAATACCTTTATAGTTATCGTGATATTTGTGTGTATAAAGAGCCAGCAGAGGGCGCATGACTACATCAGCCTAGAACTAAATAATAAATACGGAGTTAGAGTATTATGTCACAATTTGAGATAAAGGGCAGGGGTCCATGTGGCGAGGTTGAACGAAATAACCAAACCGGAACTTCACGTTGTTGAATGTTGAACCTTATCGTTATTTTTCAGAGATAGAACACATGTTTGCAGTACTAAACTTGTGCCTTAAAGTCCTTTCAACAGACAATAATTACTGTGTTTTGATTGAATAATGCCATCTCTTTTTGAAGTTAGTTCATGTATGATGACAGTGAAGACGTTGAACTTCATAGTAATATCAACCGACAGAGTAATTACACAGATAAGGTTAGTTAGATTAGTTTATTTGCCATTGCAATTAAAAACTACATTGGAAAGATTTGTGCAAAAAGCTCAATGTGCACATCAAAACCATGATAACCATAAACTTTGTAAAAACATCTGGTATTTTGACAATTAAACGCAAATTCTACCATATAATTCTGATTTTAATAATCTTTTACTCACTATACATAAGAAACCATAGCAACATTCATATAAAATTGTAAACTTGCAAGCACAAGGGGTAATTAGTACTATTTGCCACATCACTCCCATTCTCTATTACTTGATAGTGCAATGTCGAAAGTATCAAGTAAAGTCCTTTTCACAAAGATCTTGACCCAGTTTCTTTCATAAAATAACGTTTGGCCCATTGTACACCGCCCTAAACTTGAAGTAATGCAGCATAATTCAAAGTCTACTCCCAAAACACACACATAATTGCCAGTGCCAGTGTAGAAACCCGTCAGACCGCACTAATTCTCCCCTTTTTAAACGCGCCCGTCGGGGTTGGCTTTGGGGATATCCATCGAAGCTTTGGGTCCTTAGTGCTAACAATTGGACGCTAAGCTGGAGAGAGCCCTGTAGTCACGGCGACGCCAGCTCAAATCTACTGCTCTGTGTAAAGTGTCTGTTGGAGAGTAAAGGATGGATACTTCCTGTGCTGGATTGTGGAGTTAAGCGATGCCATTAGAACTACAGGCTGACTGTTCAGAAATGCATTCGTCTGCAGACTCAAGTGGGGCTACTTAAAAATAATAACATAAATAAAATACTAAAATAACATACTATGATTATTACGGCAACTAGCATACAGTATATTTGGAAATACGGCATTTTTATTGCTGCTATACAACTGTTATTGCTATCATTATATTACTACAATCATTCTGCTACTGCTACAGCTGCTACTTTCTACTACTACTGCTACTTCTACTGCTCATTCTACTTCTTCTGCGAGTGCTATACTTCTTCTACTGCTACTTGTACTTTGTCTGCTACTCCTGCTACTACTTCTTCTGCTATTATAGTGCACTGATACTGTTACTTCATCTGCTATCTTTACTACTTCTTCTGCTACTACTACTACCGCTACTACTGCTATTATAGTGCTACTCCTACTGTTACTGCTACTTCTATCTCTATTGCTACCTCTACTACTTCTACTGCTAATACTACTTCTCCTGCTTCTTCTGCTACTGCTACTCCTGCTGCTACTTCTACAGCTGCTACTACCCCCATTACTGCTGATGCTACTCTTACAACTGCTTTTCCTTCTTCTTCTACTGTTACTACTGCTGCAACTGCTACTACTGTGTTGTTCAGTGGCGGAAAGAGTACTGCAGATTTGTACTCAAGTAAAAGTACAGTTACATGGCTAACAGTGTACTCAATTGCATGTGAAAGTACTGCCATAATTGTACTTAAATAAAAGTAAATTTAAAATACTACTGAGAGTACTAGTTACAACTGTGGATTGGGACGATCGGGTCTCACATGATTTAAAAAAATTTAAGTAATTACACTATTCACCTTATTCCGGAAGTTGTCGTGGGCGCATCTTTTTTCCATTGTATTAGTTTACACGGGGCAGACGAGCTCAACAGAAAATACTATAAGCTCTACACGGACGGAAGAAGTTTTTTTGCACAGATCAATCTACTTTATAGATATATACTTTATAGCGGCAAGACTCTTCCCTCTTTCGCCATTTGGGTGAGCTGAGTTCTTTTGTTTACTGCAAGAGTGCGGATCTGTGGCAAAAAGAGGCAAGAGAAGGCGGGGCGGAATAAGGTGAATATACTGGATTTACACTCCATTACAAGTACAAGTACAGGTTTCAAAATCAGGTAACAATTAGACAATTACCCCAAAAATCTACTCAATTAAGTAACATGAGTATTAGTCACTTTCCACCCTAAAACAAACACTTGCACTTGCAGATTTACTTGAAAGTATAAATATAAAGTATAAGTATAAAGTAAAGTATAACCCTTCGTGGTACTAAGGAATCTCATACAAAAACATGTATATATTCTTTCCTCGCTTCCAGTTTCCAGTTGGATGGATGATTTGGGTGGCGAAGAAAAATACAAACATTAAATACTCAATGTACTTGGCTAATTTGTCTGACATATTCTCATCAGCTGTGCATTTTCCTTTCAAATTTGTACCACTTCAGGGTATATCCATAGTTCACCTGCCATCAGGAATAAATTCACCTTGTTGTACATTGCCCACAAGGCTAAGTCTGGTATGCAGTTTGTGTTTAAGGCAAGACACTGTAGGTGAATAGGAAAAAGTCTTCAATTAAACAATATCAATTGTAAACTTCTCCTGTATACCCACATAAACATAAGAAGAAAATGTAGTGAAAATGTCAATGTCAATGTCACAAAATGTCACATATTTGGGCCATTTAAATCAGCAAAATGGACAAAACCAGGTAAACATGTGCGAGCCACGTGAACGAGCACGTCGTACGATACAAACAGAAGCTTGTGGACATGGCTAGACTAGAGATACCTGTAAGTTATATTTTATTTCATTTCAGTCGCTTCACATATGATCAAATATGAAGAATTCAATTACAATCACACAAGCTAATGTTAAAACAAAAACTTGCAAGCTGCGTGATCGCTCCTGTCACTCAAAGCATCATGGGGATTGTAATTGTAAATTTCTAATTCATTTTTGTCAGAGGGATTTAGGAAAATTCAAATATTCCGAGATTAACGGCATGACAGAGGCTAACCAGCTATGTTGCCATACTAATGTCCATAACACAGTTATTTTCAGCCCCCCCCTGAAAAAAAACATGTAAAACTTGAAATTAGGCATAATGTTTTAATAACTTAGCTATTTATAATATATTTTTAATAAAATTATACGTTACTCACCACATAGCTGATTAGCTTTGAGCAAGCTTTCAATTTTTTTTTTTTTTTTCAGAATCCCTATGAGAGAAATGAATGGAAATGTACCTCCGGAAACCAAGGAGTGGGCGGTCACTGGTGAGCTCCAAAGGGCATTTGCTCCAGTTTTTATAATGTAATATATTATTATAGCTGTTATTTTTCATTCAAATGCTGTTTTCTTGTTTTTGCATGTGCATATTTAGTGAGGGAATATGATGCAAAGTTGTGAATGTTATGAAAGACAATATTCTAATGATCTATCTGATGAAAATGTTGTCATTAATTATTTTGATTTTTATGACGTTATTTAATGCCTGTGGGAGGGGCTTAGGGCTTAAGAGGGGAGCCACTGTGGCCTTGGCTGCAGTGAGTTAATCTTTATCTGTAAATATTATCTTTTTGACACCTTTTTTGTAAATATCACTGTTTTCCCTTTTGGAAGTTGGAACAATAAACACTAAAGGAACAGGAAATGATCACACAACAAAATACAGAGGATTTAGGATTTATTAGTTTTTGAATCAACTAGATTAGACTGAAAATTCACCCAAAAATTCAAATTTTGCCTCATTTTTTAGACTTAAACTTTAACAAATCAGATTTAGAATATAGATATAGATCAACAAGTCTGTTGTCTTGTTTTGTACAAAATTGTATATTTGGTGTGTGTACTTTAAAGCCCCTACAGAAGAAAAATGCATTTTAAGAAAATGGCCTTTTAATTTAAAATGTCCCAGAGAATCTATGCTTGAAATGGATTCAATAAATAACAAAACATCTTTAGGAGCAGATTGGACATGTTTGTTGTTTCCACATGAAAGCAGATATGTTGAGAGAGAAACTGACATTTTTTTTTTTTGAAATTTTCAAGTTAAAGCAAAAAAAAGAAAGTTAAAGCAAGAGAAAAACATTTGTAAGGAAAACATATGTAAGTCATACTGTATGTATATTAAACAGTTTGAAAGACATGAAATGCTCAGCTCCTGTTAAATAATTCAATAAACTGTCAAAAATATTGCCTTTTGTTTTAAATTTCACAAAATATGTCAGCTTTTAGGTTCATGTTGCTTGTCATGTGTTTCAAAAGCGTATCTACTTGTGCGCTAGTCATGGATAACAAAAACATCAATTAAAGCTGCACTGTGTAACCTCTCCGCAGATCTGACCTGTAGCTCGGCCTGGTTACGCCAAAATATGCAAAATATGGATTGAAACTTGTATTTTCTCGCTTCTCTAGGACCAAAATCGCATCTTATTGTAATAAAATGTGTCTATGTCTTGTGCGTTTTGATGTCATCTTCCTGCATAGACGTAGTTGTGAAAGTGCCTCGCTGACAACACTCAATGGAAAGTTCATCCACCGCTGAGGAAGAGGGGGGTAGCAACATAGACCTCGAAACTCAGCACAGCCGCCCACATCGGAAAATTCACAAAAGTAAATCAGCTTCTGTGAAAACCCGTTAGTGGTAAAGTGTGGTGGATTAACACCTACATTTGAACCAAAGTGCTGCAAAGAAAAAAAAGTCTTTTACAATCACAAATCACCACTGTATCAAAGGTGTGCAGAGTGTGGTGTTACGTGAGGACGAGTGATGCAGAGAAATGTGGTGTTTAGCAGGAAAAGCGACAGTCCGGCGCACACAGGAAGTCACAGACCACAGAACAAAGCAGACTTGACAGTGATGCTCAGCTGAGATAAAAAAAAAGACACAAAAAAAAAGAAGAAAAACACTACAACACGCAGTTTCCAGGTTACATGTTAGACTGCACATTTCTCTAAAGCATTGTAAACATGAGTATATTTAAGATTTAGAAGGTTTTTTTCTTTCAATTTTGGTTATTATTGTTATTTTTTTCATTCACTGCTGCACTATTATACCTTAATCGTATATTATGATACTGTACTGTTTGTTTTTGCTATAAATACCACACAAATTTCACAAAGATATCAAAACTCACTGTAATAAAATGCACTAACTTCAAATTATAATCACTAGTTTTATATGTTTACAACTTAGGTAATATAAGCAATGATTTTCCTCTTTTTAAAGGCTGATGGGGCCCTCAGATGCACAATTTGTATTTAGTCTCTCAAGGATTTTACTCAAACACAATGCATTTATTACAACAAAAATAGATTAAAGCGTAGACAAATGGAACTGAGACAAAACCGTGCTTTTGAGGTTCACTTCACTGTCCTGGGCCCCAGGGAAACCAGTACCCTTTACCCCCTGATCCGACACCCTTGTGGCCATGCTAACCGTTTCACACAGCTAATGCTAACTGTTATTAAAACGTGAAAAGAAAAGCGCCAACCAATTAAAACATAACATAAAGACTGCCTTTTTATTTATAGATTACGTCATTATTTGTTTTATTTTAACCTATATTATGCTTCAAAATTAGCATTAGCGTTAGCATTGACCCACAGACATATCCATTTATCAACGAATATTTTAAGACGCTAAATACTAAACTTAGAATTAATCAAAACTATTCTAACACTATATATTGATAAGTGTATAGAGTTTTTTCTGTAATTTGACTGATATAAAACTATGATACAGATTTATCCACCCAAACAACAATAATAACAACCAAAAAACCACACAGGACTTTAACAATGTGTGTCAAACATGTGTCAGTCTTGCGTTTGTTCAGTCCCCGGTGTTTTTTATTGAAAATCTTTGTGCCATACGGTGGAACATTCCAGGCAAAGCAACGATCGCCACGAAGAGAAGCAAGTTTTGAAACTATATTTGGTCCATCTCTGCAGCTCACTGATTGCCTGAGCCGGGTTCATCCGACACACACAGACAATAGATGAGTTTCCTTCCTGTGTCCCGTTCTGCCTTGGTGAGCACGCTGAAAGCCCCGCGGCCGCCATCAGCCGGGGGGCCAGCGCTAAAACCAACAAAGAATATGACGAGGGGCGACGCAGAGGCCATTTTACCCCCGCAAAGCCCCCTCCTCCTCCCCCATTCCTCCCCCACTCCTCCTTCTCTTCCAGGCCTCCGAACAGCTAAACAAATCAACAAGCTCCTTTTGTGCTGGTTGTACTGTAACGTTTTAGAAGCATTAAAGGGCCCCTGACAGGTTGGGCTACTCTTGTGACTAAAATACTGGTGAGATAAATATATTTCAAGTTTTGCTAAAAAAAAAAAAAAAAGAAAAAACTTTGGATGGAATGAGTCTCCCTAGTGTGATTTCATCTGTTTTTTACTTCCTTTCTTGTCTCCACAAACTAATACTACTACTACAAACTTAAAAATGTGCAATAGGTATTAATGCACCACTTAAAATGAAAATGAGAAAGTTGTTAAAACTGTCAAATGCACTCAAAGAGACGTGGAGATTGTATACAAAAGAACAAAACTATATGCCCAAGACAGTCAAATGCATGTAACAAAAGTGATTAACAGGATGTTGCTCTAAACCTTAAATAAAGTGCACAAATATTACGTTATACCTTTATTTGAAAGTTTACTTTTTAATTAATTAATACATTTTTTACTATAAACATATAGTAAAAATATAGTACAAACAATATTCAGAGCTACAAAACTAAATTCACAGTATCAACATTTGGTAACACTTTATAATAACTACACCTTAATTAACCTTAACAAAGCATGAACAAAGACTTAATTCATAATGAACATATCGTTTGTTAAGCATGATCGAGGCTTGATATCTGCTTAATTAAAGTTATGATTAGGGTTAGAGTATTAATTAAATGATTACTAAGCCTGAATCATTCTTAATAAACTATTTGGTCATTAGGAATTAAGTCTTTGTTCATGCTTTACTGAGGCAGGAATTATTATAAAGTGTTACCACAAGCCAGTTCTCTATTGTGTTTTATTCTGTTGTTTTTAATGTTTTATCTTGTTGTCATGTACAGTGTCCTTGGGTGTTTTGAAAGACTCTTACAAATAAAATTGTCATATATTGCCAACCTCTATTTGAATCTGGATAGCTTTTCATGTCATTTATGAGATCATTCTAAAACATGAATGGTGCACTGTGTATCTTTGGTGGAGGGTTTGCCATTTGCTTTTTTTTTTTTGCTCATCAAATCGAAATTTCAATGGTCACAATCAGCAAATCGCATTGACTGCCAGATTGAAATCCTTTGCAAACAACATAATCTTGTCTTATGCTGTACACGTTAACCCTGACGTTTAGACCTCTAAACCACACTCTAAAATTCCAGTGATGCTTGTATCAGTTTAGCAGTTCAGGTTTTTCCCTTCTTACAAATGTCACTTCTCCTGGACATGTTTAAAATGTGCATTTTGAACAGAACTATTTAATCACAATCTTTGTCAAAATAATGGTAAAAAAAAAAAGCTATTAGATATTTTGCCAAAACTGTTCAGCCCTAGCGTTAGACATATCTATCTCCATGGAAACAAGCAGGTGATGCCACGGTTACAGGTCAAATCCTATCATTAACATGCATTTTCCCCTGAAATTTAACAACTACAATTAAATAAATGCAAGATAAAATGCCATCTTGTAGAAAATACCAGGCAATTCTCCACGCAGAGAAGCAGGTGGCAGAAGTTACATAGCGCACCTTTAACTGCTGCCACTATAATATTGATCCTTTGTGCCATTGCAACAACGAGAGGCCAATTTATAGCGGTTGACATTCTATTCAAAATATGCTGATCATTTAACAGTCTTTCTTGGAAACGTAACGGTCAGAGCAGATGGGTGATGCTGACAGGTGACACCAAGACTGCTTTATATGCAAATAACCCTATCTAAATGACTGGAAAGCCTTGTCAAATATGGCAAAACTGACATGAATGTTAAACAGAAAAGAAAGATGCAAGTACAGGTGTTTAACATTAAAGTGCATATGATAAGATTGTTATATTTCTCTAATTATTACATAGCTTGGTGAGATGGAATTTGTGGTAAATGTTTATCATACTTTTACATCAGTCAAACATCAGTTAGTGAAGAAAATTTGAGGAAGTAGTGCTGAGTTCTCACAACGGACAAACTTTTCTGACAGTTTAAACAATTATTTAACAAAAGAAGGGCATTGTCAAGTGTTATTATTTGTCAAATCGTAATTATCGGTTCCTGCCAGACACGTGACCTGTACGCCGCTATTATTTACTATGTTTTTAATGTGATTTTGAGCTTTTAGTGTTTTAGTGCATGCTTACTTTGATGAAGGCCATTTAAATGTGTGTAAAGTCGAGAAAAAAACATTCAAAAGCCCTGATATCTGCACTAACTTCACTGTGAGACGTTAATTTGCAAAAACATACACTTTTCAGGTAACATTTGTGACTCAATTTTGCGTTTATAGAAAGGCAATGTACAAAAAGTATACACGCTTCTTCGCTTCCTGTAGAAATCGGTTCCGGCCAGACATGTGACCTACAGCCATCTTGATTCTGGTCGCTAATGGCAACAAATGTAAACTCCAAAGAAAATCAAATATCAGAACAGTCCTAATCTTTACTGTGGTTCTGACAATTATACGAAAACAACTTACATCGTACAAAAGAACAGCTGCATATTTATAAATCTGGAAAAGTACTAAAGTAAACACTTGTCGCTTCCTGTAAAAACAATGTCAGCGACCAGCCGCCATTTAACCATGAATTATCTGTATTCTTCAGATGTGACGTACGTTGGCATGGACCTATTGTCTAATTTATATGGATTTTGGACCTTGTTTACAATATGGTTGCTAGGTAACAGTTGTAGAATGACCTATGTCACATCTGCTGCTCATGTCTGACCAGGAAGTAACATTATAAACTTCAAACAAATTGTCAAACTCAAGTAAAAACGCTCTGAAATCACTCTGAAACCCATGGAAAAGCACTAGTTAATGCAATGTGCAGTTATTCCAAGAGTAAATATCGTTTTTTTTTTTCTTAATGAATGATTTTGCAATTACTGTTTAAATCTAATTGTACTTTTATTAAGAGTACCTTTCTTTCACGGTGCATTACAAATAAAATATGAGCCTTACTAAGCCTGCTGGTTCACTTTACATTCTGCAGTCTGCTCAAGTACGATTACCTAACACTGCTCTTCCTGCCAAGCGCTCCATCCAGAAATATATTTCCTCTCCGCACCAAAAGGAAGGCTCTAGTCCCAAATATCAGACCCGGCTGCCCCTGTCCCCCTCGCCCCCCTCGCCCCCCCGTACTCTCGTGGATGGGAATACCAAGTAGGAGCAGGTAGGGCCAAAATAACCCCCCGGCCCATTCAGATCAGGATGAATGCATGCCGGGCTCAATGCAGGGCTAAACTGTTAGGTCTTTGTCATTCAAAGTGATGCTTTTAACCCTTCGCGCTGCCTCTTCCTAACAACCCGCCCCCCCAACAAGAGTCTGTGGGCCAGGCTTTACCCCAATTCATTCAGAGACCGCACAATGGACTGAGAAAGTAGGACTACGAGTGCAAAGATAAACAAGAAAATTAAGTTTGGACAGAAAGGATTTTGGATTTGGAATTATAACAGACACTTTTATGTTCTAGTTTAGTTCATTCTGATTCATAGAACCAGTGACCACATATGACATTACTTTTTGTTTTTCAAAAGAATTGTTTGGAATAAGGGTTTAAGTTGCAAAATATTTAACAAAAAATAATTTTGAATTTAGAAAGCATTTAGCATTATTTTTTGTTAAACAAAATCGAAGATATTATATAATATATGTGTGTGTATATATATATACCCCCCTCTAATCTTTATGTTCATTATCTTATCCTTAACAAAAATACAGAGCATTAAAAAAGACAAACTATGATTTTGTCTGCTATATAGTTAGAATATATGACCCTTGTTGATTTTCTTTTATTCTCATTTGGGAAAAAATGGCTACACGACACTGCTGCATCCCACGATTAAGAATATAAATATATAAAAAAGCCATCTTAGCTAAGGACATCACTTTACTTTAAATCCAACTTTGAGATGGTAAATGAGAAAACAATTTTAACTTTAACTAGCTCTTAAAAGTTGATTTTGCATAATATGTTCCCTTTAACCCAGATTGCACAGTAAAAATTGATAATTATATAAAGCCAAGGGGGAGCATGGAGGGAGACGGGGTGAGTGATAATGCAAGTGCGAGCAGGTTGGGCCTCAGCCTGTCAATCACTGCCGGTGAATGCATACCGTGCCGCAAACACGTCCGTATTCTGTCAACAAGTGTCAAGGGCTTATGTTTCGCCTCCGGGACATTCAAAACGCAGGAATTTCTGAACCATGCTTTGATGAAATAGAAAAAAAAACAACATGGCAGAGTATAAGCCTAGACTAATAGGAGGGTTACATAAAAGATGAATGCAGGAAGAAGGTGGGTTTTAAATGATACACATAGTAATAGATAAACCCAAAATTGTTGGTGCGGGAGAGGAAAGCATTTTGAGCTGCTCACAAACAGATGTGCTCACCAAGGCATTCCTACACACTTGAGCAGAGCCAGATGTTTTGGCTGCAGGGCCCGGGTGCACAGTAATGCTTCCTTGTTTGTGCTTTGTAAACATGGTGGAGCCATCTTGAATGTTGCCGGGACAGAGAGATTGCACACTTGATGACAGGCTACAGGAGATGCCGTGCCGAGGCTCAATTAAAAAGGCAGAGATGTGAACAATGAGAGAGGAAGTGGTTACCGCAGAGACAAAAGCACAACACACACGGGCACAGTCAGACTTTAGGGTTTAATTTCAAACGTTAATATATTGGTCCTCTAAGTCTCCATCTGCAGCCGCTACACAAACAAGGCTTTCTCAAAATAAATATTTTCATTATAAAATAATAAACCTTCAAATAAATATATACTTTTTTACTTTACACTAAGCAATGTTGGAATTAGAAAATAAATTTTCATAAAAGGTCGCTGTACAATTTACAAGTCAAAGGGGTGTTCATTTGTAATTTACATTAATTATTGATACATTCCAGCGAATGTTAAACACTGTATGAAACTTAACAGATTCAAATAGACATGGATTTCTCAAGGTGCCTGTGTGTGGCAGAAACGTTCACAGTCGAAGTATTTTATGAATTATATGTACAAAAATAAAACATCTGTCAAGCTCTAATGTGTACAGCCTTTGCATGTACTACACTTACAGTTAGTAACAAGCGCCTGTTATATATTAAAACTTATGGGACGCTCACAGACACAACATGTGGAACTTGGGTTAACAAAGTGTTTCAGGATAAAACAGTAGCTTCATTCTCCTGAACATGGAGTGCTTATTTCAGCGGTGCGGTTCTGGTCAGTGAACGCACCACTGCAGTGTCATCCAGCTGTGAGGCGTTCAGGTGAAAAGAAGAGCAGATATTAGCTTAGCACTAGATATGGTCCAGAGTGCGTCTACGTTGGCAAACCCTGAGCACAGCGCTGGGAGTTCTTGCAGCGGCAGCCGGGTCGACTGACCCGGTCATAGCAGCTCTGACAGGCGCTGACACAGGTGCGGGCCGGGAGGTAGCACAGCAGACAGGGGAAGAGCAGGGCCAGCAGGGACACTGCGCTCCAGCGCGCGCAGCAGTGAGGCTGGGAGCACGAGAAGGGCTTGTCCGCATATGTGTCCTCATCATCGCTGGAGCAGTGATAAAACAGGCCTTTGACACAGCACACACACGTCCCGTACTCCACTGCGCTCTGAGCCGAACACATGCACCTACGCCCACACATCCAGCAGGACGGCAGCACCCGTGGACGCACACAGTCGGGACAGCGGCAGCGCCCGCACTCCTCACACCTGTCCCAGTGTTTGTGCAGACCATTGTGCCCGCCGCTGCCTGACACTGTTCTGGGATCCGTCAGAGGTTTCAGCTCCTCTGGGTTCTGTTCCACACGTTTGGGCTGGACACGGATGATCTCTGAGCTGCCTGGCTGTCCCAGCAGCCTCTGTCCTGAGGACGGGCTGCTCCCGCTGGTCCTGGGGCCGTCCTCAGAGCTGGAGGAGTGCGAGGATTGCAGGTTCCGGAGGTTCTGGTGCCTCTCCTCTGGGTTCTCACTTGTCCTGGGCCCGGACGGCGTGGGCCCATCTGTGTACTCATTACTGCTGCCTGTCACTCTGATCCGGTCCAGAGACAGCACCGGCAGCTGTCTGCTGATGGAGCTCTGGTCTGGGATGTCCCGGGTGTCAGGGGGATGAGGTTGGGCCCTCCCTGGGTCACGCAGCTCGCTCACAGATGACTCCCCCGGTGAGGGGCCTGTTAGCGGGGTCCGCTCGGGGCCTCCTCCCCCGTCGCTCTCGCTCACTCTGCTGGGATCCATGTTGGGAGTGAAGGGCCTCTGTGGCTGGCATGGGACACATCTGAAGACCTGCAGAGACAATTTACAATCTTTATACAGTGAAAACGCAAACATGCAAATAATCCATGCAAATCCTAACGGACCACAGTATAATCCAATACAGCGAACAGGGAACAGAAGTACAGAAAAAACTGTCACTTCCAATGTAAGGGCGGTGCACTCAGTTTGTTTAAGTGTAACATTAACCAGTCATCATAATTACAGTTTTACACTATGGTGCATATTGTGATAGAACTTGTACAATTTGTACAAAAATTGTGAAAATCAATATTTCAATTCCTTGAAGCTGTCAGCTATGGTCAAAGGTAAATTTTAGCCCAGGAAGTGAACTTAAGTGCAAGTAATAAATCAAACACATCACTCTGACTTATTAAACACATTAAGTCACTGTAAGAACTGTTGCGGTATTGGACCATCATATCAGACACATTATTTCCCGTTATTAGTCATAATCGAGATCACCGTCAGTAGTGGCCTGGGTTTTGCTTCCTCGAGCTAATTAGCTTTCAAATGGCCCCTCGGCAGTTTGGGGATGCCATACCCACTATCCCCCTCTCAATAACAATACAGGAAGGGCTTTTGTGCACGGCATGACAAATGGCCCACAACAGCTGCCCCCATTCCAACACACTTTACACCGGCCACAAAGGAAGATGACTGACAGCACGAAGAGAAAAGGCCTTTGCAGAGAGAGAGAGAGTAGTGCATTCAGGGGGCTCCATGTTAGGAGTGAGTGGTGATGCATTCAGGGGCTGGGGGACTGTGCAGTACCAGGTCTGTGTGGATCTGTACAATGTATCATCTCTTTGGCACGTTTAAACAGCAAGGTGGGGCATGGTGTGGTCCCAAGCATACAGGGAGGGTGAAGTACTACACGGGTTAAAGTATTCGCTTTGGTGTGCTCCATAGTGTGCAAAACGTAGGCTATATGGTTTTATATTTGCATATGCAATCACTGCGAACAATAAACTTAAGCCGTAATTTCACCTTCCAAAAAATATAAGACACGCTTATGCAATATTATTATCAATGGAGTTAGGATGCGTAAAACTGGTGCGTAAAGCTCGTGGAAGTTGCTTTTTAGTCTCTTCTTCACCACACGACGGTTCCTAGGCCTCCAGCAAACACTGGGGAGCACAAACCAGGCTAAACCCCCAAACGTAAAGAAAACTTCGCGCAGATTCTCGGCTTGGCCACTTTTTACGCACCGTAGGTCATATCAAAACAACTTGGTGTTAAGCTAAAGGCTGCACTTACCGTACTTTTCGACACTTTGTCCTCCGTTTCACGTGAAAATAATCCACTTTGGTCAACACGTTTTCACTCCTGCGCCGCGTGGGAAGTCAATCGGGAAAGCCGTTTTTTAAAATCCATTTAGCATGAAGTTCCTGCAACGGAGTTTTCCTCCAAAGACGGGCAACAACTGTTAATCCTTCGCGTGAGAAGAGCACGAGGCGAAAACCAACGCTACCATCACCGATTACGCACGCGTTTCAGACTAGTTTGGCGTCCACAAAGTTAAAAAAAAGTAACTCAAAAAGAAGTAGCAAGATTTCCACGTTTATCCACGCTGCGCACAAATGTTGCAAATACTTTTCTTGTGTGTGTGCGTTCGCGTGTGTGTGTTTTTTTTCTCTTTCCGGAGAGGGAGGTCGGGATTTGGGCTGCGTAAATGGCGTCAGGGCGGCAGGGGGAACAGAGCGCTTGTTGTTACAGCGGATATCTCGCATCCGGTGCACTCACGCACACACACACGCACGCATTCAGCCCTTTGGATACACGAGGGCGTCCATTCACAACCCGAGCCCAAGCCTGATCAATTAGAACGACAGCAGCAGGCAAAAGAGTGGAAAGTTAAAGGAGACGGGCTGCAAACTAAACGGACAGACGTTTTTAAGTTGAGAACTTTAGGGATTAGTGAAAAATAAGGAGTATTTGGCTGTAGTTTAGGGGAGGTAAGGGTAGGTTATCAAAACGTGGAATGTCACACCTTATGTAACTTTTTTTTAAAAAGTTAAGTAAAGCCTATCAATTCATCCGTATTAAAGGAGACATATATTGTTTTCAGGTACTTGCTATTGAGCTATTACACGAGTTGGATGATGATTCTACATTTTGTTCATTGTAAACCACAATGTTGAGCTAAAACCTGTTCAAAGCAGCAGATTTTCGAGCTTCAGTTGCAGGAATCAATCAAAATGCAACTTTGAGTAAACAAATGATGAGGAAAGACTTATAACAAGATTAAAAGCTCATTAAAGTCGATTTTGCATAATATGTCCACTTTAGCAAGATAAACATTTCTAATTCTTCCCTGTAAAGCATTGTTTGCATTGAAAAAAAAGAACACTTTGAATCACTGGCTGTGTAATTGACTCAACAGGAGACAGTGGACGCATTTCCAGTTCAGTGACACAAGTCGGGAGTTATTTATGGGGCCAATGAGGTCACTGCAAACTACTTTTACAACAATGTTTTACAGCCAAGTTTCCTCTGGGGACACGACTGTCTCTTCTATTGTGTGTTACGTAAGTATTTTATAACTTCAAAATGTACTTCTACTGTTACTTCAACTGCTTGTTATGGGACTATACGAGCACAAACTCATATTAAAAAGGAACTAACCAATTTGAAGTAGAATAATACATCCAGGGCTTACTCATATGCATATTTTTCCTTGTTGTTGCTAACTTAAAACAAGTCTGTCTATTAATTATTAGTCTGTTGTGCTGCTACTGATGATTGATGATTACACAACCACATTTACCATATTATTATTGACATTTTATTTCACTTTTATAATTTTATATTCTAAAACATCTATTAAAATAAAAATAAGCTCCTGTCAAGTTTTTATCATGTGGTCAAAATTGTAAAAAATAAAAGAAAAGTTTACATTTTTTGTCTGTATCTGTTTTGAAATGTGCCATAAGACTTGTGATCTGGCGCCACCTGGTGGACTAAAACTGACACTGCTCATAAAGTCTGAGGTTCCAGCAAAGAACTGGTTATTCCAAGTAATAAGACTCAAACTACTAGACTTAAGTAATACGTGACTATACACATGTAAATCTATCTATCTCGCTCTCACTCTCTCTTTCTTTCCTTCCTTCTTTCTTTCTGAATCCTGTAAAAGTACCACATTCAAAGAAACAAAGAAAATATCCTCAATACAATACAAAGTTACTAAATGAAAATCTCAGACATTACTGTGTGCTCTGTTCTAATAGAGTTTTCCATTGATTGTGCGGTGAATAAAGTTGTCCCCACACCGCCACAGGAGGAGGTCATTTTAATTAACTCTGGCTGTGTTTTTTGTAAATGAGCTGGATCCAGGTCAGGAAGCTTTCCAGACTCTCTGTGTCCTTAAACAATTTGTCTTTATTTTCTTCATTAAACCTCGGCGTGTACAAACTTCTAATGGATCTCACACATACTGAGACACTCGCAATGCCACTACATACAGCTAGGAGGCACACCAATAGTTCAGTAGTAAGCTCAGAGGCGTTAAAATAATATGGTTGCAGAATATGTTGCTGATGTAAACCCATGGATATTGGAAACAGCAATTGTAAAAGTACCAGCCATTCAAGAAATTATATATTGTTTTTTACCAAATGCTATTGCTTTACCTAGAACAGGGCTATTAAACTTAATTTTCCAAGAGGGCCAGATTTTTTTGAGAACCGTGGCCTCTAGGTGCACAACAAAATAAAAAAAAGAAAAAAAAGAAATTTGAGGTGGCACAAAATACGGGTACATACAAATAGGTGACAATCAAGGACCCACATTATACTCACATTATAACTGACATAATCGAAAAGAAAAGTCACATTCGGATTTAGTTTGAACATGGACAAATTTAAAGACTTCTTACATACTACAGACAATCTGTGCCCACTCACTCTGGATGTGTTTTGTTGCCTTCTTTTATTTTTTGTTTTTGTCTCTTGTTCTATCTCTGATCGTGCTCTAACCCTAACCCTAACCAATAGTTGATCAACAGTTTCTTTAATCGACTACGGCACTAATTTCAAAGTAATTTTGAGCAATAAAACACTCAATGATATATCAATGATATATATGCTAAATGTCATACCGTGGAACATTTCAGGGAAAAGAGTAATATGGAGAGAAGCAGAAAATGTTATGCAGAGCACCTATAATTTAACTAGTCGATCATTCTTTTGACCTCTTTTGCATCTAGAACAGTCTTTCTTTTCTACTTTATCTGCCTACATTCCTTTGACTCATGTTTCATACTTGACAAATGTCTTCTCTCACTTCTCTCCAAATGTACTATTACCTATGCTGGATCACCTCAATTTAACATCTCTATTCCTCTAGCCAGTAGCCATACCCTTTTCCTTTCTTCTCAGAGAATACCTGAAGAGTGAGTGGCGCCCCCGCTGTGCCCGTCCGACTGCCCTGCACATAAAGGAAGGGAAAATTGAAATGAAACACGGCCGACCCCCGCTGCTTTGGGACGTGGAGTGTGTCTGGATTGTCAAGCAGCCGACAGCAAACTGCGGGCATATAGGCTTAGTAAAGGGCTCCATGGTTTGTTCCTTTAAAGCAGCCAGGCTTAAGGTACACGGGGGAGAGAGAGTAGCAGTAGAAGTATTTTATCTTTGTAGGGGAAGTCATAATAATAGCAGCAGTAGTAGCAATAGTACACATTAAGATCATCACAAAGGTGAGCCGTGTTGTGTGGGAGATGGATTCTCTGACTGGAGTGTCAGACAGGAGGATGTTGTCCAGAATCATGACTATTCTTGACTTTCCCTCTTCCACAAAGTGCTGGTCAGCTGTAAGAGCTCGTTCAGCAACAGACTTTTACTGCTCCACTGAGAGAGACAGGAACTCACTCCTGCTGTCGCCATCAAACTGATGAACTCTGGGCTGCAAAATCCTTTCCATTGTGCCATATTATTATTTTGTGAGATGTAATTTTGTCTGGTTTACTGGGGGTTTGTATTTATTTTTACTGTGATATTTAATTTTAGTTTCTTTATTTTTAATAACTTAATTTTTTCAGCTGTGGATACATGTCTATAACAAAAATAATTTCCAATTTGGGATGAATGGAAGTGTTAAGTGATGACGTCACACACAGTATTTACGTTTGTCAGCTGATTGTAACAGTATTTTCATGGAATAAAGTCAAATCCAGTACAGCTACATTGTAAAAGCAGCTTTGTGAGACTGGTGTGTACCATCTGCATCTAATTATAGAGCATTTTATTGTCAGGAAAAACAAAACAAAACAGAAGTGCACCATTAGTGTGCTAGTTGTTGTTAGCTTTACTGTAATGGTAAACTCTGCTCTGAAACTTGTGGAAAGCACTTACAGACTCATCAGAGTGAATCATTTGCATGGTTAGACTGAAGTAGGTGAGTGAGCAATAACTTTGGACAAATGGAAACAGTTTATGATTAACTAGCTCTGGTTTGTTTGTTTTTAGTAACGAAACATTAGCTAACTACATCGCAATGCACCTTTAAGGACACTCTTCTGCATAATTCTTTCTTTTATATAATTTAACTGTACCATATTTACAACAAGTTTCTATCCAGGACTTTGTTACAAGAGTAAAAATATTTTTTTTAATGTTACCACAGACTAAACAGCTGTTAGCCAAAAATAAACTCACCTTATCAATTAAAGCCACCTCTTTTTTAGTCTTATCCCACGGAAATGAATGAAGGGAAAGCTTCTCTGTCCTGTTTGCATTGATTGCTGATATATTTGAACTAAATGGAGCACAGACTGTGGCACAGTGTCAAAAACAAAACAAAACCAGCTGAGAAATTGTCATGGCAGCTTAGACCCCGGAAGTGCGGAATACGCCGCGTGTGATGTTACACTTAATAATACCACACAGAGATTATTCGAAAAACGCTCCTGAACATTCTGACTGAGCGCCAGTGTGTTTCTTTGCTTTTCTTATGCGTATTTTATCTGTGGAGCTTTTGTGTTGCTCAGATCAACTTTATATGGGAAACTGCCAACTGACAGTAGTTTCTCCATTGTTGCTCCTTCAGTGCAGATCTTAGCTAGCTTTTTTGCTAAAGGCAGTTGAAGGACACTTCAACTGCTGCACAACAGTTCATTTTAACAACTGGGATTCAGAAACATTGTATGTAAGAAAAAGGTAATGAGTTCAACTGTGCAATCCCAAAAGTGTGTATCAGTGATAAATACGAAGCATAGCTGTAGTAGAAGTTGTTGTAGTAGTAGTAGTAGTAGTACAAACATACTATTAATAGAAAATGGCAATTACACAGCCTCATTTTAACAGTCATCCAAACACAGTATTGACCTGAACTTTCCTTATCCTTCCTGCTACTCAGCTTTATTTGCTTTGCCTGATTATTTATGTCCTCCTTGGATTGACCCCTGCAGCCTTCCGTACAGCTTAATGAGCCGAGGTTGCAGTAGGAAGAGCAGCTACAGTTCAAAGATCATAGGTCATGGGTGAGTGGACAATCAATGCATTGACGAATCAGGCGGGTTCTGTTGTTTTATTTACAACACAAACTTTCCTAATTCAACTTCTACTTCAGAAAATCCTCATTGTAGGACAAATAAAGGTTAGGGTATTATTTAATCTTAGAGGGTTATCCAAAATTAAGGGTGCTTAACTTAATATCCCATAATCTTACATAGCCTATATACAATTTCAAAATGATACAGACTGATACAAATGATAAAGACTATTTTTCTTCTTCATTATGACAGATTTTTCAAGACATCGATGTTAGCAGATACTCCATAATAATATCAAATTGTACAGTGTATTGTAAAAACATACATTTGGCAAGTTTATTATAGTATTTGTCCAATTGGCAGCATGGACAATTCCTGTTTTGGACAACAAAAAAGCTTCACTTGCTCCACATCAATTCTACCTTTGTCATTCTCTTCGATTGTTGTCCAAACTAGCATGCTTTATATATATTTGTGAGTATGTAGTGAGGAAAGCAAATCATTCTAATAGAAACTCAGAGCGTTAAAAACTCAACGAATTTTTTTTACATCTAAAAGTACAGATTGAAGGGAGCAGGAGCCAAGATTATGGTATCAATTATATGCAGCATATTTATTTAATTAGAGCTTCTTGCTTACAACAGAAAAACGTTGCATCTTTCAGTACCATGGACAGTGTTTTGAATTCAGAAATGGTTTTGCTCTGCACCGTTAAAGTAACCTGGCCCTGCCATATGAATTCTTGCGATATTTGTGAGTTCACAAACTCTTGAGGATCCATCTCGGGTCTCTCGCTGTTGGGTTTGGGCTGTGTGCTGGACCAATCACAGCGCTGCATTATGGTTTGGGCGGAAGTTAAAAGGACAAACCTAAACAAACATGGCAGCACCGATGGACATACAGTACTTCGGCCTATTTCAACACATGCATGGACTATTTTGCTTTTGAAAACGTGCACATAGAAGTGCTTTGTGCATTTGTGGACTAGGAAGAAGTCGTGCTTTTCTCCCAACTGAATTTCTTGATTTTTCGGCTTGTTCTGCTTTTGTGATGGTGCGAGTTCACCTGTTTGTCATGACATCATGCATTTAATGTGTAGAACTAAATTCAGAGTGATACTCATATCAATCTGACGTGAGCCAGGTTACCGTTAAAGGACACATATTGTGCAAAATTGACTTTTTTGAGCTTTTAACATTGTTCCCTTATGAAAAACATTCCTGTTGTTGTATTTAGCTTCATTCATGCTAGTTTCACGAACCTCTCCAATCCCCTCCGATTGTTAAAAACACACTACATTCTGAATTTCCCAAATTTGTGATGTTTTAGGTTGATCTTTGACAACTTGTAATTCCCTCTGCAGCCAATAAATGGAGCCCAAAACCAATTCCTGTCATGGGAAAGAGTGACATAAAGTAATTTTCCTTTTCGTAAAAAAATGTTTGTTGCAAAATGTGGGATGCTAAAGTAAAGTACTCAAGAGCATGTTTAAATGCCAATAACAATACAAATAATGCATTACACTGTGTTTGTCCTTCAACAACACAAACTATCTTAATGTAGAATGCTAAAGTCAATCTTTTTTGACTTATCCTCTTTTCAACACTTTTCTACATCCATCTAGCAAACCCTGTTCTCATTTTCATGACCAGGTGTGCGCTAATTCCTCCCTAAAATTATACGACCTAATTGTATTTACCACCATAAGGCTATAGCACGGATTTAGCCCCGGCCTTCTGCTGCTTTTTCCTTATCATGTGCCACCCAATGTCTCCGGAAAAAAGCTAAAATTACATGTCCTCAATTTAAAACTGACTCAATTTCCACAATCTTTTTTTTCCTTTTATTTTGTTGTTGTTACTACTTACTTAATACTCATTTCAATAGTAAATAAGTTGAACAAGCTTAGTCAAAGTGGAAGCGGTTAGTATGTAAAAGTAAAAATGGCAACATCAGTAGTCTGGAAAAATGCAAAAAAAGGTGTAGTACTATTAGCTGTTGTAGTATTTGTAAGTTATCCAAAAAGTAGTAGCCTTGTGTGCTAGTAGCAGTTAGTATCTTAAACTTATCTACCTTTATATAGTTAGTGGCACCATTCGGTGCCACTAACACCGAATGGTGTTCTCCTCACCACAGATCTCACCTTTTCCACAGGTGAGATCTGTGGAAAAGCGACCCTGCTCATAGTTAAATTGTATGTTTATCAAGCTATTAAAAACTGTAATTAAACAAATGAAAGATAACTTCAATTCCACATCTCCATTGAGACTTACACAGTGCTGATACTCAATCTTCCATCGCCACGACAACCCTTTTTGGCATCCTTTACTCACTCTGGCATATGTCTTTTCTCTCCAGGAAGTAAATTGTGACAATAATACAGAACTAATGTATGCGATAAACAGCAGAGGTGTGATGTCTACGTGCCTGGAGTCATAGTCTGGGGGTTTTGTGCGACTTCCTGTTTATTCATCGCAAACAAAGGTGTAACTCTATGCACTTGGATAGTTTCAGTAGCGGAGGATGTAAGTTCACACTAGAAAGAAATCACTGAAAAGTGTAAGAATGATTTTAGCATAATATCTGCATTTAATAATATGATGATGGTCAGCATTGTAATAACTTCCAAAACAATAAAGCCTATTTATTTATTAATTAATTTAAGTAGTTGACACATAAAAGGAGGTTAAGAAAGTGGATTGTGCCTTATGCCAAAGTGGTGTATGTCAAAGTAGGAAGTTTTCCCAAGAGAAATGAATAAATATGGGATTTTCTTTTTCCAAATATTTAAATGCAATGCTAATCATTTTGAGAATGATCAATGCAGCTTTTGCTTCTGATTTATAAAAGGACCAGGTTTACAGAATTACACAGGTAACTTAAAGTGCCTATGACAGGTTGGATTATTAATTTCACTAAAATGCAGTTCAGATGAAGACATTTCAAATTTTGCTAAAATACTTAAACACATTCTATCCCAGTTTAGCAATGTTTTTTCTTTTACTTCCTGGTTGTAAATGATGACAACCCCACTGTACACTGGGCCAAAACTCATCTGGTATCACATCATTTTTATTTTACAAATAAAAATACACATGAACACCTTTTTTGTTGAATTCATCTATAAAGTAGTCTATTTTGTGTAAATTATGCACAATTTATATTTACAACAGGTATTAATGCACCAAATAAAAACAATTCCTGTCCAGTCGACTGGGACAAGTGACATCTGGCACTTTGAGCTGGCATTACCCTATCCAGTTGTTTTAATAGACCCATGCTCTGGATCTATTCAAATTGATTGCATAGATAAAAAGGAGTACAAAAAAACAGAAAAAAAAGACAAAAAAAAAGAAATTTCCTTTCCACTAGTATCTCTATAGGTCTAAAGGCTTTACAAACAAGGTGAATATTTCAGCATTTCTGACATTTCTCTGTTTAGAAATGGTGGTGTTTGTGAGTGCAAGGAGCACGATGAACGTTCTCAGAGTGAAAAACCCACAAGCCTGACTTCTGCTGTCAGTAACTTAGAGTCAGAGATCAGCAGCTCGTGGCGGCTTGTTATGACTTTTGAGTTTTGACTTTTTTCAACAACGCATTTGTTGTTTATCTCTGTTGAATTGTCATTAATAAAACATAAAAGCACATATGTGATTCAATGAAACAAATACAAATTTAAATAAAGTAATCCCAAAGTAATGTAACTAATTAAAAGAAAGTAATTTCATTTTTAAAATATTTAACGTTAAAGTTAGCATTGTCTGTGTGAGACAGTTAGTTAGCATAGAGCCCATTAGGACATGTGACAAAATAATACAGAATTTACTACAACTAGATTTGTGAGTGTGTATTTGAAATCATTTTAGAAGTAGTAGTAGTAGTAGTAGTAGTAGTAGTAGTAGTAGTAGTAGTAGTAGTAGTAGTAGTAGTAGTAGTAGTAGTAGTAGTAGTAGTAGTAGTAGTAGTAGTAGTAGTAGTAGTAGTAGTAGTAGCAGAAGTAGCATTGTGTTCAGTGGTGGTTGTAAAAGCAGTTGAAGTAATACTATAGAAATAATCTTTGTGATGGTAATTTGAGTTGATTATATCCAGTTGCTGTCTTGTATGTACCAAACCTGTTTAAATGTAATTGCCGGCATGTCGTTACTGCATGGCACTTCCCCCTCCTCTCTCTCCCCTCAGAGTGAGTTGAATTTGATTTCCGCCTCATAAGTCTCTCCATAATGTGATATTCCGGCACTAAATTGCAGAGATAACCTTTATCAGAGTAGAGGTGAAGCCCAGAATTACTGAAGGCTTATTTCGCTGGCAGCACAGAAAAACCAGAGGAGATGGTTTACAGAGGGGAGGGGGCTGGACAGAATACACATGGAAGACCTCCGCACCTCACCCTCAAACGCAAAGGTGCAGGCAGAAGTGGACAGGGGTCAAAACTTCAACTCAAGTAAGAGTACTGTTCCTTCCAAATAAAATGACTTAAGTAGATGTGCAAAGTCTAAGTAAGAGTATAAGTGTAAAAGTAACTGCCTGGACATGATGACTGAATTTTCAAAGGTCAGACCAACATTTGAAAATCTATATCAAGGAGTATATGTAAGAAACACAAATGATCAAATCATTTTATATTGTCAGCATAAACATTTGTCACTTATAGACGTACTAACAGTGAGAGGAATAACCGGAACTACAATGGGAAAATTACAGAGATCCAATTATTCAAGTAATGTTACACTTTAAATTAAAGTATAATACTAAGTAGTACAAGTTGGGAGTAAATGATGTCTAAAAACTACTCCACGAAGAGCAATTTTAGTAAAAAGGTACTCAGGGAACATTACTCAGTACATCACCACTGGATGGAGGCTCCATATTAACATGTTCTGTTATTGTGTCCTTGAAACTGTGTCCTTTTTTTTATACTTTATTTTTCCTTGCGGACTAGAGAAAAACAAGATAAACGACAGAACAGAACAGAGATACATAACATAAACAAAACACACAGAAAGCAAAAATACCCATATACATATATGCATCCACACCCATGAACCCATATATACACACATACACACATTTACATATACACACATGTACATATACATACACATACATACAGATATATACAAGAAAGAAAGAAAGCAGGTGAGGAGAGGAAGGGAGGGTGGGAAGGATTTGGTGGTAGAGTCTCTCCATTTATTCATGGATTTCAGTGTCTTAATCTACAGCTGTGCTAATAATCTTATACATAATTTTGATCTCCCCCCCAAAAAAACAACAACAAAAAAAACGCTGCAACTGAGAGGATTATTAACTTCAGATACCATAATTGCACTACCTTTAGTGTTAGCAGTCCCAAACGTCAACATCAGAATATAATCCGTCTATATCCTCTCTACAGAATTTCCTTAACAAGAGGAAATAGTACAAAATAAGCATAATTTCTATCTGAAATCCATGAATATCATTTTGTATTATACTGTAACAATGTAATAATATGATTTTTTTTTACCTCCAGTGTAGATCATTTTGTTCTTCTTTTCACTGGCATTTACTTCATTCCAATTAAGATGAATTATGAAAACTATATGACTACCAACCTTTTTTTCAGTATTGGCAGTGGTAGCTTTGGTGGAATAATTGTTACCTTTGTCTTCATACTTTATATTCTATAATAGCAGTAACTGTACAACATTAACTTTGGACATTGTTAGTTTTAATTCCTATAAAAAGAACAATACGGTCTTAACCCGTCAGTTTCCTTTTCAGCTCTTCCCTCATTTCTCCTTCAAATACACTTGACCCAGTAACATTTATATAGTGTTTTTACAACAACGTCACTTCACTCTTGTACACACTCACCAGTGTACTGACACTGCCCCAGCCCCCCATATTTAACTGTATGACACTAAACAAATCATTTTGCCCAGGAGACTAGCAAATTGTTGTTGGATTCGGCTTTTGTAATTTAAGTAATTACAAATACTTATCTACTTTTTTGTCATCTAATTGAGCCATTCCTGGTTAAATTGCTTGTTAAAGAGGCAATAATGGATTTTAAACTCATTATTGTATCCCAAGCTGCAGTTTCTTTTAAGCATCTTGCTAATTTTCAATTAAACATGCCGGATTTTGCATTTTCTACTTGGTCAATTTGTCACATTACCAAATGGATATACTATACTTAACCTTTATGTCTTCTAGTTTAGTAAAATGCCAGTGGCTGTGTCCAAATGTCCACACTTGTCCCCTAAACCCTCAATCACAACTTTGTCCTGCCCTCTTGAGTGGATTTATAATGCACGACTCTGATGCTCACTACTTCTGTGTGAACAAAAGTTGGCAAAACCAAGATAAAAATGAAATTTTATAATGAATATTGGTCAAATCAAGCATGCACATATTTATGGACTAATTACTATATACATTTATAATAAATTTGATTTGCATGTTTAACATCAAACGGACTGGATTATTGAACTTGAGCGTGAGATGGGGCTCTATCCACAACTCAAGCTGACTCTGCTGAGTAACCGCTGCGTGTTTTATTCATCTCGGCTCAACAATGTGTTTAAAAAGCGACTCTGTCTACTTTCATTCAGTCGTGTTGTGTCCAGTTAAAGACCTATTGCTGTCAGCTGTTGTTTTTCCGACTCCGTCTTGTGACACTACTTTTTCACCCGCTGGACATTCGGAACCAGTAAAAATGGCGTGGCCACTTTACAGTGCGCTATAGGGAATAGTGTGGGCGTTCAGACAGCCAGGGTGATGAAAGAGCAGCCATTTGTGAGAAAGAAAATTGCTAAATAATTTACATTTAAAAAGACATTTTGTGAAATCAGGCCCGTGTGAAAGCAGCTGCCAGGAACATACAGTTTTATCCAATTAGAGATGTTGTTTCTCTGTCATGGCTCAACATCAAAGTAAAAGAAAGGACTAAGTAAGTGGAGCAATCAGTTCATTCTGAAAGATTTCCTTCATGGTTTTAAATTGGGTTCAGGGCATTCAAAAGAACACTTTTACAATGACATCTTCAATAAACAAAAACAGATATTTTTGCTATTGTTATGTTCGGTCGATGCTACCTCAAATTTGTGACATATTAACACTGATACTTATATTATCCTTGATGTTTTTTGTGTGGTACAATGGCTTACAACTCATTGGCTTGGGTTAACATAGACACTCCATTATCCATCTATCTTTCGTCAAATTTTCAGATTTTGCATAATAAAAACAATACATAAATAAATGCGCTTGTTTAAATGTCGGCCTATTAGCCTAATAGCGTCACACTGTGCTCAGGATGGGGCCAAGTTTTCTCATTTCCGATGCCATATAGATAATCAAACGCTCATTATCTCGCAAGGTGCATCTGCATTCAGAGCCTAATCAAGCCACTTTGAAACCTCTCCATCTATTTTATGCAAGAAACCATTTCCCATTTGGATGCAATCACGCTGATCTCAAAACCTTTTATGCCTCTGTCATTAAGAGATTCGGTGGAAAATGCTGAGGAGTTTGGCGTCACATACTGCAGGTAAAATGACTGGTAATTGGCCCAAATAGACGGAGGATCAGCAATTTGAAAGAGAAGAGATGGTTTGAATGTCTTATAGCCAGCGGTGAAACATTTAAGCCACCAAAATATCTGTTCTTTTTTCATTTGTAGAGTAAAAGTATGCTAATTTAACTCTATGGATACGAGAGGCTAGGCAAGTTTATTTGTAGAGCGCAGGTCGTACACAAGGCAATTCAAAGTGCTTTACACAACAGAAGACAATTACTTTAAAATCGCAAAACAGGGCAGATAAATCAAGTTGCGTGTCTACATTTTTCAGATTTCTTTCTCCATTTTCACATTCTTTTTCCTTTCTTTCTGCAGCTGCTTTTTCCTGCATTTCTAAACATTTCAACTGCCTTTTTATTTCAGTTATTTATTTTGTTTTCACTGTCGTTTTGGACAGAATTCTATTTTCAGCATCGTTTCTCAGTGCCATCAGACTGCTGTCACTCACCCTTCCATTAAATCCCTTCCTGGGTACTTTTCGGTCAACAAAACAACAACAAATACTACTATTATTATTACTAGTGCAATACACACACTTAATTAGTTGGTGATTGTAACTAAAGTCAAAGTAGCATTAGTAAAATCCTGAAATTAGTTGAATTTTTAGCATGCAAAAATAATATAATTAGATTAATTTACCTGGTTTCCACATCACACACAAAACTAAATACATCTCAAACTAAATGTTAGAGTGAGATACAAACAAAAATAATGAATAACTAATTGTGATTATAATACAATTTTAACTGTAAACAAACTCAAACTGAGAGTCAAACTGAATTCATGTTATTGACCTGGTTTAGTCCAATGTGGTGGACTGAACCGCATTTAAAGGGTTCTGTTCCAGGTGCAGAAAGCCTCTCACAAAAGTGTCAGCCTTAGTCACCTCCGAATGCGCACGCTCTTAACCTCATTCAAGTTAGAACAAGATGTGAAATCCACACTTTAAATGGACTCTATTCAAATGTGTGACACACAGACACTTTAAACTCCAAAGTGACTCCCAAACAGCCAAGGCTAATATCAACTCACAGGCACCGTACTTATTACAAAGACCTGCAGTTTTCTTTAATTGCAAAAGATAATCTGTCAGTTCTTTGTTGTGTGTACAATTTTCATGAAGTGTTGACTAAAGACTATTGATGAAGAGAAGTACTCGTCCTCAATGGTCTTTTCAAGTTGAAATGACTCATTATTGAGTCATTATTAAACAATACTGGTAGGTTAAAAGTACAAGTAGTGTTCAACTTAGATCCCGCTCACAGTACGAATGCATGTTTTTTCAAGGTTGAGCAAAAGAAATGATTGCTGAAATGAAATAAGTACCTGAAAAAGCAAAAATATATAACATTCCAAGCAAAGAAATAACATCTCTATGGCGACAAGCCGGTGTTCAGAAAGTGATAGTAATATATTTTGATCAAAGCTTTGCAGATTAAATCTTCAGCAACTTTCTATCTCTATTCCAGTTTTAACTTCTCAGGTTGTGATGCCACTATTTTGTAAGTAAGTAAGTTCAAAAACATGCACCCAAATCGAAAACACACACCCAAATCGAAAACACACACCCAAATTCAAAACACGCACCCAAATTATAAAGCATGAACCCAAATTAAAAAACACACACCCAAATGGAAAGCACGCACCCAAATTCAAAAACAAGAACCCAAGTTTAAAACACACACCCAAATTAAAAAACACGCACCCAAATCAAAAACACGGACCCCAAATCAAAAACACAGAATTCAAATAAAAAAACACGCACCCAAATCGAAAACACGCACCCAACATCAAAAGACGCACCCGAATTGAAAACACACACCCAAATTCACGCAACCAAATAAAATAAATAAATAACGCGCAACAAAAAAAAAGTCCGTGTTTTTAATTTGGGTGTATGTTTTTGAATTAGGGTGCATGTTTTGAATTAGGGTGCATGTTTTTGAATTTGATGTTGTTTGAATTTGAATGCGTGTTTTGAATTAAAGGTTTTGAATTAAGCGTGTTTTTGAATTAGGTTTTTGAATTAGTGTGTTTTTGAATTAGGTGCATGTTTTGAATTAGTGCATGTTTTGAATTAAGTGCATGTTTTGAATTAGGGTGCATGTTTTGAATTAGGGTGCATGTGCATGTTTTGAATTAGGGTGCGTGTTTTGAATTAGGGTGCATGTTTTGAATTAGGGTGCATGTTTTGAATTAGGGTGCATGTTTTGAATTAGGGTGCATGTTTTGAATTAGGGTGCATGTGCATGTTTTGAATTAGGGTGCATGTGCATGTTTAGAATTAGGGTGCGTGTTTTGAATTAGGGTGCATGTTTTGAATTAGTGCGTGTTTGAATTAGTGCATGTGCAGTTTTGAATTATAAGTGCATGTTTAGAATTAGGGTGCGTGTTTAGAATTAGGGTGCATGTTTAGAATTAGTGCATGTTTTGAATTAAGAATTAAGTGCGTGTTTTGAATTAGGGTGCATGTTTTGAATTAGGGTGCGTGTTTTGAATTAGGGTGTGTGTTTTTGAATTAGGGTGCATGTTTTGAATTAGGGTGCATGTTTTGAATTAGGGTGTGTGTTTTTGAATTAGGGTGCATGTTTTGAATTAGGGTGCGTGTTTTGAATTAGGGTGCATGTTTTGAATTAGGGTGCATGTTTTGAATTATGGTGCGTGTTTTGAATTAGGGTGCATGTTTTGAATTAGGGTGCGTGTTTTGAATTAGGGTGCGTGTTTTGAATTAGGGTGCATGTTTTGAATTAGGGTGCGTGTTTTGAATTAGGGTGCGTGTTTTGAATTAGGGTGCGTGTTTTTGAATTAGGGTGCATGTTTTGAATTAGGGTGCGTGTTTTGAATTAGGGTGCGTGTTTTGAATTAGGGTGCATGTGCATGTTTTGAATTAGGGTGCATGTTTCGAATTAGGGTGCGTGTTTTGAATTAGGGTGCATGTTTCGAATTAGGGTGCGTGTTTTGAATTAGGGTTCATGTTTCGAATTAGGGTGCGTGTTTTTGAATTAGGGTGCATGTTTTGAATTAGGGTGCGTGTTTTGAATTAGGGTGCATGTTTCGAATTAGGGTGCGTGTTTTGAATTAGGGTGCATGTTTCGAATTAGGGTGCGTGTTTTTGAATTAGGGTGCATGTTTTGAATTAGGGTGCGTGTTTTGAATTAGGGTGCGTGTTTTGAATTAGGGTGCATGTGCATGTTTTGAATTAGGGTGCATGTTTCGAATTAGGGTGCGTGTTTTGAATTAGGGTGCATGTTTCGAATTAGGGTGCGTGTTTTGAATTAGGGTGCATGTTTCGAATTAGGGTGCATGTTTTGAATTAGGGTTCATGTTTTGAATTAGGGTGCATGTTTTTGAATTTGAATGTGTGTTTTTTTATTTGGGTGTGTGTTTTTTTATTTGGGTGCGTGCTTTCTTAGCTGGGTGCATGTTGTATAAATGTGTGCATGTTTTGCCTTTCGGGGCCACCGTAAAGAGGGGGTCTGACCCTGCACGGCTACGACAGTCAGTACCAAAATTTGAAGATGTATCCGACAGGAGACGAGCAGCCAACGAAGAGGTTTAAGAACAGGGGAGATGTGAGCCCGACTATTTGTGCGAGTCAAGCCACAGCTAAGTCAAAATGGCATCTTGTTCATTTTTTCTCTGTAAAAGCTTTTTTATTTTTTGTTCTAAAACATGACATGTCAGACTGAAGACACTCAAGAGCAGGTTTAATGGCTAATAACTATATGAAAAATGCATAATATTTTTCCTTTAAACATTTAGCAGCTAGAATGCCACCCGAACAGCCACGGCCACTAGTTGCAAAATAAATTCTTTGAAAAAACATCTACATCTTATTTACTTTCACTCAGTTTGAACTATTTGACTTCTCCAGCTAAATCCTTTCATTAAAATACACAGGTTAGCCTTTGACTTCAGTGAAAAGTGGACGTTTGATTCATTTGAAGAGGCGCTCTGAACATTTTACTCCTTTGAAATCTGTCCTGCAGGTGAGTCATCGCCTTCAACACCTACATCATCCAGAGTGGCCATGTGCACAGAATGGAACAGAGCTCATTTTAAATACGAGAGAAAGATTCCAATTCCACGAAGATGTTTCTTTCAAAATATTTATAATACAACAATGGAATATTTCAACTCAAAATCTTTTACAAAATACTGCCACAAAAAAGTCTCTATTCAAATGGCAGATACAAAATGATCCTTACTGCAGGTTCTGTGAGGACGAAGGAGACGACCTGTTACATTTGTTTTATTTTTATCCTTATGTGGCAAGGTTTTGGGTTTGTGTACTTCTTTATACATACTCCCAGAAATATTATGTGTGTTTTTGAGGGAAATTGTATTCCTTTTATAAATATATATATATATATATATATATAAATAATTCCCTGCTCACCCTCATGGTGGTCACATACATCTCTGAGCTCGGGTCCTCTACCAGAGGCCAGGGAGCTTGAGGGTTCGGCGCAGTATCTTAGCTGTTCCTAGCACTGCGCTCTTCTGGACTGAGATGTCTGATGTTCCTCCAGGGATCTGTTGTAACCACTCCTCCAGTTTGGGGGTCACTGCCCCAAGTGCTCCGATCACCACGGGCACCACTTTGGCCTTCACCTTCCAGGCCTTCTCCAGCTCTTCTCTGAGCCCTTGGTATTTCTCCAGTTTCTCATGTTCCTTTCTCCTGATGTTGCCATCACTTGGTATCGCCACATCAACCACAACGGCCTTCCTCTGCTCTTTATCCACCACCACGATGTCTGGTTGGTTTGCCATTACCATTCTGTCAGTCTGTATCTGGAAGTCCCACAGGATCTTCGCTCGGTCATTCTCTACCACCTTTGGAGGTGTTTCCCACTTTGACCTTGGGGTTTCCAGTCCGTACTCCGCACAGATGTTTCTGTACACTATACCAGCCACTTGGTTGTGGCGTTCCATGTATGCTTTCCCTGCCAGCATCTTACACCCTGCAGTTATGTGTTGGACTGTCTCAGGAGCTTCTTTGCACAGCCTACACCGTGGGTCTTGTCTGGTGTGGTAGATCTGGGCCTCTATCACTCTGGTGCTCAGGGCCTGTTCCTGTGCAGCCATGATGAGTGCCTCTGTGCTGTCCTTTAGTCCGGCCCGCTCTAGCCACTGGTAGGATTTCTTGATATCAGCCACTTCAGTTATTTCGTGTCTTAACGTCTGTGGTCTGTATCTCTTCCTTTGGCCATCTTATTATGCCTGCAGGGTATCTGATCACTGGCAGGGCGTAGCTGTTTATCGCCCGGGACTTGTTCTTGCCATTGAGCTGGCTTCTTAGGACTTGCCTTACTCGCTGGAGGTATTTGGCAGTTGCTGCTTTCCTTGTTGCCCCTTCGAGGTTGCCATTTGCCTGTGGTATTCCAAGGTATTTGTACCCATCCTCAATGTCTGCTATTGTTCCCTCTGGGAGTGAGACCCCTTCTGTGTGGACTACCTTCCCTCTCTTTGTTACCATCCGACTGCACTTTTCCATATATATATATATATATGGAATATATATATATATACATATATATATATATATATATACATATATATATATATATATATATATATATATATATATATATATTATATTGTTTGTCTTTAAATGTTGTAAATATGTATTTTTATGTTGTTTGCTTTGACTTGTCAAGGACTACAGATGGAAATTAGCATTTTTGCTAAATCTGGTGCAGCCAACTACACACTGTCCTTTAAATAAATAAATACAATAAAATAAAATTAAATTAAATATGATTATTTTTCCGGGAAAATGTTTATTTTTAAAGCTAAAACAATATTAAATTTATGTTTACAACATTTTAAAATCACAATTTATTATTAATATCAGTATTCTACAAAATAATATTGCAGTCTCAGTCAGTCTCAACTCCATTTCATGCTGAATTGTCCTGCCAAATAAAATAAATATAAAATACATTCATTTAACAATAATAATATAATAATAATAATAATATAGCGATATAAAGGCATTAAAAAGAATCAATTCAGATTCAGAAAACTTTATTGATCCCGAAGGACAATTAATTTGCAGCTTTCTCATCAGCAGCATCTGATGTAAAATATGTTTGATTAATCAGTTGTGCACAAATCTCTGCACACAAGAATGTACACAAAGGAGAAAAAAAATGTCGCTAAGCAGTAATGTTAATGGGTAATTAAAAATGAATGCTAATAATTTCTATTGGATTAAATGTTCTTTTGTTGTTTAGTAGGCTATTGAAAGCTGCGTAACGTTTTGGCCAAAAAATGGAAACAGACAGAATAGAAATAAAATAATGACGGTGTTTTGTTATGGATTTTTTTTTTTTTTTTTTTTCATTTTGGATGTTTTCATTGCAGTGAAAAAAAGAAATAAAAATCATGCATTATTAGTGTGAGTGGGTTTGCCTCTCCACAAACCTGACTTGTACTTGGCCTGGAGGACAGCATGACATGTTGTTTCTTTGGCAATAATATTCCACAGCATGACATAAAACTTTTGTGCCTCCATGGAGTATGATGTATGATTTGAACTTTCTACTTTCATAGATCCATGATGGTGATGTGCCATCTCTATAAAGTGACGCAGTGTTGCTTTAAAGGGGACGTATTGTCCAAAGCCTCGAGCTTTTAACTTTGTTACAATAGTGTTTCCTCATAGTTCACTCAAAGTTTTATTTTGATTGATTCCTGCATGTTTGATTCTGTGTTGTCGGAGGCTTGAGTGCTCAGACAATTCCTGTTTTTCCCTACCCCCTGTCCCGCTCTCCTTTTTGTTGATAGTTGTGATTATTTGAAAAATGAAGACTCCATGGCTGTGTCCGAATGTCCACGCTAATTCCCTAACCCCTCATTCACTACATATTCCTGCCCTATTCAGTGGACTTTATAGAGCATTTAATCATGGAGCGATGTCACCTTCTGTGATTTTAGAAAAGTGCAAAAAGAACATTTCCTTCTATTTTATTTAAATACAGATAATAATTAAGTATTATCTGCTATTATAATATGCAATTATAGAAAAAGGCTGGGTCCAAAGGGCTGCAATACCTCGCATGCCCACTAATCAATCTGGGACATGGACAGAGGGGGCGTGTCTTATCCAGTTCAATGAATACATCCATGTTTGTGTCCAGTTAAAGCTGAACACGCTCTGGCCTCTGCTTCCTGTTCATCGACAGCAGCAGAAAGCCAACACTGAAACTTATGTCTCACCAACCAGAAAACTGACTCATATCTTGTAACTTTTGTTAGTCTAAACTAAGCTATTGTAATTTGATGTATTTTGTTGAAATTTGTAATTAGCTCACATGCTAACTCCGCGCGAGCTCTTTGCCTTCACCTTGCTATTTTTCGTTTGGTTCGTTGTTGTATTAGTATTTTGGTCCGCCCCAGCCACACTGTACAATGTTTAAATTATAATTCAGTGCACTATTAATTGTTGTGAACATATTTGAAGGTTATTTAGAAAATGAAGATGTAAAGGTGCAGTCAGGTAAAGTCAATGCTTACTGCTAGATTGAAGGAATTCATGACTTATATATATATAAACTTACATTTTAAAGAAAAACAATTAATATTATTAATTTATGTTAAAAGGTTTTTAGACCAAGACAAGTAAAATGATGATGTCTGAATTCATAAAGAAGAAAAAATATTGTAATTTCAGACAGAACTGTAAAGTGCACCGTGCTTATTGTACAATTAAAGTTAATCGGCAACAGCAGAAAGCCAAGACGACACGAAACTTATGTCTCCGTCTCACTTTTGTTTTATTTCAACTGCAAATCCTCCCTATAAAAAAATTTTAAACTGTTGAACCGGCCCGATACCCGTTACATTACAGTGAAATGCCAATATGAAGAGGCGGGACTTACCAGTTCAACAGTTTTCAACAGGAAGTCAATGGACCTGTTTTTATTATTAAGCTGTTTTAGATTGTGGTTTGAAATGAACAAAATTTAAAATAATAATCTGTAAATGATTAGTTTTTTTATTCAATACTAAATACCTGGGCAAAAATGCATTACATGTCTCCTTTAATTAATTGGCAAAGCAAGTAAGAGTCCAATCAGACAAACTTAGGCAGAAGAAGTTGTTGTAGCAGCGTTAGTATCCAACTTATTCTGCCCCGCCCACTTTTGCCTCTTTTTATGTTTATGATCTGCGCTCTTGTAGTAAAGGGACTTCCGGTTTGACGCTAACGGTGTTCGCGCAAATGGCGATCGAGGGAAGTCTCTCACTAAAACATAATATAAAGTAGATTGCTTTGTCTAAAATCTTTAATGTACACGTGCAAAAACAAGTCAGCAACACCTGGGCGACCTGAAAACGGCTTTTTAGTCCTTGTAGAACTTATTTTCTGTTGAGCTCGTTCGCTCCATGTAAACTACATCGGAAAAAGATGGCAGCGCCCATGGCAACTTCCACAGAAAGGTGAATTAGCGCTGTAGGAGTTGCAGTCATAGTATTAATAGTAATAGTAATAGTATTTTGTTTTCTTTCAAAAGACATGGTTGAATTACAATATTAATACATATTTCTTATGTACAAAAGAGGAAAAAAATAACTCAAAATGTCAATAACAATCGTAAATCCATGCATGTATTTATTTTTTAATCAGCTGAAGTTGTGAAGAACTGTGCTGTAGTAGTGGACCATTGTGAATTCCGCACTGGCGTCCTGTGTTTACAGTTCTGACAGTGTATGTCCCCACATGACAGACTGGCCTTAATTAAGCATTCCTTTAGCCATAAGGCATAATGTGTATTCCCCTGGTCTATAAATATTCAAAACACATTCGAATGTCGACCAGCAAGCCGCTCTAGAGAATCATATCATCAGTAAACATGGCTATCTCTGGTGTAAGCTCAGGCTTTCAAATGGGAATGAGCTACTTTGAGGAATTGTGTTTTTAGTAATATTCACAGTCATAAGAGAAGCTGCAGGCGTTTCATTTATTTTTTTCTCTTCATAGCTATAGATGGATGGGGACTGAACAGCAACTAATATAATTGATTTTGGCATTAATTGTCATGGATTTCAAGCAGGAACCAAAAGAAAGAAAGAAAAAAATGTACTACTAACCCTGTAGTTTAGACCTTGGAGAACGTGTTCTGAATTGCATGGGATTCTTGGATTAGTTCAGCAGTTCAGATTTCAGATTTCTCCCAAATGTGTTTTAAATGATGGATCAAATTGTAATCGCTTGTCAGAAAATTTGTAATTGGATATTTTCTCTTAAATCGTTTTGGGCCCAGAAGCCGATGAGGATGTGCAAACTCCGCGCCAACCCCAATATTTTTTTTCCTTCATATTGATCGTTTCGGTTGCATTTAATTCCCAAACGCTGAATTCTGCTTCAAACTACATACTTTGGAAATGATTGGATTTTGCTTTGATTAAAATTTGATCGATTGCACTACAGAAATAATCTTTGTTTTCAGGCAATAGTGCTAATCAGTCTGCTATCCTCCAAACTGAATTTCTCTTCAAACATAACAACAGAGCACACAAAACCCTTCACAAGTGCATACTATTGTGCCCTTCAACAAGATACTTTACTGAGAACAAAATTGTGTACTTTTATATTCACTTGAACAATATTTAAACTTTTTATTATTTATCCATTAACCTTTTTTTTTTTAATCAGGACAAACCCAATGAGATCGAGAGCTCTTTTTCAAGGTTGACCTGGAGCAAAACAATATTTTGAGCAATAGTTAACAATATGTAAACTGAACTACAATAGGTTAGTTAGTACTAACCTATTGTAGTTCAGTTTACGTACTATGTACTACGTACTAATACTATAAGATCACACAGTGAACAGTGAGTTGTGGTTTGTGGTGGATGTCAATGACAACACGTCATCATGTCATGTCATCAAAACTGAAATTATCTTATAACCAGACAGTCTTTACAATGAATTGGAATTGGTAGTGTATTTTACATTTTAACAAAAGTTGAGAAACTGTTAAATTAGCCAACTGCCGATTGAGTTTAAAGGACTAATATTCTGCATTTTTTGTATTAGCTTGTTGTTACTGTTATTATCTTAAACATACATATATATTTTAACATCTCATGCTTTTGAAAAAAAAAAAAGTTTATTGTGAATTGAATTAACATTTGTTTCTCTGCTGTCTGCCCTGGCACTCAGTGAGTGTATGCAGCCAGTAGATGGCGCCTAGTGCTTACACAATTTAGTAATGTTAATACCTAATACTATGTAGCCCAGCAGAAACAGCCAAAGATTCTCAGATAAGTGACATCTAAAATCGGAAAAAAAAAATGTTATGATCGAGAGAGTTCAATAGGACATGCATATGATGGTTGGAGGAGAGGATTTTCAAATAAATATTCCTCAAAATTGTGTGAAAGCAACTAAATGCTAATGTTTTTAATGACGGAATATTGTTAGAACATGGTTAAATGCTCAAAAAAGTCACTGTAGCAGAATATGTGTCCTTTAATGCCACACTGCAGAACATGCCAGACCAATAACACCATGGAGGCAAGTGGCAGACCCCCCACTACAAACCTTACACAGTGCTCCTGAGGTATCACGGCTAACCACTCTGCCACAGCCCCCTCGTACACCGTCGCTCTATATTCATACTTTTTACACAAACAAAGCTAACTGTCAACACATTTTTGTCCTCTAAAAACAATTAACTGGAGGTCATGTGAGGCTAAACCCCACTGCAAAAAGTACATTTGTTCTCTTCACCAAAAAAATATCCCTTTTCTCTCCACCTCTGATCATTACCTACTTCTCTGTCTCAGCTCTTTCATTTCAGATCCATCCAACGCTATCCGACGTGTCACTGAACGCAAGAGGGGATCTTAATGTTGTTGGGGATAGGCCGGGACACAGCCTCCATACTAAACAGACGCCCTGAGTGAGGTAGCAATCTCTTCTAGTGCCTAACGTGAGGAGACTGGGGAGCAGGAGAGGTTGCATAATCGCTATTGACTGGTTTTGGCAAAAGGGATCAGAAGAGGACGGATCCCAAAAGTGTGTTGGGGATTAGGAATGGAATTAATGTAGCCAATTATGTTCATTTGACTGTTTCAAGTTAAAGGTGCATAGCATAACTTTTCTGACACCTGCTTGTCTGCATGGAGAAAATACTTTGTCTGGATTGTTCCACAGTAAGGTGTTAAATGTATTGTTTTATAAAAAGAAACACGCCTGTTATTGGAATTATTGCAATAAATGTAAGGTTTAATGTCATAATGTAATGTTTAATGTTAAACACATGTTAATAATGTGTTTGTTCCAGGAGGAAAAAATAAATAAAAATAAATAAATATCAACACTTTCTTCAACAATGAGTTTGCAAAAATGTATGAATGTCCTTCACTTTTGAATCACTCACTAGAGCAAAGGTGTCCAAACCCTTTTCACTGAGCCACATTTTGAAACACATACAGAGCCACAAACACAATAATGAAGTGAATCCTACAAACATTTACATTTGACGCACTTTTGATGAGCCACCATGTCTTTAATAAGGCTTAGAACATAAATTCTGTACAAAAACAAAATGTTTCTTACTTAGGTTATGCAGGGGTAAGATCAGGCCGTCAAATATTCTGATCCGGCTGGGAGCCCATCTTGCAATGTAAAAACAAAAACAAAATGTTCTTCTCTTGTTTACTGGTTTAATTCTGGGTTACTGTTAAGACCTGGTTTGAGCCTTGTTTAATTCTATTTTCAACATGATGTCATCCCTCATTATTAGCCCAGGAGTGTTCCAATTTCAGGAGAGCTCATCTAGACACTGTTTTTGAACATTATGACATTTCAATTTTGATCTGAAATCATTCTCAAAGTCAGTCAGATTGATAAGGACTGGTTTGACCTGAACAGATCCTGGGTTGTTTCTGGTTCAGTCCTGGCATAGAATATATTTTGTAGAGCAATGATTGAATCTAACACCTGCTTTATTATCATCACTGAATCAGCTCTAGTGCTGTGTATATTATGTGTAACCCCAAACAGAGTTAAAGTGGTGGTGGTAAAGTCCTGCCCAGAGCTTGGCCCTCTGAAAAATCTGGCAATCGGGAAAATAAAGAGCAGCCCTGGTATATAATCTCACTGGGTGCATTTTTTTCCTGGTCCTTGTTTTCTTTAATAAACGTGCAGAACGCTGAATTAAAACAGATGAAGTATTAAAATGATAAAATCCCATGGTCATATGACTGTTGGAAAACCATGAGTTTATGATCACATTTTTTCAACAAATTTGAAAGAAAAATTAAAAAGTAAGATATTTCACTAAACCCATGTGGAAAGTCATAACACATCATGTTGGGGAAAAGACATCATTTACTAGTAATGCTCTCCAGAAAGGATTTATTACTGGTTGTTGTTTTAGAACTGATTTGACATTATTTTTCTGAATTGTGGAGTCAGTGATGTCACCTGTTCAATCCTCATCGCAGCACGCCCCGTTCTAACCTCCCTCCTCTCTCCCTGGTGCTGTGGGTGACACTGCAGCTCTGCTCCCCCTCTCTTCTGTGTCCCCCCTCTCCTCTGTGTCCCCCTCTCCTCTGTGTCCCCCCCTCCTCTGTATCCCTCTCACCTCTATGTCCCCCTCTCCTCTGTGTCCCCCCCTCTCCTCTGTGTCCTCCTCTCCTCTATGCCCCCCCTCTCCTCTGTCCCCCCTCTCCTCTGTGTCCCCCTCTCCTCTGTGTCCCCCCTCTCCTCTGTGTCCCCCCTCTCCTCTGTGTCCCCCTCTCCTCTGTGTCCCCCCTCTCCTCTGTGTCCCTCCTCTCCTCTGTGTCCCCCCTCTCCTCTGTGTCCCTCTCCTCTGTGTCTGTCCCCCTCTCCTCTGTGTCCCCCCCTCTCCTCTGTGTCCCTCCTCTCCTCTGTGTCCCCCTCTCCTCTGTGTCCCCCTCTCCTCTGTGTCCCCCGTGTCCCCCCTCTCCTCTGTGTCCCCCTCTCCTCTGTGTCCCTCCTCTCCTCTGTGTCCCCCCTCTCCTCTGTGCCCCCCTCTCCTCTGTGTCCTCCTCTCCTCTGTGTCCCTCCTCTCCTCTGTCTCCCCTCTCCTCTGTCCCCCTCTCCTCTGTCCCCCTCTCCTCTGTGTCCCCCCTCTCCTCTGTGTCCCCCTCTCCTCTGTGTCCCCCCTCTCCTCTGTGTCCCTCCTCTCCTCTGTGTCCCCCGCCTTTCACTGACAGCTGCAGGTGAACAAAAGACACCCCCGATTCATTTGTGGCCAAAATTAAATCAAGGAAAATGCATCAAAATGAGAGACAGAGAGAGAGAAAAACATCAAATGGCAATGAATTATGGGAATTTTCACAAACACCTACCAAGGTCAAAGGTCATAGGAGATTCGTCCAGGGATGAACTGACGCTGATTGTCCGCAAGTTTGACCCCATGAGCTCCCTCCATCATCTCAATCAATCTTCTTACAGATTTGACAATAAATGTATATATAAATAATAAAACTAACTACTACTACTACTAATAATAATATTACAAAAAAAGAAGAAATAAAGATATAGAGAACTAGAAAAATTTAAAGTAAAAATAGAATACATCTTCTCAACAAAACTCACTGAATAGTTCTGAAACAGACCTTTATAAAACACGTGGAAGCTTATTTGCATATTGGAACACACCGCCCCACCTTTTTGCGCAGTCTTGACATTTTCAAACAGAAAGTGAATAAAAAAATAAAAAAAGTATTATTTAGGTTATGATCACTTTAATGGCAAAAACTTTTGTATCCATTTGTCAATTTTTATCTGGTAAAATTGACATTGAATACATATCACACTATGTTATTTTTCCCCTTTTTATTAAATAACAATTAAAAAATAATACATTCTTTTTGCACATGCACTTCAAAACATAATTTTCTGGTAAGGCTTTAGATTACGGTTCCGTAGTAAACTATTTATAATGCATTAATGCACTTGTTATGTGTTTACAAGCCCTTTTTACAAGCTGTTATTATCTTTAAAACAATCTAACATGTGGTACATATGGTTTATTAACACAAACAAGTTTTTGATAAATGGATCATAAACATGTATAAGGGATTATAACTGCACAAACAAATGACTAGCGCTTATTAACTCCTTATAAATAGAACCTTAATCTAAAGCGTTAACCAATTTTCTACATTTGCATCAGTTAGTTTAAATGTGCAGATCTTAGTTCAGTTAGTTTAGATCAGTTTAGTCCTGGTTTAGTTCTGTGTTTAGTTTAATGTTATGCAATTTTGTTCCAATTTTAACGTGGCACGTGTGCCCGTCTCAAAATCAAAACAGTGAAAGTGCTTTGACTTTCTAAAGCGCAGCCATATTCGAGCAGCATTTGAAACAGTATCGTGAATGTCGAAAGTAATGGCTGACATTTAATGCATTATTAGAACGCGGGCTATAGTCTGGGAATGTGGAGACTGGAGCATAGAATTTAGAAGAACTAGTCCGCTGGGAGACTCTACGCCGCACTGCCAGCCTTTGGACAAGTGTTATGTGTTGTGTTATGTCACCTTTCAGACAGCAGGGGGCACCAGGTCCTACGTCTTCTCACACATGTCACCTTTGCAGCTCCTTTGTGTTGTGCACGTCCGCCTACACACAGCCAGAGCAGACGGAGGAAGCAACAATTAGCACCGATAGCGCATAAAGGATAATGCTTTTGTTATATAATACAAACGAGAGCTTTACGGATCTTCTCCCTTAGCAATTATTGACCCAGTTTTCGTCTGCTGTGAAATATGCAACTTGTCAGCCCAAAGTAGGCTGAGTATGAGAGTCAAATGCGAGACTGTTTTTGCACTACAGTTTGAATTTAACCAGAATGCGCTTACAAAACATTGAAAGCGTATGACGCATCATTTGGACCATGAATGCGTCACAACAGCACCTGTCGCTCGTGTACTATTGTTCGTTCATTCTTCATACTTTTGGATGGATATTGATCTGCAAAAAGCTACAAAAGCTGCAGTTTTTTGCTAAACGTTTCAGTGTCAGCATAAGCTTTCAGGATAAAATATTCACTTGTTACCAACAAAAATCCCAGCCACGAACTAACATTGTAAACCCGGATATCGGTTGCAGGGGCGTTGGACTGGGGGGGTAAAGGGTATTGGTTTCTCTGGGGCCCATCACCCATAAAAAAGAAGAAAATTATTATTCACATATAAACCAAGTAGTGAGCAAATAGAACTAGTGATTATAATTTGCAATTTATGTAAAAATGTGTTTCGAGATGTTTGGGAAATTGACAAGATAGTTATTGTAAAAACAAAAAGTATTATATTCCAATATAAGCTGGTAGCTACACAGAATGTCAAAAAATAGAATAAAATATTTAAAAGGTGTATGTAGGGTGCATTCTAGCAATACTAAATGAAAAAATAACAATAATAGCTGTATTTGTGGGGATAAATAAATCATATACAAAATTATGTAAGAAAAAAAAAAGAGTCCCAATGAGAAGGTTTGTCCCTGGGGATCAGAATTTGGTGCTACGCCCCTGATAGTTTGAGTGCATCCTCTTTAGCTATGGCTGAGTATTCTTTTACGTTTTATTATAAACTATTTGTATAAGCTTATAAGTATTAGTAATAATAACAAGATATCAGTGTTTTAGTTTAAAGTCTATATGACAGGTTAGATCAGTGGTTCTCAAACTGGGGGTTAGGACCCAAATGGGGGTCGCGAAATGATTTCTGAGGTCTCCAGATGATGGGGAAAAAATAAAATAAAATACAAAAGTCTTAAACAAGACTTGACACCCTTCAAATGCAGTGGTAAATTTAGATTCCTATTTGTTGGCCTATCAAAGTTATTCTTCTAGGTCTATATTCTCTAAGTAAAATATATATAATATATAATAAAATATTAGATATAAGGCTAATTTATCACTTTGCGTGTCGCCTATTTTTTGTGTTTAGGGGTTGCGAATGTATTCTTATTTAGGGGTTGCGACTGAAGAAGTTTGAGGTTAGATTACACATTTCACTAAAACATAGTGCACATGATTATATTTAAGTGTTACTAAGTATTTTGCCCATTGGTCACCAGTTTGACAATTTTTGTGAAATGTATAATGTTACTTCCTGGTTGGACATGGGCAGCAACTATGACATATGTCATGTATGACATATATTAAAAATATTTACCACAGGTGCCCTTCCACCAAACTATGTCATAATTAGACGCACATGAGAACCTGTCGTATAGACCAGTGGTTCCCAACCTTTTACCCGTTTACGTGGTTAGCGACCCAATCATCCCTCACCAACCCCAGGAAGCTACTGTCTTTGAAGAAAAAATATAATTGTTTCTGGTTAATAAAGAATTGTTAAAATAATTAAGAAGTTAACATAACAATAATGATTACAAATTCTAGTTCCAACCTCTTTTCTAAAAATTCCTTGGGACCCCCTCTGAGACCCCCAGGCTGGGAATGACTGGTATAGACTTTAAGACTACAAACAATTTGAAGGTGCTTGGAGATTAGTTAAGACTCAGCAAAGACCAATCATCGCCTGGGTCAAAGGAGATTATGTTGTTTAGTTCATACATTTCCAAAACTAATCTTAATTAGTGGAACCGGTATCAGGTGAAACATTAGCGACCTCAGCTAATTCGGGTTTACAGCGTATGATAAAGTGGTTAAAAAATATTCACTTTATGGCAGAAACTTAAAAGATGTTAGGCTTACTCTGGATAAAAATAAATAAATAAAAATCACACATTGGACATTTAAATGGACATTTTAAAAAATCTTAGTATGTAAAGCAGTATAGCACTTAAACCCACCTACCTTCTACTACTCCTACTACTATTTCTACTTTTTCTTTACATTGACCTGACTTCACCTAAAGCCTTTCTAAACCTTCAAATCATTCCTGTGCACGTATCTTGTCATCAGTAAACAGCAGGAAGAACCCACTGCATTGCAACAGGGTTCATTTTAGACCCAAACTTAATCCAGACTTGTGCGGCGAGCCAAAAGATGAGCCGCGATAAAAGGAGGATGAAAAAGAAAGAATGTATCATAGCAACTGGAGTTAGCACCCTGCTCCAGGCAAATCCACTGTAATTGAACTTTCCATTTAAAATACATGATACCAGCTTCTGCCACATGACCTGGTTTCCACACAGGGACAGGATTTTTGAGTGAACTTTAGAATGGCAAAGATAGGAACGATGGAGGAGGTTGAAAGATAAGCCTGACTTTAACAAAGCTTGATCAAGTCGACTGAAAGAAAGCCTGCAAAATGAAATAAGAACCAAAATTGCATCCAAAAATGTTCGTAAGAGCTGTTACGGGAGAATTGCAGTTGTGGATTTCTTTAAAACAAGTTAAACAATAAAAATGCAGAGAGAATGAGTCTGATCAATGAGTTGTTTATTCACTGGTACCAGAGTGAATAACGCCTGTCCCTTTACAGAGTAATCTCTCCCTGCACGACGCTGCACAACACATTCAGAGTATAAGCGCTTTATACTCAGAGATAACACATCATGAGGACACAACATACAATAATAGTCAAAGCATAGTACATGAGAACAAGGAGGAAGGTTAACTTATGACATAGATGACATTTATCTAAATAAGCGAACTGGGTCAGATGGGCTCCGGCCAGGCGGAACAAACACCAGATACGACTAAGTTAAAGTTAAAGTTAACCTTAGCAATGTAGAATGAGTGAAACCCCAATTTCGGCTATTACAGTCCACCCCATGTCACAGATAAAAGCATTTTACTGTTACACCCAAAAATCTGTAATAGAATACATCATTAGAATAACATATCTTTATTTATTCATGTGTCAACCAATCAAGTTAATCAACCTGTAGTCAAAACTAAAAAACACCTAAATGTAAAGATGCCTTCGAACAAACATGTTGAAAACAACCCAAGCCTCATAGTCCAGTTCTGTCCAAGTCCAGGTCAAATTCACTAGACAAGTCCCAGTTAACTGTCAGGCTCATGGCCTCTGCTCGGTTCTGCAGAAACAAAAACTGGGAAGAAACTAGATTATTCACCATTCTAAGAATGCAGGGAACAAGACAGGAAACTAAGATAAAGAAGAGTGCAATATTTATCAACAACTCCTTCCAGGATGAGAGAAACCAATCGAGAGTGAACAGCGAATAGCCCTTCGCAGTCTCACCCTCCATCAGGTCTCGTAATTTAGTGAGATTAGCTATGCCCGTGCTATCGCCACCCCCTTTATCATTAGCAGGTCTGTAGGTCCAACAGGTGCTCCCCAAGGTCTGACAGACCCCCCCTTGGCTAGTGGTTATCTGATCTAACACCAGGCGATTTTGAGGAGCCACAGAGCGTAAGGCATGTTAACTCCTCCCTCGTAGAGGCTAAAACAGAGAGAGTGTTATTAACAAATGATGAGAACACTTAACTGAGAGTTTAAACCCTTAACATTAACTTGCCTATCCCCCATGCTGGGGAATAGGACCAGCATGACCTTTGATCTGAAGTCCAGAGGTTGTGGTCGTCTGGCACAACAGATCCCCAAATCGGGTCATGTGGAGCCAATTCGCTTTCTAAGTCTGTGATCAGAGTGTGGGTGTGGAAATATGATGTATGAATGCTCCGAGGAGACCACGGCCACACATCCAGCCCAACCCACCGGAAGACATCCACACATCTGATATCCACACAGAAAACATATTCACAGAACAATAAATGTCAGCAACAAATTAAAAACTTAGAACCGGGCTTGATGTGAACCGGCCCAAATCAAGGTTCACGACCGGCATTGTCGGGAACTTTAAACAGGGTCCAATGTGTGGCAAGATTCTATGCTGCTGCTGTAGCTATGGGCAAACATGTACACAGATGACGATCAGATCAATTATGACTCTTTACATATTGATACCAGTAATTTAAAGTGTGGCCAGTCAAGTGGTTGTAAGACTTAGTTAATGCTTCTAACCAGGCCGTCTCGTCAGAAGTCAGACTACGGGTGCTTCGTTTCACGCCATTTTTATTTGAGTAAATGAAACCAGGCATCAAACTTAACCATATTATCAAAACTGTCAGAAATAAGGCACACATGAAAACACAACAAAATCTGGAGATTCAATTTCTTCACCATAAGCTCACCCTGGTCCTCCAGCAGTGGGTTGCTTACTCTCTGACATCTCCTCCCCCTTCCAGGGGAAGAGCAGATGTGGTTCCAGCGGTGGGAGCTGTCTCCCCACACGCTCCATGCGGCTCAGGAAGTTGTTTTGTTTCGTGAGCGTTGGGTCCATGTGCCCCCTCGGCTGTCCCACAGCGATGTCGGGTGTCAATCAGCGTCGCCTCCTATGTTCAAACCCAGGTCTAGCTCCAGCTCTGCAGCTTCAGCCGTGTTTTGACCTGTACAGAAACAAAACAAAGTGCACTCCCCTTTTTCCTGTGAGTGCCGCTAGTTAATTTTGCCCTCCCTTTCCCAAAAGGAGAAAATAATATAAAACAAAGGAATGAACAGAAAGGTGGACCTGATGGGCCGGCCAAAAGAACAAACAGATGATGTGACACCGGGCCAACCCTGTACAGGGTCGTAGGAGCCAGTACCAACACCACTACCAACCTAAGGACAAACCCATCCCCAGCTAAACCTGAGCAAAAGAAAAGCGAAACGTGACTACCGGTCCCACCAGGTCAAACAAAAGCTAAGTTGGCCGGAGTGTGGCTGAGCAGAGCCATAAGTGCACCCGCTACAGGCGACTTAATTAAAGGCTCAGAGCAGACAAACTAAACACAAAACTTAATTCATATCAATAGACCAAATATGGAAAATGTGCGTTAAAAAAACCTTCTCTTGTCTAATTTTTTTTTTTTTTTTACTATTCTTTTAACAATATTTTATTTTAAATATTAATTGCCACACTCATACCTTAGTATTATAATTCGATTTATATATATATTATTTCAATGGGCCTTTTCTGAATCAAATTCAAATCAAAGATCACATATGAATGTCTTTAATATCTTTAATGAAAAATATATATATTCTGAAATTTTGTCTAATTATATCATAGCCTTTTTGAAAACCAAAAACAAACATACATTTTCATCTTCTGCCAGGAAACCTGTGGAGGAATAATTTCATGCATTACAATCAACCAGCTTCGACTGGTTTATCTTCTTGGTCCTAAGTTGTTTCTGGTAAATAGGAAACATCACAAATAACACACAGACTGTTACACCAGCCCCTGTTTCGGGCTCAGGTCCTCCGTGCATAAATGCCACCTGTACTGTGTCAGTCTCCGCAAAAAATTATCATTACCAACCTGAGAAGAAAAATAATCAAATTAGACACACATTTAAAGTATTACTTTATAATTGTTTGTTCCACTGTACACACAGATCCACTCTGGATATATGTGCTCCTTTGGGTCATCTGCTGAAACCTGTAAATTTGAGATTAAAATAACCTTTGTCTTAGTTATGCCAAAAGAAATCTATAAAAACTTCAGAAAATGCATAAGTCCATAAACAAAGCAAAGTAGAAAGTGGTTAATTCATTCATACACATTCACACAAACAGACGTTAGTGAAGCTTCTTTAGTCCAAGAGCTTTACTCGTCAAGTCCAAAAATGTCACATGTTTATAGTTTGAGTTGTGCACAACCTTTAAAATGACGTCATATTAAAACACATTTTTGTGACTGTGTGGGTACAGGAAGTGTCCTGTCTGTGATCACATTCCCAGAACATAGACCATGTTTCAAAATCAAAATTGTTAGTTCTCTCTTGTTGCAACAAGTGTAATAAATCCTTTAGACTTGATGACTTTTCATCAACCCTACTCTCAATCTGTAATAATCTAAGGAGCTCTCCAAAATTGAGTTTACACCAGCTGAGTTTTCCTAGTTTGTTATCATTCTGATATTGCTTTTTGTTATAGACACGCTGTTGAGTTTATTGGTTCATTTTTCCCTATTTGCATGTCCCCAATTATTTATTTTTTAAAATTCAACACCACCAATGTCCACATCTATAACTGACCTGTGTATGTTTTTTTACGCTACCTGGTTTTGGGTGATACTCCTTGCAGTTTTCAATTGTGTCCTTTGCGCCAGCCGAACTGTTCGCGATGTCCTCCCGCTGCTCCTTGACCTCCTCATCCCCTCCGCCTGCCCCGCCCTCTGAGCCGCTGTGACCTGGACCTTCTCCATCCACATTTGATCTCTGTCGCCGTGTGGCACCTCAGTTTCTCTGCAAAAGTCTCAGAAGGAACACAAAATCACCATCATGCGCTAAAGCACAACCCGCACAGAAAACACTTTTGTGATCTGCAATCTTAGTTTGAAATAAATAAATATATGAAATGACATTGAGGGCCTGGTAAACGATGCCATTTTAATGTTATATTTTGCAAACAATTTTTGAAAGAGGGTGTTCCTACCTCTTTTATAAGTTATAGATTAGCTTTTAACAAACAAAGTAAAGGCATTAATTTATTTGGGATGTCTTATTTTAAAACCATGTCTTCATCTTTGTTTCTTATTCAGTATTTGGCAGATCTCAATTTCTTTTATTTATTTATTTGTTTTAATTAATTAAGCTATTTAATCATCTAAAATGTTAAATTTGCTTATGTGAAATATATTCCAAGAGCTTGCATGAATTTTGTAAAATAGTTCAACTTAAAACGACTCTAGAACATGTAATAAGTTTAAATACTATTTAGGTAAACCAGCTCCATGGCTGGCCGTACTTAAGATTAAGCTTTAAATAATTAGTACTTCCTGCTGTGGCCTCAGCTGGGTCCAGTCGTCGGTCAGAGAGCGGAGGCAGAGCAGGCGGTGAAAAGGAACGGGGTCAAGGATCGACAGCAGGAGCCTGTACAGGAAATAAGAGCGCTCACACAAGAAAATATTAGTTGTGCATGCAATGTTAACATAATTGTAAATTTGCTATGTCTCTTTGTTCAATACTTTAAATACTCCAATGTCAGTATTGTGTTTGAATCTGCTGTGATGACCTCTCTCACAGCTGCCACCTTTATCTCTGTTTTGTCTGTGGCCTGTGAGGAGTCAGGTTTTCTAGTTCACAGGCACACAGGGTCCCGTGAAGGAAAAAAAAAGAAAACAGTATCAACCTAATTCTTGCAATCAAAATGTTATGTTAGACAATTTGGAACCTCCAAAATGTAAATTTGGGGAGGTTTTAACTCTTTCGAAAACATCAAATCCATTAAAATTTCCATAAAACCACTGTTTGTTACAGGAAAAAAAAGATGAGCTCATTTCAACCAAAAATCCAAAATCGAAAAACAGGAGCAAAACCAGATCCTATCAAAGTCCTGCAGGGTTTCCGCCTAAACTTGTTGTAAAAACAAAATGTGCGCAAAAAAATCTTGGCCATAAAAAAAAAACATACTCAAACAAACCAAACAATATTCAGTTGCAAAACGAAGCTCTATATTTCTCTTTTAATATAGCTATTTATTTCTTCTTAGATGTAGCTCTATATTCATTATGTCACTCAGTCTAAGCTGTAAGCAGGTTTGAACTGTGTTTATACGGAGACCAAAAACTTTTACGATAAGACGATCAGACATATCAAAATGCATCGTGTGCTATTCTTAAAGTGAATCAGTGCAAAGCATTTCTTCGTTGCGAGAGCATGTGCTGTGTATGTGCTGCTGATGACGTGACTGATTTTCAGGAAATGCATTCTCCATTTAAAAGCTTTTAAAGTTCTAATGCTGTGTGATGTTACCTCTCCTTTTCGTCTGTCTGCTGCACGGCCGGGCTCTGCTCCACCACTGCTGCTGTCAGAGGGTCACGCTGAAGGCCCAGACTCTGTTCAGTGTCCTCTTCACTGCCTTTAAGCAGTAGCTTCAGATGTTTATCTTCACCCACGTCCATGCCCTGCAGGAGCACCTCCACAGTTAGGTCCATATTGTGTGAAATTTCGCAAAGTACGAATCAAAACTCCATAGTTTCAGATCCATAGTGGTTTTGTTTTGGCCGATTCTCCTTTGCCAGCTTTGTTTTCTTTGGGTCCTGATAGTGGCTTTGTAAACAATGTCTCTCAGATGTGACTTTCTCAGCAACTTTCTTTTGCAACATCAGTCATTGTCTTTGAACTCAATCTTCTTTGAGGTGGCACTCATCCACCCGTGTTAGCTTTATTGTCCAATATGCAATGATTTGTTTGGGCGATGTCATTGAGATAATGGCAGTCCGTTTCATTTGTGCCCAGCTTAGTGCAGCTTGTAGCACAAGAGGGCATCCGGTTCGTTGGTGGAGGAATGGTGTGGCAATGGTGTGGGTCTTATTAAGCTTGATCTTCTCCAGAGTCCGGTCCACAGGGTCTGGTCCACAAGGCTGGACAGAGCGTGTTGACCCTCGTGCAGTGGTTTGGAGCCCGGCGCTCGCAGCAGTCAGAGGGAGGTTGTAACAGAAAGAAAAACAAAGATAATGAGTGACGTGTGGGTGCAAATGTGTGCAGAGTAATTCTTTACTGTTGCTTAATTTCTATTCCTTCAATTAAAAAAATAAAAATAAATTATTATTATTATTTTCTCTTTTTCAGGTCTCCTTCTTTAACGTTATCAATGTTTACGTTATAATTAGTCTTTTAACTTTAATTTGCTTTAATTTTTCTTAGAAATCAGTGCTCAGTGATCCTTCTTCAGGAAAGCTATATTTCTTGGACCACACAGTTAATACTTAAATCCATTCCTTGCCGTGTTTGTCTGTCATGGCCTGGATTAAAGGGCTTGTAGGGGCCTCCTCCACCACTGACTGGTTTGATCCCATTTTATCTCCCAGATATTTTATCTCCCAGATATTTAATATCTCCCAGATTTCTTATCTCCCAGATAAAAATGGTAGTGCGCACCTTTCACCGCTTTACGCACGTCTCGTAGCGTGTATCTTTAAGACGCTTTACCACTACGTCCCGGGAAGCTCCCCAAGAGTTCCCTTCACTTTTCCTAAGCTGGGTTCCTTTAAATTCCCAGGTTAATGTGTCACTTAATAACAATATTAGTGTATTCAATTCAATAAATTAAGTACTCTGAGGTATTTTTAGCCTGCTTTGGCTAAAAACTCTTTTAAAGGTTCCCGAAGAGATCTATGCTCACTTATCTTCCCTTTAAAGGTCAAAGTTCTTGCAATAGATTATACTCTTAACCCAACCTCTCGTTTTCTTTAAGATGTGACACAAACTTAAACAGAGCTCACTCTTAAATCAAGATTTCTTGCTCAGTTAAGTGGAAAAAGTGAGCCAGACTCACTTTCAGCGTCTGGACTTCCCGACAGCCTGACCCCCAAGAAGGTCTACCTGTCCAGTCTGGTCCAAGGAGGATTCCTACCCCTTCAGATATTTAATCAAATATCTTTAGCAGAGCTATCTCCAGCAATCGGCAGACAAACAGAAGGAATGCTTAGTAACTATTTAGTATTACTCCTAGAAGTTTTCAAATTGCAATTAATTTTAAAATCAAACTAAATTTCCTCTTTAATTTTATTAGATTGTGATAGGACTATTTTAGGGCTCTAAACGCCTATACATCTAATAAAAACTTAAAGATGCAGACTCACTCACCACAACAAAGTAGGATGTTTGGTTCGGAACCTTGCGCCGGTGGTCCTTGTCCCCGTGAGACAGCCCTCCGTCTCAGAAAGCAGATGAGGTTAGAGGCTGGAAGATCCAGGTGGCCTGACGCTGACTCACGCCGGGAGAGAACCCAGACCGGGCGAAGGCCGCTGTTCGTTGACGCCAACTGTTACGGGAGAATTGCAGTTGTGGATTTCTTTAAAACAAGTTAAACAATAAAAATGCAGAGAGAATGAGTCTGATCAATGAGTTGTTTATTCACTGGTACCAGAGTGAATAACGTCTGTCCCTTTACAGAGTAATCTCTACCTGCACGACGCTGCATAAACACATTCAGAGTATAAGCGCTTTATACTCAGAGATAACACATCATGAGGACACAACATACAATAATAGTCAAAGCATAGTACATGAGAACAAGGAGGAAGGTTAACTTATGACATAGATGACATTTATCTAAATAAGCGAACTGGGTCAGATGGGCTCCGGCCAGGCGGAACAAACACCAGATACGACTAAGTTAAAGTTAAAGTTAACCTTAGCAATGTAGAATGAGTGAAACCCCAATTTCGGCTATTACAGAGCAAGCAATTAAGACAAGATTAGCTAAACCTAACCTTAAATCTGTTTACATGGAATTTGGCAGGGGGCCTATAACTCTATGTAAGATTTACTTTTTTTTCTTCTCTTTATTTTTGAACCTTAAAAAACACTTTTTATTTGTGCTGACTCCAAGGACATCGAACTTTGTGCCAGTTTTTGTTGCACGTGGATCAGTCATAAACCAGAGCAAAAATCTGCAATCTGACACTTAAACAGCTTGAAGGGTTTTATATTTTTATACTTTTATATTTGAAGACTTTTTTATATTTTATAATTATAAAATAATGGTTTTATAGTTTTACTTATGTAAGATGAATTGCAGAAGTTTTGTTTGTTGTACAACATGTCAGTTGTTGAGTTTCAGGTAACATCCAAACTAGTTGTGAAGTTTCCATTTTCTGGCAGAGCAGGCCCAATCTCAGGAATGTGTAAGATAAACAAAACGGCCTCTCCCTGCGCACACACCATATAAGGAGAACTTTACGTTAAACCCCTATCAGAAGACTTCAGGAAGGATGACATCGCCTCTTCTTGCATATTCATGTATTATTCATGTGCAATGTGTTAAATACGGATGGACTGAGCCAGTGGTTACGTTCTGGGGAGATAGAGGCGAGAATAACCATTGTTAGGGCTCAGAACGTCCCGAGCTCGGTATTAGATTATTTTGTATTAGGGAAATAAATCTTTTGATTGTAACTCGTCGAATCCTGGCCATCATTATACTGGTATGTGTTATTAGTTATATAGTGTAGTAATTGTTGACTGCTAAACGCTCCACCCTTACAGCAAACGATCACGCTGGATTTGGCTGATAAATAATAAGAAATAGCCAAAGAATTCTTCAAGCTAATAGTAGTAGTAGTAGTAGTAGTAGTAGTAGTAGTAAGAGTAGAATTCTGACCTGTTTTCAGCTCAGTTTTAAATGCATTCTAGAATGTTGGGTTGTCACATGAACGAAACTATTTCAGGAATTACTGTTACAACTATACAATTTATTCCATAATCATTGCTCTCTACATTGCTGTATGAAGTGCCTTGAAAATGCACAGTTTCACTCATGCTTAGCTGTTGTTTATAACGGAGAGTTCTGCAGCCAGTCCTCAGTCAGTACAAGCATGTGATTTGGAACAGAAATCAGACTTTCCAGGAGTAAATTTACACTAGAGAGGAAAATTGCTCTGATTAACAGTCTGTCATGTTTATGCTCATGAAATTAAGATTCGGTGCTTTTATCCCTCGTGCTCTCTTTGTTTCAGGAATGCACATTTGGTCAAAGAGCAATACACGTTTACATATCAGGAAAAACATACTTATTTTGTTTTAAAAATTGCACAAATTCTATGTTGGGTGATGGTTTGTACCACCCATGAAAGTTTCATAGCGATGAAACAACAATAAAAAACAATAAAACAAAAATCTACATGGAGTCAAATGGGCCCGAAGATAGTGGGAGGGTTAGAAAGAAAAAAATAAATAAAAAATCAATCGATGCAAGTAAACACTGACTTCCTCCAGGCCAAGGGTTGCACATTTAACCAAACCAGGACTAAACCCGAACTAAACCTGGACCGGATCAGGACTAAACAGGACTAAAACGGGACCAAACCAAGTATACATCAGATTCAGGACTAAAATAGGTTCAATTGAGGAACAAATACCAAAGTGTGAGATGCTAGCTTGCTCACATTAAGTTTTTCCTAAGGTTTTCAGTGTACCTAAACACCAGAAATGAAAAAACAAACAAACAAAATGCAATTATTTTAGTTCATGTTTGGCTAGCAAGTTACACAGTGGGCTTTCAGAAAACTTTGATAATGTTACACCATTTTATTCTATTTCAGTTCTCATCAATCAGAATATTCATTGACTCCGACATGACACTTCTGAAGAGACTGGACCTCAATATCTCCTCCTCTTTCCGAATGCGTGCATCAAAGAAAAAATAGATTTCCAAGACACTCTTTTTCCGACTACAAATTTCTATCCTTGACTCTCTCTCCTCACTTTAAAATCAGCAGGAGTCCAAGATTTTTTTTTTTACTTGGCAGCTAGATAATTAATTAGAAATGCCTTGAAGTAAACAACATTAAAGGATGCATTTGGTAGAAAACAGGTGGGCCAAAACTTCGCTTGGATTTGACTAAAAGGTAGATGTGTCACTAATGAATGGGTTCCCTGGCATGTAATAATCACTTTGATACATAAATATAGGCACTGCGTATAAACAGCATAAATATATCTTGTAGGTGATTGGCAGGTAAGCAGGCTCATGCATAAACCTTTTTATAGACTGGCTGCAAAATCGGTAGCTTGAAATTGCCTTGCAAGGTTGCTATGCTTTTCAGCTGCCCACAGTGGATAAATTGATCATTACAAAAGAAACGCTTCCATAATTTAGAATATTTGTGCGATAAAATGATAAGATACGGGGCTATACATAGACAAGCAGGTGACTCCACAGGTCTACATTATGTCTTACTATCTCAGCTGGAAAGTTTTTCTTGCTTTTGATGCTCGCGACTGTCACATGTCACTCATTTCAGTCATTTCACAGTGTCCAAGCGTCATGACTCTGTCTACGATTCCCAGCATGCTTCAGTGTTAGAGACGAGGATAGCAGTAGATTTGAATTCTGGGGAATATTTTATACTGAAGTCAAAAGTTGTGCTATTGAAATCTTGACAAAAGGCCCAGGAATATGTAGTCAAATGAAAAAGTTGAGAAATGACCGAACTGCTTTGAAATTCCACATTAAGGGCAATGTTTGGGTGTTTCAAATTCTGCAAATAATGTACAAAAGTGTATAAAGCAGGCTTCGCAGTCAAGGACAAGATACAAGTATGAAAAAATACCGAATACTAAAAGAGCCATTTGAAAAACATGTCAACAGTGCATATTTTTCATGCATTCGTGAATATAGTTTTATTCATCTATATCTTTCACTTTATCTTGGCCATTACAGTTAGAAGAAGATGAAGAATTTTTATTTATAGAGCGCTTTTCCACCCAATAGGCACCCAAAGCGCTTTAATAGGCACCCAAAGCCCTTTTAAGTTAAGCAGTTAAGTTCTTTGGTTCACAAAATCTAAATTACATCCATCCAATGCTGCCATTGCGTCCTTGGGCAAGACACTTATCCCGCCTCGCCCCAGTGTCTGCGCACACTGGTGTATGAATGTGTGCGTGAATCGGTGAGGTTCCTCAATATAAAGTGCCCTGAGCGTCTTGAATGCTGAAAAATGCAACATAAACGTGACTCTTTCCTTATTATTATTATTATTATTATATTAATATTTGAAATGATTATTATTTATTGATAATTTGCAGTGACATAACGCTGGGGAACTGCATGTACTTCTAGGGAGTAAAGTTCCAACATTACATGGTGACGAGTGCATGCATTAGCGAACATAACATGATAAGTTTTTAAATGAAAACTGAAGAAAAAAAATACAAAATACATTTAAAGCGGAACAAAGTAACATTTTGACCTTATTAATATTAATGGATACGTATTTTCAGGGCGTCTGAAGCGTCTGTCATCACCCCCTGCTGTCTCTGCACAGAAAACCAGATAAATGATGCAAGGCTGACTTGAAGACAACCCTCTTGAGAAACCCTGGCTCTTTTTAAAAGATTTGGCAACATGAAATGTTATTGAATGTGATTTTACTATTTCAATAAAAAAGAAGAAAAAGCTTAAAGTCATACAGTAATATTCCAAGCAAATCTATACCATTTTACATGACGCAGATGGCAGACACTCCACCAGAGAAGTTAGTGCACGTTTTAATCCATTTTCCATTTCAGCTTTCTTTTAGATTAATCTCAATTAGATACAATCAACTCCACTTTTATGAGAAAGGTTCTTAGTCGGTGTATGCTTTCGATAATAAAGCTTAATTACTTTTAGGACGACTAATTTAACCAAGGAATCATGTGTCTTATTGAATATAATTGATTAAACAGGAAGTAAAATTTGCATCAAAGTGTCTGGGGGACTCAAAAATATAACTTGAAAGCCAGACTGGTGGGCAGGAAAATAAATAGTAACTAATTCGGCATAAAAAGGCAATTTGCGAAACTTCTGAAGCCCCCTACTGGGTGGAAACAATTACTGCGGCTGGAGAGTATAAGCTGAACCAAACCAGTGTCTTGTCAGAAGAGATTAAACAGACTACAATGGGAGGACAGTGCTGCAAACTGTGATAAGCTAATTCAGTGGCAACAATTCAAGAAGGGTGGATATCGATTTGTACGGGACAGGGCATGGGTACATTACTGATTGTGAAGGGGAGGAGATGGACAGGATGAGGAGGCTGATGGTTCTGCTGCTGTGTTGGAGATGAGGCAAAGGAGTTGAATCTTGTAAAACACAAAGTGTTTCGTTTGAATGCCGAGGAGGACGGTCAAGGACAGGGGACGCTCCGGGACATTTATCTATTTGCTAAATTCTCTTGGACATTTTCATGTTTACACACGTTTCACGTTTATTTAAACTGTTTTGTATCTGTGGCCCATCAAAGCAACTGTTGTGCTTTTGGGCACTACAAAAATAATTTTAATTGGTTTGAATGATGTGAGAGGTAATTAGTTGAGAGGAAAAAGTACCAGGCCATGGTAGAGAGGGGATCTGTTGACAAAAAATAATATTTCAAACTGTTATTATGTTATTATTATGTTATTGTATGAACAATAATAAGTTCATATTTATTTACTGTCTCAATTGAAATTCAGTAATTGCTCACATTTGAAGGGACCTGTACCTTCAATAAAAACAATTTTGTTATTATCTTGCAGATGATTATGTGCACTGAACAAAAATATAAATGCAACACTTCAATAACACTACAGTTCTTTTTGCTCCAATTTTTCATGAGCTGAACTCAAAGATATAAAACATTTTCTACATACACAACATACCCATTTCTCTCCAATTTGTTCACAAATCTGTTTTAGTGTCTGTGTTAGTGACCACTTTGCCATAATCCATACCACCTCATATCAAGATGCTGATTAGACAGCATAACAACAGCGGCATATATGTGCCTCAGACTGGCCACAACAAAAGGACACTCTGAAATGTTCAGTTTAGACACAACACAAGCAACAGATGTCGTATAGTTTGAGGGAGCGTGCATTTGACAGCTGACTGCAGGAATGTGCACCAGAGCTGTTGCCCGTGCATTGAATGTTCATTTGGCCTCTGCAGACCACGTGTAACCACACCACACCACACCAGGCCAGGACCTCCACATCCAGCATGTTCATCTCCAAAATGAGACTCAGACAGCTGCTGCCAAAATCAGTTTGCATAAACAAAACCATTTTTACACAACCATCTGGGAAGATCATGTACTCGTCATCCACATCCAGGTCTCGACCTGACAGCAGTTAATAGTCGAAACTGACTCGAGTGGGCAAAGGCTCACATTCGATGGTGTCTAGTAACGTTGAGACATGGACGAATAATGGTTTTCAGAGCAGATAGAAAAATGGGAGCAAAAACAAAAGTCTTGTGTTTATATTACTGTTTGTGTATATCGTCCACCTATAGGCTGAGAAGAAAATGTTTGGTATGTTTTTGGTCAAAATATACCGAAGTTCGGCCCATTCTGAGACGCCATAGCAACAGTAAAAGTTGAGCTCGTTGGGTAAATGGGAGAAGGAAGATTTATCTTGGAGATGTTCAGCTAAATTAGTCTCTTCCTTCCTCTGATATTTGCCTGGATGCCTGAAGGCTCTTTCTGATGAGCACACACGCTGACTTTTAATTTAGGGATTGAAATAAGATTCTCATGTAACTCTGAAAGTGTAGTCAAAAGTGGACAGATTACAAGACACTGAGTGATTTGATTTATTTAAAAAAAGAAGTATTAGTATTAAAAGTAGTTGTAACATGTACCTGCACCTGCACGCTACATTATTGCATTGTTGGGGCAATCCAAATGTAATATAGAAGAAAAAATAGTAGTACTCGGAACTACCTGTTGTGTACCTGATTTTTACTACTGGGAAAAACAAAACTAGTCCATGTTCCCGTTTTTTTTGCATGTAACAAAGTAATCTGTGTTGCCCCAGCACAAATATGTTGTAAAAGCATCTGACACCACAATGTTTTCACTGTTTCTTTTTATAGAGCATTTTATTCCATGAGAGAGGCAGGAAGTATGCTGTTAGCATGCTAATGTTTGTTAGCTTTACCTGTGAAGGTACGTGACACTCTGGGCTCAGAGGCTGGTGAAAAGTGCTTATAAACTCATGTGAAAAGTGCTTATAAACACATGTGACTGATGTAAAGAGTTTAACATGATCTAGTTCTGTTGTTCACATTTCAAACATAGACTGTATAAATATCACTGGAAATTGTGGACATCACTGGAGTGTGATGTCACTCATAGACTGTGAACCCACTCTGCTTCAAGTCGTCCATCATCATCCCCAAGAATCCCCGGGTCAATGGACTTAATGACTTCAAGCCTGTGGCGCTGACGCCTGTAGTCATGAAGTCTTTTGAGTGCCTGGTCCTGCCCCTCCTCAAGTCCTTCACCTCCTCTGCCCTGGACCCACTGCAGTTCGCCTACAAAGCCAACAGATCTGTAGACGACGACATCAACCTGGCCCTCCACTTCATCCTGCAGCATCTGGACTCCCCGGGAACCTACACCAGGGTCCTGTTTGTGGGCTTGAGGTCTGCATTCAACACCATCCTCCTTGCTCTGCTCCAGGACAAGCTCTCTCAGCTCAACGTGCCTGACTCCATCTACAGGTGAATCACTGACTTCCTGACGGACCAGAGGCAGGCCTGTTCACCAATTGCTGCACCTCCAGCCACGACTAAAACTGATCAAGTTTGTAGACAACTTCACCCTCATCGGACTCATCTCGGACAACCATAAGTCTGTCTACAGGAGGGAGGTGGACCGGCTGGTGTCGTGGTACAGCAGCACCAACCTGGAGCTCAACGCCCAGAAGACAGTGGAGATGATCGTGGACTTCAGGAAAGTCTCAGTCCCCCTCTCCCCCTCGCCCTGACAGACTCTCCCATCCCTACCGTGGACTCTTTCTACTTTCTCGGCACCACCATCACTCAGGACCTCAAGTGGGAGCTGACCATCAGCTCCAGCAAGAAGGCCCCGCAGAGGATGTACTGACTGACTGACTGTACTGATGTATCGAGTCCATCCTCACCTCCTCCATCACCGTGTGGTACAGGAGCCACAGCCAGTGACAAACAGAGACTACAGTGGATTGTGCGCTCTGCTGTGATCGGCTGCAGCCTTCCATCTGTCCGGGACCTGTACGTCTCTAGAACTCGGGGACGAGCAGGACCTCTCACCACAAGAACAGTTTCTTTCCCTCTGCCGCTGGACTCATGAACACCTGCCACTTTAACAATCATATAATAATAGCAGCTATCTATTTACGCCAAATTTGCACTACTGTCAACCAACTGTACATTTTCTGTATAGTCTAAGTCCGTTTTATTATATTTTATTAGCTAATTCTTAATTTTATGCATGCCTTCTTTTATATATTTTGCTACTATTTTATTCATTCAGTCATTTATATGTTGCACCTTACGCCAAAGCAAGTTCCTAGTGTTCACTGACAATGGCAATAAACCAATTTCTGATTCTGATTCATTTACATATGACAGCTCTATTAAGACTTGGTGAGGCTCATGACATATTGGACCTTTTATTGGTCGCACTGTGGGGATTTTAGTCAGTGTTATGTTGCAAATTGTATATTCACCTTATTCTGCCCCCCTTATTCTTGCCGTTTTTTGCCACAGATCCTCTTTTGTTGTAAACGCATTTCCGTTTGACGAGAACTCAGTTAAAGCTAATGACGAATGAGGGAAAAGTCTTGCCGCAAAAATGTTACATAAAGTAGGCTGATTTGTGTAAAATGTTTAATGAACACGAGCAACAACAAGTCAACAACGCACTGATTTCCTGGGCGGCCTGAAAACGGCTTTCAGTGTAGAACTTCTTTTCTGTTGAGCTCATCTGCTCCATGTAAACTAATACAACGTAAACAAGATGGCAGCGTGTACGGCAACTTCCGGAATAAGGTGAATAGAGAGAGTGCTATTTTAACAGCAAAGTATAACGGCAATGCCTGTGCAGCAGCAGTAATAGTCACTGACATTCTTTTATTTGAAAGATTCCCAACATTTTGAGCAACGCAACTGCTTTTTTAGAGCTTGTTATTGTCTGTGGGACAAATTAAGGTATAATGGGATGGAATGGAAGTAATTTTTCTGGTGGTGCAGAGGTTGGCTAACTTGTGTGCTAACGGCATTTGGAGATTTAGGACACTTTAACTCAACTCGCAACAATTATTTTCCTCAACACTTTGACTCAAAAACACCTTTTAAAGGAGAAAAATGTAATCAGTACATATCTGTATGATCCCAGAGTCTGTATCAGTGATACATGTGAGCATAGTTGTAGTGCTCCTGCTGTTTATGTGGTTTTATACTAATGTTTATGAAACCAGATTTTATACTAATGTTTACTTGATTTTCTTCTTTTAGATGTGGCTACTGGCAAATTATTTTGCATATTTGTAGTATCTTTATTCTTTGTTGTGGCAGCTCTCTCACATTCTAGATGTGTTTTGTGTTCATTATTATTGACTCTCAAAATTTAAAAGTTGTAAAAAAGTTAATAAAGTAAAAAGAAAAAAAAACACACAAAAAAACTTTTCTTTGAAAGCAAAGCAAGTTTAGGGCCAGGTAAGTTTCTAAATGTTGATCCAATATTGGTTATTTCTTTATTTTTACCATAGCGTGTGATTCTTATTTTATGCATAAATGCTATTAATGCTGCTTTGTAAATAGTGCAAAAATAAATTCAGAATTTACTGATCAGAATAGCAATTGCAGTCCCTTTGACCACTCTGATTCATGCATTTGAAAAGCAGAGAAATTGCTGTGGCTAAAAGTGGAAATGCTTTAAATTATTGAGTTCTTTGCTACTTGAACTTGGGCCTTCTAACCCAGCCATGATGTCACTGCAGCAGCCTCCGGCACATTAACCTGGAGAGGTCGCAAGAACTTCAGACTTCAAACTGAGAGGCCCCCTCTGTCAAGGTCAAGTGGGGTTTTAGAGACATCTCCATCTGGATTTAAGTTGGCATTTATTCAATTCCTGGTAATGTACTTCATGTAATGACCAATTATTATCATTATCTTTCTTCTTCTGAAGAGTAAACATGTTTTTGTTTTTTAATTTAAGGTATAAATCAATGTACTATAGCTATGTTTGAATACAGGTGTGAGTATTGCCAACAAAAGTTTATCAAGGTATTGACTGGGAATTACAGGGGGAGAGATAAAGGCCAATAGCCCATGTGCTGTGAAACCTTGCCGCAGTGGGGAGGCTTGCATTTCTCAAAGCCCCTTGGGGGTTGTATCAACAGGGCTATAACTCCTCCTCTGAGACCTGATAAAAAATCCAGTTTGGGGGTTGGGCATGGGGCTAACAACCCTACCCCATAAAAACTCAACATCTTGTTACAGAGACGATAACGAATGCTCAAACAACAAGCCCTCAAGCAGACTCCTGCCAATCAACCAGCATCAAGACTACCCCTGATGAATGATAGGTGGAAGTCAAGAGTGTGAGAAGGAGCTTGCTGGGGTCCAACACAACAGTACGCCTTGAAACGAGGAATGTCCACACCATCTTTGAACCATCTAACCTAGGTTGTAAATGAAATGAGAACATACAGACTGGACACTCCTGGGATGAGTTGTCTTGAGAATGGACTAAGAAGGTATCCCCAAAGTAGCACTTAAATGGACTCCACCTGGAAAGAGGAAACAGGGCCACCCAGAAACAACATGGCAACGTCATCATTTTATTTTTAAGGATAAGCAGGTATAAAAGAACCACCTACTTCAGATTTGAACCTAATTTGCCAACAAAGACATGTTAATTGTCTGGTTACAATCTTGCCCTATGTCCCAAACTGCCGTAACTCGGAGCTGGACGGCAAGAAAAGTATCTCTGGACTGTAAATATGTCATTTTAGAGAGGAGCAGAAAAATGAGGGCTATAAAATAATGAAACAAGTTCAGCTGGGATAACAACTACAAGCTATCACCATTAATAATGATGGAAATCTATTCTCCGCAACAGTGAAGTTTAATTAGGAATACACAACAAGTTTTCATTGAGGAAAAACAAAAAGATAGGATTTGATAGAGAGGAACCGAGGCAATTTCAACATGACAAATGAGCCTTAGTTTTTGGACCCATCAAAAACATATTGTAAAGATTGTTTGATGAGTAAGAAGTGCACAAAGAGCCACAGCCTTTTACTTGCAAGGCTGATTACAGTGCTGTAATGTAAAGTGCTACATTTATTTTCTGTATCAAAGATCTGCACTTTTAAAGCAACATAATAGTCCCAGAGAGCAGTGATTTTAAACCTTTGATGTCTTTAGAACCTCCGACACTGAATACCCATAATTTGTACTGGTGTTTCTTATTTTTCTTATGTTGGTAAAATACAGTATCTGGCCTATTATAAGTATTACATTTTCTTGTTTTAATATTTTTGCTAAAATTACCCGACAGAATCATTGGATGTAAAATGTGCTATATATAGGGGTGGGCGATATTAACAAAAGTGAATGTCTATTTGAATATATATATTTTGCATTATCTCAATAACAATATTCAGAAAGTAAAAGTAACCACAAAAGTGCAGAAATATCACTTTATACTTTTGTTTGAGAGATTACACCAGACGTTTCTATTTAGGTGATTTTTACAATTATTATTTGATAGTTCAACTCTTAATATTGAAAACCCTTCTACACGTCATTATAGTGCAAAGTAAAGTGAAGTAAACTGGATGTTTGTTAAGGAATAAATGCAAAATATAAGTTAGACCATCCCAGCCAAAGAAATATCATCTCCATGGTGTCAAACAGCCCAAAAAAGTTACGTAGTGCACCTTTTAAATAAATAACCAAAAAGTTTCACAGTGCACCTTTAAGTAAAAAACGAAACGTTACATTGTGATCCTTTAAATAGATAAGCATACAGTTACATCGTGACACTTTAAATAGATAAGCAAAATGTTCCACCCTTTTAATAGATAGTCAAATCGTTACATGGTGCACCTTTAAATAGATAATCTGAAAGTTAGATGGTGTGCCTTTAAAGGAAAAATATTATGCATTTTTTTGCATTGTTTTTAGCCGTTAAACATGCTCTTGAGTACATTTAATTTGCCACGTCGCTTTGAAGAAAAAAAATTATTATTATGAAATTATTACATTTCTTGCCGTCTGGAAGGACACTTACTCAGTGCATCCAGCCCACTAGATAGCGCCAGGTGCTTAGCTAAATTCTCTTTACGCTAATGTGATATTTGTAATTATCAAGCTAGTAGCAGCAGTTATCGTGTTTAGACTGAAGAAATGCTGAGAGCGAGTCTGGCGATGAGTTAAGGACTTAAAACAGAAAAACCGAAAAACCACAACATTACATAGTTTACTTTGATAAACATAAACATTTTCTTTGGCTCAATATACAATAACTAGTCAACATTTCATTTTTCGTGGAAAGCACGTATGGACTCATGGCCTGAGAGAAAACAGACTTTCTAAACGGCACAGGGATAAGCTGTATGAAATGACCCTTGCACTGCCATTGGCCCGTGTCTGCTTTCATCCTGGAGTGAAGGGGCCCAGCGGAGGTTCAGGCATGCATCACGAAGATAAGCTTTACCCCAACCTCCAACCTACTTCATTTTACACTCACCTCCATCTGATCCTGCTTTATCCTGTCTTTCTGCAACCTCCTCTCTTTTCTCTTCCTCCACTGGTCCAACAACCCCGCACATAAGTCTATATAGGATAAGAAAGATTGCTTGAATAAAACCTACTGAATTTATTTATTCTATTGAAAAAAAAATCTCTTGCATTTCCCTTTTGGACAATCTCTCTCTCTTTCCGCTTTTTCTACATGAGCAGTTCGATTGAGGTTGGCTCAAAAATACACCGCCTTTGCTAGAAAATAATATTTAATCCACCAAGCAAAACATGCTGAAATTAAAAGTCTGAGAAGTTACAGCAGAGTGGTCAAATCTCGCTTATTCCATTCAAAAGGTTGCGCTGTTTGTGTTTGGTCCACCGACTGGAAAGCCGAGCTGCACCTGTATTGCTCAAAACGGAAAATTTAACACGTTTTTTCAAGTTGGTTGATTCAAATTTGTAATAGTTGTCAAAATCCCAAAGACGGCACGATCCATCAGGCAGTCGCTCAGTGCAAGCAGATGAAAGGGGAGCTTATGCTATTCAAGGTTGTTCAAGTGCTCATGTATTTTTGTAAACTCGCTCTGATTCTCTTGCTGATGATTTAAACAATACTTGTCTAGACTCAACAGTTGCACAAATTGCGTAAATATGTGTGAATATAGACTGACTATTCACAGGTTTTGGAGTGATCAAGGATTGGGGGCCATTACCATGGCGATTCATGCAAAAACAACATCTTTTCCTGCAGAGTCCTGAGTCCTGCAGGTGAATAAGAAAAAATCTTTAATTTAAAGATATCAATTTGAAGCTTCTCCTGTAGTTTACTCACAGAAATGTAAGGAAAATGCATACGTTTTTCATCATGTATGTTTCCACAGAGAATTAAGGCGTTTTATGTGTACAAACGGCCAAAATTGCACATATTTGGGACATTTACATCTGAAAAATTAACAGAACCAGGTTTAAATTTCTTGCTTCATTGCAAAAAACCTTTTGGGTTTTGGATTTCTTATTTAGTTCTGACTCAAATTTTGCCTACTTTTTAAGACTTAAAACTTTAATAAATCAGGCTCAGAATTAGATATCAACAAATCCTCCAGTACATTACATCAAAATATTGTGAAGTACAAGATTTTAAAGTTTGATGTGTGTAGGTGCTATTTAAGGGCTGATCTTTATGTCTCTGTGGGAGAAAAATGCATTTTAAGAAAACGGCCTTTGAAGTTACAATGTCCCAGAGAAATCTATGAATGAAGTGGATTAAATGAAACGTCTTTAGGAACAGAGTGGACATGTTTGTTGTTTCCACTTGAAAGCCTGTATGTTGAGAGAGCAAACTAAGAGCAAAAAATTGAGAAAAAAAGGGGGTTCTGCCTGTAGTGTCTCACCTTAAATGGTGCATAAAACAGGAAATCGAGTTATAATTTAGGTCAACAATGTATGATTTTGATGGCCATTTTGCAACATAATGTTGAGTTCACAAAAGGTCTTTCACAAACTAATAAAATAAATATAAAGTATAGCTTATGTTTTTGTCCTTTGTGGCTCTCCTACAGAAACGCTTTATTTTCAACAGTTCCTAAGCGCTGAAAACCAAAACTGCACCAGCTTCAAATATTCAGCACTGAGATTACGCAACAACAAACATAAACCACAATAACGTCTGAGACAAAACATCCTCAATGGAAAAGACACCGCCACGGCAAAGAGCGAATCAAAAAATCATGATTTCCAATTCTCAAAACACACCACTCATTCATAAGTGATCGACCTCAAACAAACAAAAAAGCAAGTGAAAAGTCTGAAGAGTGTTAAGGTCAACATGCAATAAGCAGTGCAGATTTTGTAACAAGAAATAGTGGAAGATAATACATTATTTATAGAAAAATTTGGAAAAATGTTGAAAATGTGTTTTTGATCTTGATGGAAATGAACTGTGTTTATCTATTCATTTAAAACCAAGACCATGAGAAACAACTTAATCCTTGTTTAGTCCTGATTTCAACATGGTTTGGTCCAGTTCTAAAGCCACACAGTGTACCTTCAAGTCAAATCGATCACATTTCCCTGGACACAAGCAAGTGGTGTACCCTCTACAGGGGCGGACCCAGGGATTTGGGGGCCCAAGGCAAAATCCAGGCGCCTCCTCATCAAGTGTGATTTTCAATAATCTCTCTGTCGTGTCTCTTGAATTGTTCTTGAAGGAAGCTTTCCGTTTCTGTTTGTGTTTTGTTTGTAATTTTTAAAGTGTATTTTTTAACGTGTTTTTTTTTTTTTTTTCACTTTTTCACATGAATTTGAAGTGAAAAATGAACTATTGGAAAATTCAAATTCATAGGTGCAATAGCTTACAGCTTCTAAACAGCTTTAAACAGGGGGTTTGGAGGTCCTCCCCCAGAAGAATATTTAAAGTGCCTATGAGATTGAATCACTCATTTTACTAAAACACAGTTAAGATAATTATATTTAAGATTTCATGTTTTAATTTTTTTTTACTTCCTGGTTTTAAATCATGACATCACAGTAGGAAATTTGTTAAATTGTTACCTGTTGCCAAGACTCCACTAATGTCACAGAAATTCTTATCTGACAAATAAAAATACACAAGTGCAGCTTTATTCTTGTTGAATTCATGTTTAAAGATCTGAAAAATGTGTTTCAAGTGAGTTTTGAATGGTGTCTCTCGAGTGACGTCATCATGTTTAAGAATTCTGCATTACTTCCTGTAATTTTCAACATATTTTTCAACTTTTTTTCACAAACTAGTATTTGATTGGTGTAAAACTACCACTATAACATATGTATATTTATCCCATCGAGTCAAAACAAGGCATTAATAAAAACCTGTTATATTATATATATTTCCTGCATGTTGGTGCATTTCCAGCTGATTTAAATGCATTATTATTATTATTTTTTTTTTGTAATGTTTTATTTTATATTATAGGCGGCTTGGGCAGAACTAAAACATTTGCCATTCTCAGACTATTTTGTCGGTCCTTTTCTTTATTGTGTGCCTTGCTTCTTTGATGATCGGGAAAGGCATTTTATTGAGGCCCCTTCAGGTTTGGGGCCCAAGGCAATTGTGGCCTGTTGCCCAATGGCCACAATTGGCCTGTACGCCACTGACCCTCCAACAAAGTTAGTAATATTTTCAGAAAAGTGTACTACATACTGCCTCTTTAGAGCAATGGCCAATAAACAGTAACTAGGTTAATGGAATAAGTATTGTAATCTAATAATAAATATAGTATAACTCTGAATGTATAAGAAGATAATTATTACTGGATGGACATGCCACTGCTTAACTACATCAGCACCGTACAATATACATTTTATATGAAGCAGCTCTAATTGAAACCCAGTTCTGAGCTATAATTAATGTCCAGTGTTACACAAATGGAAGAGTATACATCAGAAAAAGCATATGCTGTGGAAATGGGACAAGCTATAAGCCTTCTTTTCACAATAAATATGGAGACGCTAATCCACCATTATTTATTTATTTATGTATCTGTATAGTTATTAATGCGCAGTGTAAACAGTTAGCAGTAAATGCAAATCTTCATTGAACTGTAATCTGGGTTGTGAAAATTGATGAAAAAAGGTGCAAGTGGGTCAGGAGTCGCATGGTGAGTTGACTTATTTATGCCAGATGCCCTTCTTGTATGGTGTGGTTTTATTTGTGCTGGAGCAGTGCACAACCAACACAAACAGCATAGGAAAGATGGCAGTGGCGGGTGATAGCATGAATGTTAATCTACACCTGGAGGCCCTGCAGGTTGGTGTAAATAGTGGAAATATAGATGAAATGTATGTAGAAAAAAGTACCGTAAATAAATACAACTGATACACAGAGCCACATTATTCAAATACATTCTAACAGCTTCCGTAGCCTCGCTCACTCTACATCAAGGCTCAAAATGTGTAACGCCTTTTGTTAACGTGTCAGAGGGCGATGTGTTTAATTGTTTTACCAATAGCCACAATCAATAACCAATCCAACCCAACCTTATTTGTACAGCACATTATATAAACGAGGTAGTTCCCAAAGTGCTGCATGTAGGAATATACAACATATATTTACCTCTAAAAGACAGCAAAATAAAATAACACATTTCATTTCAAACAAATGGTGAACAATAAAAACAAACAGAAGCAATGCATTTGATAAATAAATAAATAAAAAAGTACAAAAGATAAAACAAATAAAAATTAAAAACAACTAAATCAGATATTAACCTTCTAGTAACAACTGTCAAGCTCTGTAGCTTATGAGTAAGGAATACAGGCAGCACTGTAGTACCAGTATATACTGCACGTGTGTGAGTGATTGGTAGTGGTTGGCAACCACTCTTCCGCCAGTCTGTCCCAGGGCAGCTGTGACTACAGTAGTACTACAGTATGCTATGTAAAGCACTTTGAGTGCCATGAAAGATGAAAATACTGTTATTAATTATTTAATAATGGAAACGGTAGATGTAACTTGCCCTCCACCTGCTTGTCTCCATGGAGATTCTATTCCTTTTATAAAAATGTCCCAGGGTGTTTTAATCTTGTTATTTGGGGAGAGCTCACCATAACATCTATAACAGAAGACAGAAACATTCCAGGCAAAGCAGTATCATCTCACTTGGTATAGAATGTGCGGTAATGTTGTGTAGTGAGTTACAATGTTTGTATTGAGTATTGAGCAATTGTTTCACAAAATGTGACATATTAATTAATATTCATCTACATAATATTTGACATTTACTTTGGCAGCAACACATCTCAAAACAGTAAGACCAGGCAAAACAAAGCAGCTAAAATCGGCTATTACGATTACAAATTGTAACTTTTCAAAATGCCAGTTCCTCTCTCCATAAGGCTCCATCTCTCCCTCGTCTATTGAACCCCTCTTAACATCAATGACCTGCGCAAGATTTTATGGCAATTAAAAGGTTAAGTGTCCCTTTTCTCCCATGAAACGAGCGCCCTCTATATTCAGATTTATACTCTGGACACAGCACGAGGGGCAGAACTCTTGACTCCTAACCTTTCTTCTCATAATTACGCTGTTAGGAGGATGAGCTGTCCGGCCATAGTATGTCTGTCTAATTGAACAGCGTATGCTCATTCATCAAGCAGAGTTTGCACTGTATAATCTACATGACCTCCAGGTTACACTTCATGGACACTGGAGTTAAAGGAGCTACAAGGCTATGAACATTTAAACACATGGGAACTGGAAGTCTTTCTTAATGGTACACGCTTTGGTGGCAGAGCTGAGATTAGAAACTGAACCAATATTATAGTTTTGTCAGAGTGGACATATTATCCATTATTTATTTATTGTATTAGATTTTCAACATGCCTTTGAATATCTTTGCTTTCTTTTCGAAGTTTCAACCACACCTTATTTTGCATCAGCTGCTACTCCTTTTGCTTGGATTTGGCATTAGGACGTCATCAAAAAGTAGCCATTTAAGCAACGTGATCGGTATGCTAAAATAAGCAAGCAGTCATAATTGATGCAATTTGACAGCAGAACTGCTTAGAACAAGTTTGGCAATGATTTCTGGATTTTTTTGAAACATGAAAAGCAGAACTAGTTCATGTGCCTGATTTTTTGCATGTTGAAAAATAAAACCTGCTTTGCCCCAGTACAGATATATATCGTGAAAGCATTTATTTGGGTGAAAATGAGAACATAAGTCTTTCTTTGCATCTATTTACAGAGCTTTATAGTTTCCGAGAAGGAAGAAGTGCGCCGTTAGCATGCTAATGTTTGTTAGCTTCAGGCAAAACTTGCTCTGGGCTCAGAGACAAGTGAGACAAGAGAAAAGTGCTTATTATAGACTAATTTATACAGTACAGTATATAACCCATATTCAGGATGCTGAGGTTGTGCGCGATAGAGTTTAACATGAACTAATTCTATTTTTCTCGTTTCAAAAGAGTAAAAATCCGGTATGGTGCCTTTAAAAACTGCAGGAGAGTGTTTTTGAGGCTCAGAGTAAGATGACCTCATAAACAAGATGAATTATGATGCAAAACACAACTCTGGGTATATTTTTTGATGGAGGAACAATGTTAAATAAAGGTTAATAAATGAAAAATAAAATGTTACGGTAAAAACCTGTCTTTTCTTGAGAATTTGTGTCGTACTTGAATTGTTTTACATCAAAAACAAGGTAACAGAGCGAGTAAAGAAAGTCCGAATTGTACAGAACACGATGGCCTTTACAAAATGCACAGATCCACACCAACTAACAAACACCCTGCAACTTAACGTACCTAAGTCGTTACTCCGCAGGTTTCTCATGTTTTAAACCCATGAAAAAATTAGCATGTACCTCAAACAGAAAAACTCTAAAGGTTGCTCTGAGATTGCCGGATGGTGCAACATTTTGAAACCATCACCCTGTCATAATTTAGGTGCACAGCGCAAATCTTTATTGCTCACTCCAGGCTGAAGACAAGCTGCTGCTGCAACCTTAAATTAAACATCTCCTCTCCGTCAACTATGAAAGTAGTTTTTAATTTAAAACGGAATGGAAGATGAAAAATTGTCCGCGATGCATTAGTAATGTGATCAAATCTTTCTGTACGTCCGCGGCCTTGCGCTTTCAATAATGTTTTGTATCATTTATGGACACACAGTTTGCAGTATCCCTTTGTTCTCAGCTGGAGAGGTTTGAATGTGTTTTTGCAAAGTTACAACAGTGTAAGATGGCGGAAATTTCATTGTGGCTTTTACATTCTGACAATTCATTAGGTTTTCTTATACAAACTGTACAATACTTCTTTATAATAACTCCAATTACACCAATACTGTATATGCTTGAATTTATAATGTTGCCAGAATGTTTCTTTTTATAATCCAATTTTCTGTAGCTTCTTTCTCAACACTAATTTGAGAGTTTTCAAAGTTAAGAAATAGAAATAAGAAGTATTAAAAGATTTAATGAAAAAATATCTTAACAGTTTGTTTTAGTGGTATTTCTGTACTTTTGAAGGTATTTTTCAGAGATGGAGGAAGTACTCAATACTGCAAAAAAATACTAAGGTAAAAGTAGCACATTAAAAAACAAACAAAAACAAAACAAAACGTAAGTAAAAGTTTTAAAAAGCCATAAAAAAAAGTAAAAAGTACAAGCATTTCACATGTATTTTGAGAACTGTAAAAATGTAAAATGTGGTGATTTGGATAAAGAATTGGGCTGATCTTTGGTCAACATGGCTTTCTACTTTTCAGTCCAGTTCAAAAAATGTAGCTGCGTAAAGTGGAGATTACTGCTCTCAAGTAACAAAGTATAAAAGTAAATGTACTGTATACATTTACTTTTATACTTTGTTACTTCAGAATCAGAATCAGAAATGGTTTATTGCCATTGTCAGTGAATTCACAAAATTCACAAACATAACTTGCTTCAGCGTAAGGTGTCATAAACATGAATAAAATATAATAAAATATATATTTTATTTCCATCACTAGTCATTTTTACAGTCCTTTCACAATTGTGTGATACATTTATAGACATGGTTTAGCACTTTTCTGTTGGATCGCCAAAGCACTCTTATAGTAGTAGTTCAACAGTAGAAGTATTCAGCAAACCAGTATATTTCATGTTGTGGGAGCGTTCACTGGATACAATGGCCAAGTCAAAAATGCTATTTTACTTTTTTCACGTAAAAAATGTGCAAACAGTGATATTTGTCCAGTGTCAAAAAGATAATATTTACAACAACTGATGAATGGGCTCCTCTTTAGCTCTCAGGGTGATGTGCCGTCACTGCAACCAGCCACAGACTCCTCAGCAGGCTACCGTAGCTCCCCTTTTAAGCCTCAAGCCCCTCCCCTCCCATCATAAAAAAACAAATAATCAATATCAACATTTTTATCCCGTAGATTTAAAATTTTGTCTCTCATAATATTCACACTTTTGCAGAATATTCCCACCCTGAATACCTACATGCAAATACAAGAAAACAGCATTTGAATGGACAATAACTATTTCAGATCACCTGACAATACAATCCGTGCGCAAATGTGCTACATCTGGGTCATCTGAGTTTGTGCTCGGTTTGGCCGGTCACCTGGAACCATGTGTACGGGAGCGGAGGGCGGAGGAGGAAACTCAAGGAGCGTACAATCAAGGAGGGTACAATTAGATGACATGCTACGGAGAGCTTGGAGAGAGGACCAGAAAGAACCAAACGTGGCGGACCGGGAAACCAAAACGGTGAGAACAACTTTATTCGTTGCATCGGCAGTATGTGAAGTGTATGTGCGAGGGCGGAGGGGAGAGGAGAGCGCCAGTGTCCTTTTCTTGTTTCTCCATCTACTGCTGATGCTGCTCTCGTCTAATACCCCCCCACTACTACCATAAAGATTAAACTGGTACTACCCTTTCCTTCCTAATGAAACCTAAACATTAGAGCGAAAATGAAATCCATATTGAAAGAAAGATAAATAGAAAGTATTTTTCCCACACAAAATGATTTCCACTTCTGGTTTTGTTTCTCATTCATTCTGGGTACACACCGCACGCTCTCTCCCTCTCACAGATTTCAGTTTGAAGTAGTTCGGGGAGGTTGGCCCTGTCGAGGAGATTTGTCCGGGTTAATTGCCATGTTGAAGGGCACCCACACCGACCATGCTGCTCTGGTTTTGATTTGAGTAAAATGACCTCCTACAAAATGTTTCCAACAATTATCAGTGATTCTGGCAGCTAGTCTTTCACCAAACTGTGCACTGGTGGAGCCATTTTAACACAAGGATTATTATATTTTAGGTCTGTTTGAGGTCATGATTCATTTTAAAGGTACACTAAGTAACTAGAAATATTATGCTTTTTTGTATTGTTATTAGCCTTTAAACATGCTCTTGAATACCTTAACTTTGCCATCTCATGTTTTTGAAAATGTTTACGAACTAAATGAACATCTGTTTCTCTGATGATGGCACGTACTGAGTTTCGGTGCCATCAACTGGCTGCATAGCGCGTACACCATTTAGTTCTGTTATTACTTAAGGGACTGCATGATATGTGATGGTCAGTTTAGCAGTCGCAATGATCGTGTTTAGAGGCAGAAATTCTCAGAACTAGTCTGGCGATGATTTAAGGACTTAAAACAACAGAAGATTCTTGGATAAGTGACATTGAATGTCTGAAAAAACGTCAGCAATCGAGGGAGTTCAGCAGGGCGTGTTTTTGACAGGGGAGGGGAGTGGATTTTCAAACCAATATTCCTAAGACTAACGTGAATGAAGCTAAATGCAACTCTTTGATTTGTTACATTGTTAAAAGCTCAAAAAAGTCAGCATAGTATAATATACGTCCTTTAACAGTATGTACCATTACTATATTTGGCAAAATAATATCCAGAGTTACATTTTAATGGAAGAAAGGCAGAATTATCTCAATTTACTTTATAACTGAAGATCAAACTGAATACTGAATAGAATGAGGAGGTAAGGAAAGGATTGACATTTATCATCTATATAAAGCAATATGTACTATGCACAAAGAGATATAAAGTGACAAGTGTTGAATATGGTAATAGGTTTGTGACCCACTAACTGCCTGTGCAGTGGGTTCCAGGCAAAGTGTGAACAGCAGAGGTGACAAAGGGCATCCTTGACGTGATCTGCGAGTTAAATTAAAAGGTTTAGACAGGTTTTTCCCATAAGAACCATTACCGTTGGGTTTGTATATAATACTTTGATCACTGAAATGATTGAGATTCAAAACCAACATGTACGTGTCTCCTGTTCTCCACCAGAAAAGTTAAACCTTCAAATGCAGCTTGATTGAACATTACACTAAGATCAGTTAAATAGGATGATTTTTTTTAAAATAATTGAATATTTAGCAATTTTACTCTTTATTAAGTTTTTGAATAAGTTTCCTGACTCTTCATTACATGCTATACTCCAAGTACGAATATGGGCTACAAAATGTTCTCTAACATTCAATCTTTCATTCAATGTAACTGAACATCACCTTGGTATGGTTTCCTTGGTAACTTTATTATCAGAAATTGCTTTGAGAAATTTTCCTTTTATTCACACTTGGAGACTTTGGAGTTCATCCAAGACAACAATGTAATCAGAATACATTCCAGACAAGAACACACATTTTGCTCTGATTTTCCTCCTGTATTCTTGTTTATAATGGTGTCCTTGGCTTCCCTCTCGAGTGTGAGAAAAGAACGTCCTCAGTGGTTAGTCGTGCAGAAATCCCTGGTACGTGATAAAGAGGCAACTCAGACCGCTATATGGCAAATAATGTTGTTGTCCAGAACGGGCAGAGGAGAGGGAGAAAAATCAGCAATCCGGAAGTCCAGCTGTGTGAGAACAAGAGGTCAGGAAATAAACTGCGACTTAGCCACAACAAACAGAAAGCGTGGAGGGCTTGAAACTGCAAGAAAAACATCAAAGGAAGAAAATATGTTTTTTGTTTCGTTTCCTACTGCATTTGCTGGCAAGTAGAAATAGCAGGTAGAATAATGGGCAGCAATCAAAGGCAGAGTGGCCAAAAATGGGATTCAAGTAAAAATACTGTACTTCAAAATGATTTAAGTCAAGTAGAAGTAAAAATAAGTAAAAAAGAATTTGGGAAAGATACGACTCAAGTAATAGTAACTGTAACTGCATGGACCTAACTGTGTAGCCGTCTGGGGCGCTGTGTTTGGTAAATTGCAGTAAATCTCGCCACGCGGTCTTGAAATGGAGTTATTGACGGACCACTCTGGTTTTGCAATCGACTGGTAGATCGCGTCAACAGGTCGCCCACGCAGATGTAACTCTTGCTTGTCTCAATACAGACGTTATTGCTCGGCCTAGAAAGCTCAACAGTATGGCGCGAACATATTTATCTCGATGGAGAATGCAGCCGTGCCATGTCTGTGAATGCAGTAAGAATGCAGTTTTTTGAAGGTAAATTCTTAAGGTGATGATGCATTACATGACTTTCCCTGACAGTTTTGAGCGCTGAGGACGGTCCACACTACACGACTGGGACACTACATGACTCTGACAAATAAGTAAATACACTTTTACCCTGCAAAATACAACCAAGAACCAAAATAATGTAGCTTTAATAATGATAGAGCTCAATATAACAGCGCGTTAATTAGGCATGTTTCCTGACTCCTCATTGCATGTGTGACTCCTAACTACAATAGTACAAATTCGTGTGCTAGAAGTGATGCTAACTCACTCTGGATCTTCTCAAATCGACATTAAAAGTGGCAGCAGGTTGTTTCCTGTGGATTTTATCAGAAGAAACTGTGTCATTTGGAGCATTTACATGAGACAGATGAGAGGCGCACAAGAGGAGGAGAAAAAGGAGTGTTTGTTTATCGCGTCAGCTCTATAGCGTAAAGAGTAGTGTGTATGCATGTTAATCTGATGTTTAGGCAAGGATAATAAGCATACGCCTTGCTGTGGCACGTGACAAAAAGATGAACATCTCTGACGCTGTTCCCAGTTTCTCCTCTGCTTCTTTTCATTTTTGGCTGAACTTTGTGCGCGCTGCAGTGTCAGTAAACAACACACTGTGCCGTGAAAGTGTCTGAAATCGGGTTTAAAATTCAAACATGTCAGAATGACTGCGACTGGAGTCTAGTTGTGTCTTTCTGCTGTCCACACTTTGTGATTCGAATGTGAGTCCAGTCGTAACTGCTCCACACTACGAGACTGAAACAACTGTGACTAACTGCAACTAGTGATGACTGAGAGTGACTAGGCACGACTGAAAATCACACTAAAAAAACGTGTGGTGTTTCTCCAGCTTTAGCAACAAAACACCTCTACTTGAATAAATGCAAGATAAGGAGCGTAGCATAAAATTCTGTGTCCTTGGTTCAAACCTTCACAGTGGGCTCCGGATTTTGTCTGTAATTTATTTCTGCTAGAAAATATGGTTATTATTGTCTTTCGTTTTTTTCCACTTACTATTGCGTCACTATACGCCTCACGGTTCCCACATTGCACCAAACAATAACTTGCTAATTGATAATCATCCTGTTGCTATCGGCTCATATTATGATACAGTACAATTTCTTTTTGCAAAACTACAGACCAATTTCACAAACAGTTCGAAACCTCTTACTACTATTAGAAAAATACACAAACTGTAAATTATAATCACTAGTTTTGTTTGTTAACAACTTGGCCTACCTTGCACCTTTTCAATTATGAAATTCAAGCACTTTTCAAGCACCTTCAAGGTTGACTCGGAGGTTTTTCCAGCACCTTCGTACTTATCTCGGTTCCAGTGCACCATCTTCGCTTTTTTTCTTTTCTGAAATCAACAAAAACAATGAAAAACGTTTCTATCCCAATATGATGCACTTTGGAAATCTGATCAAAAGTATCAGGCGTGGTGAAGTGCGCTTTGTTGGAAATTTTGGGCAAATCAGAATTTCCGGCATTTTAGAAAGTGGCACCAACTAGCACGCAACTCAATAATACCCACAATTGTTGTATGCAATTTTAGAATACTTAAAACCAACAAACTGAAGACTATTATTGCTCTTTACTGTCAAAATGCGTAGGATACAGATTGGTAAGCTCATTTTTCAAGCATTTTTCCTCTGAAATTCAAGCACGTCTCCAACCTTGAAAACAATACAAGCATTTTCATTTCATTGTCGATAAGTGAATACCATAGAGAGGAACATTCATGGCAAAGCGATTACATCATCATGAAGAGAAGCGGTTGCACAGTGTATTAAAAAGTCTTCAAATGTCCTGTTTTAACAAAAGCTATTGTGGTAATAAACAGCAAACAGAATGTGTTTCATTTTTCTTCAGGCATTCTTGTGTTTTCAGTTTTGTTCCTCACTAACTGTCCAATTTTCTATCAGGTCGGCCATTTTACCTTCCTCATGTCTTGCCTGTGTTGACGAGAGATGTCCTTGTTCACGTTTTGCACAGTTGAATTTGAAAAGCAGAGAATAAATTGGCCCTGGGTTTGCGCTGGGAGGTAGAGTTTCTCAGATAAGATTAGGCTGACAGGTTGCCACGGTTACACTTGGCAGCCATTGTCTACAAGCTGCTTCTTTGACACCGAGACATCGTGGATTTTCATTTCAACTTTTATTGGAGAAATGTTGATGCTAAGAATAATTTTAGTATTCCTCTGCAGCTTTTGTTTAATCAAATCCAGACTATTCTTTAATGTAATGGAAATATCTAAAATTATATTGCTAATTATGTTACTACAATCAAAATATTGCAAAATACTATATATATTAAGAAGTATTTTCTTGATAAAATACAAAACATTCACATACTTATGTACTTTTCAAAACTGTGGACTTAGTAGTATGTATGTATGAGCCTTTTCAATTTCAATTTACTATTTCTTCTAAAAGCTACATTTTTTGACACCAGTGACACTAAACATCATTCTTTTTATTATTATTTCAAAATGATGGCCTTTGTCCCATCTTGAAGTTGTCACACATTCCATTGAATAGTCTGTCTAACCTATGGCTAATCTATCGTCACGGCGACCCACAGTTCAGCTCTACTCCCCATTGTGTTTTTGTGACGGAAACACAGGACAAAGACCTTTTTATGATGGCTGATTGTGAAGAGTTTTTCCTTTTTTTATTTCCCTCGGGTAAAATGCCAGCACAAGGTGACACGAGAGACTGGAGCGTCTAGCACAGTAACACATAAACCTACATGTGGTTTTTCTGAAGGACGTCAATACAACAGACTCCGATTCCAAGCTGTGGGCTAGACTTGGCCTACTTATTTCTTATTGGTCAGTATTATCAAGGTTGTTTTGTGTCAGATGGAGCAGACACTAGAACTCAAACTCCTACAAAAGATCTGATGAAAGAAATAACACAAGAGGTCTGAGAAATGGAGCAGATTTCTACAGAATCAACAAGCAAAGCAATAAACTCTGCAAATATGGCGAAAAATAAGTTACATATATTTGTTTTGAATGTTATGAGAATATCTGACAGAAGATGTCTCCCACATTTGAGAGACACGAGATTAGCTGCTGCGATTGGACCGTCCCAAGTTGGTAGAAATGTTATGGTCCAATACAAGACCCTTCTGTATTTGAACAACCCGCTCCACAGAAAATATCTTCTGCCTTTGCACAGTCGGACTTTCATTTGTTACAAGACAGCGGAATCAACTTCCGGACAGTCAGAAATTGTCTATAGACTTTCATAATTACAAAAAAGCACATTTACATTTCAACGGTGTCAACATCAGCCAAGTTAAGTTGTATTAGTAAATTGTACTATAAAATGTAACAATATTTTGTATAACCTTTATGAAATACTCTAATGTTTTGTACCTAATGTTTAAATGTGACGTTTTATAGTCTATCTGCTAAGTTAATGACAATGAGCTGTAAAGCACTGCAAATGTATTGTGTACCTTTTTGTAAATGTTTTACTCACCTGCCCAGGGACAGCAGATGGAAAATAGCAGCAGCTAAATCTAGTGCAGATCATCTTTTCTTTTATAAAACTTGATGATCCCTGATAAATGAAGGCTTAACTAAACTAAAATGTAGGTACTTGCTGGTCGAGGATATTATGAGCTGCACAACTGCCATAATTTTTGTCTGTGGAAGTTTTTTTTAATTAACTTGCATTTATGAATTGTTATTTTAGAAATCTAAAATGACCCCAGGAAGAGTAGCTGACGCAATATGCTGCCGATGCTAATGGGGATCAAATAAACAATAAACAACAAACTTTATATGACAAACCAGAAACTGAAAGTAGTTACTCTGTTGTTGCGCTGACTGTGTAGAGCTAAGCCAGCTTTTTTCCTACTGGCAGATGGAGATTTAGGACACTTGCCGCATTACAATTAATTTCCTCAACACTTGGACTCAGAAACATCGTATTTAAGGAGAGAAACCTTTAGTTCAACTGTGTAACAAAGACTCTGTCAGTAATAAAAATGAGCTTAGCTTGCAGTGTTCCGGTTGTTTACAACTGTTTACTTGATTTTCTTCTTTCAGATGTCAGGTACAAACTAAATCTTTAATAGACCTGAAGACCTTTAGATTTAATTAGACTGTAGAAGCTCTTTTACATTTTAGTGTTCTGAGCTACAGGGTGACTCTCATGCATTCTTGGCACTCACTGTTAAAAACCAGGAATGCTGAGATGTCACCTCGATAACAGGCCATTTCCAGTAAGAGTCTCATCTTTTGCCTTTCACCCTTTTGTATTAAATTCAAACCATGTCTAAAAACAGCTCGTATGTCCACCCCGTGATGTTTGATGTGTAAATCTATACACACGCTCGCCCTTAATGAATGCGTAATTAGTGAGATGTAGGATGCAATTATTCAGAGGCCAAAGCCTGAAATGTCAAAGTCTACAAGTGCAGCTTTAAGGTTGCCGAGTTAGGGCTGCAGAATCAATGCGATCAATGGGAAGTCCTCCAGGGTATGGGATAGGATCGGCGAGGGCGTGTTTGCATTGGCTGTCATTAGCACTTTGTCAGGACAGAACTGGGGAGCTATTATGACGAGTAAAACGAGTTCGCACTTCCAAATTGGGAATTGTATCTTATTCAGAGGTAAGGGAACAAATGACACTTGTTTGTGGGCTGAGGAGTGAAAATTAGGTTCTCAAAGTTGAGGTGTCAGAAGTGTTGGGAAGAATAAATGCCAAAATGCGAAATGACCCAGACCCAGACAGCAATTATGTGGTGTTTAATTTACATCACCATTATTTTCTGTCCATTGCATCCTTTTCCCCCAAACTTTACCTTTTTAACTTCCTGTTCTCCACCAAAACATCTCTAATTCTCTTTTTGGGTCTTCCTTTGGGCCAGCAGCTCAAAGCTTAACATTTTTTCCCCCAACTCACCCTTTGCTCATGTCCAAACCATCTCAATCTTGGCAAGAATCTACTTTTTTCTAAACCTGAAATATCCATCATGGACTGTCCCTCTGGTGTTGTCATTTCTAGTTCTGTCTGTTCTCATCATTCTCATTGACGTCTTCAACATCTGACTACCTCGCTGCTACCTTTTACATCCACACCACAACCCTAACCCTAACCTTAACCCATCAAATTTAAGATGTCAAGGTTACTAGGTCAATATTTGGGATTATTCAGGTCACAACGTAATCGTAAGAACTAAAGAAAAAATAAAAGTGAGAATTGTCAGAATTTCAGTTCAATATGTACTCCGAACAAGTCAAGCTACATGTAAATACTGTACTGTATGTACTATTCTATATGACTGTTTATGTGACAATATAATCACTCTTTACAGTTTGATTTCATAAAGACTGTGAAAGAAAACTATATAAACATCTTGTTGTTTGGTCAAAGTGCCCACAATCATGAATACTTGTCAATTCGTGATGTTTGATATCGTGACAATCGTATTTAAAGACGTGAAATCAGTGTCAAATGTCCACCAAATCTCTCCCCCGTGTTTTTAATCATAATAGAATGTCTTGCAGTGACCAGCAGGTGTCACTGTAAAGCCATCTCCCTGTCTCTCCTCCCGCTTCCCTCTCCTCCCTCTCTTTCTCCCTCCTCTGCCGCTAAAACAAAGTAATTGCCTGCAGCTCTCGGTTCAGAGTCTCCCTCTCCTGTCTGACGCACGGCCAGTCAATCACGTCTTCACTCTGGGTTCCCTGAAAACACACTACTTAGACTGCGTTACTGTTGAGGTAGAGTAATTATCGAAACGGCAGCAGTAGTTGCAGACGGGGTAAGCTGGAGTCCATGTGAAATCTGTCTGCATGCTCTCCCTGTGTCTGGGTGGGTGTCCCTTGGGTGTTTTAGGTTCAACCAGAAACCACAATCGTGCACGTCGGGCTACTCGCCGATCTAAGTGCTCCCGAGAGAAAAGGAACCACTACACTTTGCTTGTGACAGCTCGACGCAGTAAGAGATGAACTGTGTGACTTTGCCGACAGAGGGTCCGCCACCTGCTTGAGATGTTGTTGCTTTGCCATGAAGTTTATCTATGTCCATGAAGACGTCACCGGTGCAAACTTACAGGTCGAATCTGTGCAGAGGCGAGCACAGTTGTAATTCTATAGCCAATATCAGAACTTGCTTTGGCGTAAGGTGCAACAAATAACAATGAATAAAATAGTAGCTAAATATATAAAACATAAAATACATAAAATCAAGAATTAGCTAATAAAATAAAATAAAATAGACTTAAACACAAAATTTAGGGTTGGCTTGACAAATTGACATTCCAGGCAAAATAAATAACATCTCCAAGGAAAAAAGTACAGTTTTAAGTTCATATATTATTTTGTTGTAGTTATCTAAATCAGGGGTTCCCAAAGTGGGGGACGCGAGATGTAGATTGTATATAAAGGCAACGTTTTTACTTTATTTTCAATTGAAAACAGCTATATTTTAGTAAAAGTTTTGGAAAGAGCCACTCAAAGAAACACAATTAACGGCTTTGACCTTGATTTTTACTGAAACGCCAAAAACAGAACTAGTTTATTTTAAAGTCTTTACATCAGTCATATTCTCACTCACCTAATACAGTCGCAGCATCCTAAATACTTACCGTTTATTAGCACTTTTCACAAGTCTCTGAGCCCAGAATGTCGCGGACTATCATGGGAAAGCTAAGAAACATTAGCATGCTAACGACGCACTTCCTGCTTCTCTCGTGGGATAAAACGCTCTATAAATAGATGCAGAGAAAGCGCTGTGGTATCATTTTCACCCGAATAGATGCTTTTACAATCTATCTGTGCTGGGGCAACACAGATTTGACTTTATTACCATACTTGGCCATACTTACTTGCTAGAGCCCAATCCCGTCAAATCCTGGAAGCAAAGTAGGTCAGAGCCTGGTCAGTGCTTGGATGGGAGACCGCTGGAACACCAGGTGCCACAGTGAGGCGCCTGGAGGAGGAAAAGTTGTTGTGTCCTCAGGCAAGACACTTCTATCACATGTGAAGTCTTTGAGTGTGCAGAAACGTGCTATGTAAGTATTCTGCATTATTATACTATTATTATTACATGCAAAAGAAAATCAGGAACATGAACTAATTCTGTTTTTCACATTTCACTACCAGGTACAGCCCCTTTAAGCCTGATTTTAAATGTTTTGCAACTTGATCATTTTACTGTAAAAATACAGCGGACATTGGTTATTTTAAGGGTCCGGCCTGAAAAAGTTTAAGACCCTCTGACATAAACGATTGAAAGCAGTATCATTGTTTTAATTGACATACAGTATACTCGCAACATAATTTTCTGTATTAATTTACTTTTTAGTCACAGCCGTCCTATTGAGCAGACTGCCAGAAGTGTGTCTGCCAATCTGTCAAAAGTATCTCACACCATCAACCACACAAAACAAAAAATGTATATCTAGACTGGCATTAAATTACTTAAATATATCATTTTCATCTGGATTTGAGTCGTTTTGACGTGATGAGATTTAATTGCTTAAGTGATGTGGAATATTTAACATGTTTCAGGGTATTTCAGACGGCTCATGCGATAATTTAGCTCCAAGAAAATTAATTTCGACGGTGAGTAAAATGATCTTAACCCACTGGCAGATAATTTGGATTGAAGTAAGAATAAAACTTTGAAACAAGTCAAAATAAGTCATAACTGAGTTTAACTTGTCAAAATGTCTGAAATGAAGATTAATTTCCTGAAATCAAGATAATTTAACTTTTTTCGCAATGCACATGTTGAGGTGTCATGCCCGAGTGCATAACAGCAGTACTAACTGTCAAGTGCGTTTTACTTCTACTTCGAGGTACTTTTTACTTTAGTGTAGTCATCGTAATGAGAAACCTTAAACATTTATTCCTAGCTGCATTGGAGCATTGACAAGCATTAATCTCCTGCTAGCATTCATCTGTCATTCATGCTATCTATAATTCAGAAGCCAGGCAGAGGTCTTGGCAGGCGCTACGTGCTAAGCTAGCTGAATCTCCAGCATTATCATTTATTCATCTAATTTGTTTTGTGTCCATCTCGCTGTGCTCTGTGTTGTACCATGGCACTGCTCCAAAAGCCACTCTGCTGTGCGCATTTTATAATAACTGCAGCCCTGACCCAAACTACTGCAATCTGATGCCTTTTTTGCTGACGAGGAGAAAGTGAAAAAAGATAAAATGAAAGGGTGTGAAGCAAAATTATGGCAAGACGTTTTGAACAATTTTTACAGAGGTGGCCAGAAAACAGACAATTGAAAAATGGGATGTTTGGAGTGGACACTTCAAAATGGTATTTCCCAGAAAGGGCTTGTGTTTGGAATGTGCTGTTGATGCTATTCCAAGTATACAGGCTAATATTGCTATGACCAGTTCCTATGTTTACTACAACAAAACAGCTTTTCTTACTACACAACTGTCCACCAGCACCAGCACTGCACAAAACTAAACTACAATGCTCTCTAATAGGTTTGTGGTTAAATATGGTTGTGAGTTCGTAGTCAATTTAAATTGCATAATTTGGAGATAGCTCAAAATCGGTTCAACATATCAGCTCAAAAATGGCAGCAGAGCTTGGCGGCCACCAGTATCTCTGGATTCAAAACAAGCGGTATTGGGATTGGCTTTGAAAAAAAATATATATATTTATTGGTCGAGCTCTATAAATTATCCAAAGACAAGGCTTTTTGTGATGGACCAAAATAAAGACAGTTGTGCAACTCTACAACTATCCAATGCCAATGGGGCTTGGGCTAGAACCTCAAAAAACAGCCGCTACTATGGAAATCCGCCATGTTTGCAGCTGGTGTGTTAAACTTACATAGAGAAACATCAGCCAAAACTATGTAAAAAAGCGAACAAAAAATCCATGGAAGAATCTGATAAACTGCTGGGTCACTTTTGGTAAATACATTTATCAATATATAGTGTTAGCGTACTTTTGAATTAACACTAAGTTTAGTATTTAGCATCTTAAAATCTCCATTCATTTAACTGAAAATTCTGTTTTGTGTGATGCCACAGTCCCGAGCATAAATCATAAATATTCATAAATATTATTCGTGGGTTTGGCCAGAGCAATTTTCCATGTAAAATGTATTAATTTCAAGGTAAAACTAATGAAAGTCCTGAATTTCAGTGACAAATCCTCACATCTAAAGCCATTTGTGCTTTGTGGAGCTTCTGTTTGAGCGTGAGAGAGAGAAAGGGCAGGTCTGTGTCGCTGTGGGAGCAGTACATTCATAAATACAGAGGAAAATACAAGCAGCACTGGATGTTCCTCGGGTTTTGGGCAGTTTTTCAGACGCTCTTGCACGGGTTTGGCTGCTGAAACCTGGCAACCCTGATACCAGAGTCTTGCAGCTCTGATGACATCCAGTGTAGAAGTGACACAGTAAAAACGATTTACTGGGGAACTATTAACCCAGTAGCAATTTACCACCGTAACTAGCATTTATAACTTGCAGGGGGTTTGTTGGTTCCAATGACCTGCAGTGAACGTGTAACTCGTAATGACTTCTGATCAATCAGTTTGATGGCAGCTAAAGCAGAGCTAGCACAAGCCGAGAGCGAGGCTATGCTAAATCTTTAAAAGAAAAGTTTTAGACTCTTCGAGGATTCATGTCGTGAAAAATAGAAAAAAAAAAATCCTTCAAAATCCAACCTTTGCAAAAGCTGTAGGTCCCTATCAGCTAAAAACAAGTATTTTGATTGACACAAAATATTCTGGCGCTCTATGGGAGAATTCTTTCTGGGCCCAGCAGCAGCAGAGTGGTCACTAATCAGACTCACTTCAGGAGAGAAGGAGGGTGTCTTATCCATGATTTCAGTCTCAAGCCAGTATCCAAAATGGCCGCTGCTCTTTCCAGTAAAAAGTCAGCATAGTTTCTTCCTCCCATGCTGCCCGTATCTGCTGCTCCGTCTGCTGTCTGCGCCCTCCTGCGTGCTCCGGCTCTGATCAGTGGTGGCTTATGTATAAACTTATCAAAACTGACAACCAACACTGCAACATCCAACTGTTTCTGTCCCTGTAGGAGTCTATGGGCAAGACATAGCTCCAGGCTGTTTGGGATTTGGCATCGCGGGTGCACTGGTTAGCAACGGTGAAAAAATACAATTGTGTTTTTTACGAATTTTAATGTACTACGTCAATCAGTTTGCGCTACAAAATACAGCAAGATAAGACAATAGCATAGTAGTAGTGGCAGTAGTTGTACTGTGAATAATTAAATGCTGTATATTAGATGGGCTTTGGTTCTGAAGCAGATTATCAGAGAGCAGAATGGGCTCCTCTCGTTGGATTGCCAGATTAACTAAAACCTAATAACCTAAAATAAGCCTCTGATGTGTGCTCAGTATGACAAGTTCAGTTGTGATTGTATTATACTAAAAATAAAACTAACCATAAGTGGAAAATCAACAAAAAAATCAAAATGTACTGCGATAAAAGCATATTGAATTATGGATCAAGGAGACAGAGTAAATTTAACAAGCCTAAACTGAGGGAGTTTTTAAATTGGGACAAACAACATAAGTGCATAAATACTTATGCCATCATAAGTATGAGTCAAAGTTGCTAAAGTTATGCTGAAGTTCAAACTAATAAAGTTCATGGTGACTTCAAAGCCTCAGTAGGCCATTGGACAAGAATAAATCATAAAGAATCCAGCGCGCTGCTCTCATTACCAACTTAAATATTGGAGAGAAAAAGTCAATACAAGTCCTCAAATGAGCAGTGAGCAAGAAAGTTTTAATTGCTCAAAGTTGCGATTCATTTAATTGCCAGGCTAGGGATGTCACTATAACCATGAGAGTCACTAGCACTCACGCTTCAACAAGGAGGTCCCAGGGTCCACTCCAGGGGCCTGTCTGAGTGTGTCCATCTTAGGTCGGTGGTGTAGTCTACGTTTTTCTAGTGGGTATACTGTGATTTTTCAAATGCAATATATTGTATATAGGCCTGTATATGCTGTCAAACAATTAAAACAACTTCAGATTATCACACTTTGAACTGTGATTAATCATGATTAATCACATTGCATGCTTTTCTTATGTCATTATTAATGTCTATAATGAATCTTGCACATTTTCTAAGGAAAATGTAATAATTCAATAATTCACAAATCTAACAAGCTTATTTAAAAGCACAACTAACAACAGTTTAAGTCAAGACATTGCATTGCATTTTATCTTGAATCTGTGGCACATGTTTCAGATAAACGTAAACTACATGGCTAAACACAGCTTTAATGGATAAAGGGTCCTTCATACACTCATAGACCTATAGTTACAATAGGTAACTGTCATGTGTGATTGACAGATGGATCTGTTGGTGTTGGTCTGGTGTTTACAAGTGCTCTCTAATAGTGTGGTTAAATGTTTGGCCCATTTCACCAGCGCTCACACGTGCGTTTTTTTCATGAAATAAAGTCAAATTGGTATATTGAAAAGGGAGTTATTTGAATTTTAAAAAGATGCTAAGTTCTGTCTGAAACAGGAAATGTGCTGTTAGCATGCTAATGCTCTCTTTCTCTGGCCTCAGAGAGTTGTAAAAAGCACTTTTAGACGTATTGCATGTATTTAGTATGCTCGAAATGCATTCGTGAACATACCATATCCATGTTAACGTCACGTGGCCAAATCATGCATCTAATTACTTTTCTCCTCTCATACAGGCTTTTCATTTCATAAAACTGCTCTGCAGAAAGATCAAACATGAAATATGCCCCATACATCAAGCAATCTATTATGAAGATGTAAAAATAATACATTTTACTAAAGAAGATATACATTTAGCAAGCCCTGTGAAATAAAATACCTTAAACTCTTAAATTAGGCTGTGGATGTGCAATCTCCCTTACTGTTTACCATAATAATTATTAAATGACACGTCAATATTTGCCAGGTTTTTTTTTTGTCATTAAAGTGGGAACAATGACATGAAAACGTTGTATCTTGATATGATTATGTTGAATCCTAGGTCATGAATCATACTTCCACTATTTGTACTGCAAATACTTGTACTACTGTTGCAAGTATTTCTACTACTGTTGCACCTGCCTTAGAATAAAAAAATCACTATACAATTTAAAATGTATTGTTTCAATTTTATATGTATATGTATATGGGGGGAAACAACGAAAAAGAATCAACTTGGGCATCCACATGTTGTCTACAAACAATATCTTTCCTCTTTCATCTCCAGCAGATCCACAGTGTGTATCCCTTAAGCAACTGTCAAAATCCCAGGCATTTCAGTGTCAGAGGTGACCCGACCATCTGGACCTGTCCACTTAGAGAAACTTCACTAAATTCAGCCGTAAAGTCCCAGGATGCTCCAAAGTGCTGATTCAGCCAACATTCAGGAGTAAAGGGTCACCAGTGCTGTCCATATTACCTCTTGCCAACTTTAGCTACCATCATTTCAACTTTGCTGCTGAGCTAGTGGAAATAGTATTTGTAAAAAATATCAGCAGGTAAATGTTGACAGATACGACAAAAGCATTACGGTCTACGGTTATTAAACAAGGTACGGTGACTTAATCATAAAACGTAATCAGAAATGGTTGTTTTCATATAGAAATAAGGCATTTCATGTGTAAAAAAAAGAAGAAGCAAAAATGTATCATATTTGTGACATATAAATCCGAAAAACACATATTTAAAAACACATATTTGATCAAAATGTCAATATCTTATTTATTTTTTGATGTATCCAGATTTTACATTTTGTTCAACTGTAATAATTAAACATCTCAAGGTGCAGGCTGGACATTGTTGTGATTCCAAATGACAGCCTATATGTTGAGACTGCAAAATGACTAAAATAGTTCTGCCTGTAGTTTTGCCCTAAAATAAATAATATAATCATCATTTTTATACAACAATTGGGATTGGTACGCACATCCAAAGGTCAGATGAAGCATATGCGATAACAAATGTATAATTTAGAAGAATCAAATAGTGAATAATCCAGATAAGCTAAAATTTACTGGGAACATTTTATGCTATAGTGACTTTAAGTCTTAAGTCCTTAAATCATCTCTTTCTGAGCATTTCTGCCATCTAAAAACGATTACTGGAACAAGGCTAGAGTCTGCCATCCCTTGAGTAATCTTACATCCCTTGAGTACATTTTTATGAACTTGTGCAGCCAGTAGATGGCACTTAATCTCAGTTAGTGGTGCGGTAAACAGCCGGGCTACAGATGTTCATTTTGGTTTTTACAAATTAAAAATGAGATGCCCAACATAAGATACTAAAGAGCATGTTTAAAGGTCAATAAGAATATAACACACACATACAATTTTCCCTTTAAAGTGTTAAGGCTGCATTCACTTTACACTTCACATTACATCGCATTAAAACTGGCCTTAAACTTGCACTAAACCCAGAAGTATTCTTGGACCTGCCAATTTAGGCCTTTCCCTCACTATGATGTTGAACCACGACAGAGAAACAACAACTGTCTGGGATATAGCCACCGACAGTTGTTTCCTCCTCCGACAGCATCCCTGACTGGATGAAATTGTCTGTCCTCGGCAGTTGCTTCATATTTGGTTCTTATTCAACAAAAATCATTCAGTCTCCTAATTTTGCTTTGACTGTATGCAAAGTGTTTTCCTGAAGGTACAAGTGCTTTCATTCAAACACAGAATAGTACTCAGTTGAATCCCTCGTATCTCTGCTCTAATATTTCCCTGCATATGAACTTTGCATTTCCACATTGACAGTTCTTCAAATGTGTGAAAAAGCCTTTCTGCAACTATAAAAGGTCAACAGTTTACACCTCACCAATTCTGATAAAACAAACATGTTTATTAAATCATTAGCTATTTCAGAGTGCTCATGCCTCCATACCAAGTCACTGATGTGGCAGTAAACATGAAAGAATTATTTGTGTTTCTACTTGGTTAACTCCACCACCCTCTGATCTGTATAAAGCATTTACGCAGAAGGGAATCAAACTTTGGCTGAACCCACAGAAATGACCCGCAAAAAGCTTCCCTGGCGCACATTTCATCATTTGTTGGGGTCATGTGACAAAACTCCATGTGTAAAGCGTGTGGATTTTATGCTTAACCATGTGTGGAGGAAAGCAGTTGGTTTCACATACAGACAAATGGGTAATTTACGCTTTGGCCCCTACCTGGGGCCAGACATGCGTGACTGATGTGTGCAAAGTGTTCAATCTGCTGCTCATAATTTTAACAAGCTGAAAATGCTCTAAACATCCATCAAATCAGAACTCCAACTGACAACATTTCTGAGAGCAATGTAATGATCCTAACCTTGTGCAGTGAATACAAATATTTTATAGTGATTTGTTACTTATCACTTTTACTACCACAACTACTACTACTACTACTACTACTACTACTACTACTACACCCCTGACCCCAGAACTGTGTTTCAGATGTTGTAGAATGAATGCTTTTAATGTTACTAGTACTATTAAGACGACCACTACTATTGGAATTATAGGACCAGATTTACTGAGTGTTTTCACAGTGTGGTTTTCAAGTCATTAGACCAGGCATGTCCAAACTAAGGCCCGGGGGCCAAAAGCGGCCCGCAGACCAATTTTTCTTGGCCCTCAAGCTTCCTGGTGAATTGGCCCACATTGTCCTAAGACATACTTTTTACAGCAAATTTCAGATTTTCTACTATTAAAACCAAAATAACTAACATTTTGGTGCGATACAGACCTGATATTAAAGCATTGAGACTGAATTTAGGTGTGGTGGCGCTTTAAAAATCAGATTAATGCAACTTTTTTAAACATTTCATGATTTAATGGTGGCCCTCCGCTTGGTGGAAAAAGTTTGGACACCCCTGCATTAGACGAATGTTCTTGCGCAAAACCACGTGAATCGTGGCCTCATCAAATATGGACTGCAGTGCACCGGAGTTGGTGTAACAGGCAATCTGCAAGTGACCCGCGCAGGTCCTGAAGCACACCTGCACTAGAGTCAGTGTACACCCGCCATGTTGTCATGTACAGTGTCCTTGGGTGTTTTGAAAGGCGCTTATAAATAAAATGGATTATTATTATTATTAGTATTAGCCTTCAATCTGTGCTTCAAACAAAGCCTCGCAAACATTACTCACTTTAAGCCCATCAGGAGGTTTTAAGTTTTAAGGCTATTTATGACGATAAGACACTGCTGTGATGGAGGGACTATTGTGTGTGCTGCAGTTACCCGCGTCAGGTTTCACATCAATAAAACTGCCCTGACTTTTTCATTCAGGACAATGAATGTATCTCTGCAAAAATTAGACGTTTTTTGTCAAATACGTGGAGTGGAGTTGGAGATGAAGCAGTCCGTTATAACGTCAAACTTATCCACAGTAGCCTACTGTCTTCACAATAATATGAATCGGTTTATGCGCAGTTTTTGATCAGAGCAGCCTGTCCTCGCTGTCAGATGTGAGAGTGCAGAAGAGCGAGAAGAAAAAAAGTCCAGACACATGCTGTAGGAGAGGAGCTGCTGATTTATAAATCATTTTGGTGGCAGAGAGAATATGAGCAGTTTCCAATAATACATTACGTGCATCATGCCCACAATGCACATGCAATTTTTTTTAGTTTGTACTTAGTTTAGTTTTGCTCCTAAATTGTTAAATCTGACCTGTAGTCCTTAATAAAATTACTTTTTTTTCTGTTACTTTCAACATTTTTTTTCATTCATTTTCTACCGCTTATTCCCGTTAGGGGTCGCGGGTGACTGGAGCCTATCCCAGTGACTTTGGGCCTTAGGCGGGGTACACCCTAGACAGTGGCCAACTCATCGCAGGGCTAACACAGAGACACAGAAAAGGACAGACAACCATTCACTCTCACATTCATTCACTACGGACAATTTAGAGTTGTCAATTATCCTACACAGTCATGTCTTTGGACGGTGGGAGGAAGCCGGAGAACCCGGAGAGAACCCACGGTAACCGGGGAGGACATGCAGACTCCACCCAGAGAGATCGTGTGATGTTGGGGTGGTCCAGGATTCGAACCCACGATCTCCTTATTGAGAGGCCGAAGCTCTAGCCGCTCTGCCACCGTGCACCCAACATTTTTTTTCCTCTTCTACAAAAAAGCCATGCTACTATTACTGCTGGTACTGCTACGATCAGAATAACCTTCGACTCAAACTATACTTCTCACTTCCACAAAATGAAATAAATGAATAAATTGTTGATATTCTAGTTGCCAGGTCCCAGTATCTTTTGAGAAGCTCTTTTTGTTTTCATAAAATGTTTAAATACCATGATTAATCTACTGTTTTATTGACATTTTACCATTCCCTTTAAACATTCAGCCTCGTAGTTATCACACTTGTCATTTTCACCCCAAATTCCTCCACCATCCATCACTCCATTGGCCAAACTGTCAACACGTCGGCGCTCAGTCTGAATCCAATCCTTTGCATTTTTTGGGTGACATTTTGTCGAAGCTCTGACTTGCTGTGCAGGATTGGTCCAGTCGGCGTGAGACGTTTGAAAGAAGAAGAAAGGAGTTGTGGCTTTTGACCCGCTGAGGTTGAGCTGCCACAGGATGATAGTGAACGGAGTGGACAGGAGCAGGATGGCCTACCTGGATGAGAGCAGACAGGCAGGGGAATAGAGCAGAGCAGGGGGCGGGGCTTGTCTCAGCATGCATTGGGGTATTTGACCTTGTGTGATTCAGGGTTTTGATACTTTGAACGTAGCTTTGTACTTTTCACCTGTTGATACAATTTGGATCAAAGAATTATGATAAAGTTGCCAGTTGTCATGGAACAAAACATCACCATTTCAAAATGATTCACACTGACTGACACCGACAATGAAGTCCTTAATTTAATTTAATCTACATTGTCTTCTAAGACAGTGGTCCCACTCCGCTTAGGAAGAAGAAAGGTCACAGGGGAGTGAAAAACACGGTGTATTTTTGAAGAAGTAATGAGTGAAGCACAAAATGCTGTTGATATGAGAGAAGTACGATTTTGTTCTACACAGGTGACCAATCAACTCATTTGTTTCACATGTGTCACGTAAGTAAACAAATCTGATTACACGGTTCTGTTTGACTCCAGTCAGACCAGACTAGTCTGTGTAAAGTATTGGAGAACTACTGTATGTATTCTGAATCCCAGGCAATTCAACAAAAAAGCTGTAGACAATAACACACACACACACACACACACACACACACACTACTATTTTCCTTATTTTCCTTTGGGGTCCAGTTCTAGATGACCACCAGGCCAGTTTTGAGCCCTGGCCCGGTGATTGTTAATATATTAACATTGGTTTAGTTACTTTAGTGATACTTTAGATTTTTTACTTGCTTTTAATTAATTCATAGTCAGTTTGCTTTTTAACGGGGCTGTACCCAATTTTTTTCATGTAAAAAAGTAAAATCTATTTTTCCGCAGTGCAGATAGTTTGTAAAAGGGTCAAAAGGAGACCACTGTGCACTGTCTGCATTCAACAGATACAGTCATCGACGCACCATATTAGGGGGCGTGGTCTGTGGTAGGCAAACCATGAGGGAAACTTTCCATTGATCCGTGGGAAACTCAAGTTTTTCACTCTTTTATGTACATATAATATATGTTTCCTGGCAAATTATATGCATTTCAAGTACAACTTATTCAAGTTGAGTCAGAGCTGAGTCTAAACAGATGTTGACCTGGCGTTACGTCAGAAAGCTAAACAAATTGTTCTGCTCATGTAACAATACAGCAGTTGGTGCTAGCATTCTTGGATAACTGTAAAAATGTGGGCTGTTCGACCAACTTTTTCTATGCCATGTCTTTAAGTCTGTGTTTGGCACAATATAACTCCTAAAGTCAGCACTTGCTTTTGTAGTTGTTGAGCAGTGGATGATGCAGCTGCTGTTATCCATTAAAATGAATGGATTGTTTACCCGACACAGGTCTGTTTGTGGGCTTTCCCTAAGATGGAGACTGTATTTATTAAAGAGCGTTAACTCTCTGAGAAGCAGGAAGTGTGCTGTTAGCACGCGGGTTCGTTTTACTGTAACTCGCTCTGGGCTCAGAGAGTTGTGAGAAGCAGTTTTAACTCATCATGCTGAATATTTAGAATGCGTGGACCACATTAGGAAAGTGGGGAATACAGGTGGACAGCTGTAAAGAGGGCTTAAGACAGTATGGCACCTTTAATCTGTTTTATCAAGAAAAACACACACATTATATATTCATGTTTGGAGAATCAACAGTAGAAAACATCAAATCGCTTTGAATTAAAATCAATAATGATGAAGAATTGGGTGTTTGTGTGTTAAATTGAACTGGGATTATCTGAAAGTTGGTACTCCCCAATAAGGAATGCATAAAATTCAACATGAACCCTACAATAACTTCAGCATTTAAACGATTGGAAACGTAACAAACAAAAGAAAGATATACTTTTGTAAACAAACAAAGGGTATTTTTTCAAAGCAAATAAAACCATATTTTATCATTTCTTTGACTGATCCTGTTTTGTACCTTGCACGTCTAATCAGGTGGCTCTCCTTTTCTCTTTGTGTATATGCCATAATGCTCTAATAAGTCCACACAAAGATGGCGGTGGCAGGTGGAAGAACAAACACACCATTGATTTCCAGTCACTTTGTGCACGTACAGGCCCTGTTTGCTGTCGGCTGTGTGGGTGGATAGGGCTGTGCAGGGATGAATGTATTGAAAATAAGTAATTGGTTCAGCGTTATAGAATTTGTCTCATTCACTGGTAATGCAAGGCACCGGCAGAAGTTTCTTATAAATGAGATACAAATTAATCCTCCAAGGTGCAAAAGCGATTGTGTCCGAGTTTGACATTTGCGTGACTTTGTAGTTAATGGATGTCTGATACATAAGGTTTAAAGACAACAAGAGTCAATTTTAGCAACCCACGCAGGCAATTTATTTATTTTTTCTGCAGAGAGAAATACTGAAATAACTGTCAGTTAAAGTTGCATTTTCAGTAGCGACTCAAAATGGATGCAACTGTTACTGACTAAAAAGCTCTTTAAAAACGACGAATATTTTTAGCGCCACCTGGTCGTCTTTTTGTAGATGTTTTGTGCACAATAGCTGTGATTTGACGAATACATGTAATTACACATATACCAACAACTTTACTGGATATCAAATCTGCCAGGTAATTATGCTCCTTACGCAAAAAAACTGACCTTTACTTACTTTAACTCTCAACTTTTTCACATGCCTCTTGACTACTGCTAAAACTATGGGACATACTTACCATAGGTGCAATTTGGGCCTCAAAACTCCTGCCATGGACACATCAAAAGTATACCTTTGAGCACAGTTTTTGTGGCAGTAAATAAGGCCTTTGCGAAGACATTGATGACACAAAGTCAACCAACAATCCGGGACTGGGCCAAAACAATAACTGAGATTAGTTTTGGTTGTTTCTTCCGTATCAGACAATAGGTAATAGATGATATGATGACCTTGACCTGTTTCAGCGGTAACTTCCACCTCCGTCAGAAGCGTCAAACGATGATCTGTGTGACGTGTTCTAAGAGCTGCTGTTCCTTGGCCTGGTCAACATGACGGACATCAGGTTGACCACGCCCCCACCAGTTGCTGGTTGTTTTTGTGTGACACATGTGAGGAAAGTTGGAAAGCTCCTTCATCTCTTTTCATTGTGCATGTGCCTCATTTCCTGATTTCTATTGTGTCTTCGATCCAGGGTTTGTATTTATTGGACTCTTGGTTGACGATCCAGGTACTGTCCCAGTCCATTACGTGGTGGTTGCATTTGCGGTCGTCTGATATTGCAGATTTTTGGTCATCCTGTTGACGACTGTCAGGTTGACCACTTCTAGAAACAACAGCTCTTAAGACATGTCACACCAACCGACGAAGGTGCTGAAACAACCAAACCAACCAAAGATAATTAAACGTAAGAAGACAAGATAATTGGGAAATTGATATTGGGAAAAAAAGTTGATATTGGGAAAATGAAGACAAAAAAAGAATTAAAAAAGGACATTACAAAACTTAAAACTTAATTTAAAAATTGACCTTCTTGACAAAAGATGGACCAAATGGGACAAAAATGTGCAGTATATTTAATTTCATTATTTTATTTTTTTTGCTTTCTCTCCATGTCATGTTCTATGTATGGTCAAATTTTAAAATGGAAAAAAACGTAAACCCCTCTTACACACTTTAACAACAAAGATAAAGAGGGTAAATCTCAACGTATACTTATACAAAGTGACAGGATTTTTCAAGACAGCTGTTCTCAAAATTTCCCAATCATAAAAGTGCCTTCATACGTGGGTGGATATAGTACTGTGACATTTGGGGCCCATGCCATTACAAAGAGTAGCTTTTGGCTGAATATATGCGTCATTCATTTCTTATGCATGCAGACCGGAAGCCATTCACTCCCCGGTTATTTTTTGACAATGAATCACTTCCTTATCAAAAATGTCACTCAACAACTGCAGCTTGGAAATTTGAATAAAAAGTCCAAAAATAAAGGCTATTGGGGAGAGAGAGGGAGATAGGAGTTTGACATACAGGTTGACAATAGGTGTTCTTGCTGTTTGCTGTTACTACATGGAGTGCAATAGAGGATGATGAAGATAGCCTGTCAGAATGCACCCAGCCCTGCAGTCAAAACACGGGAGAAAGTGATGGGTAACAACAAGGTGTAGAGCGATACAGTGAGAATGAGGTTGTTGCAGCTATAGGAGAGAAAGTTAATTTTATATACATTTATAAAAACAAAAACTCGATCAAGTATAAATATGGCCTTGTGTTCAATTTGTTAATCTGCTCCTTCGCCTTCTAGCATCTATTCTTATGTATTAATGAAGAGTAAAATAAAGCTAAGTATGTATGTGCATGCTTTATGTAGGTGGTTGGCCAAACAAACTATCAGGCTGTGCTGATAGCTGGTATGCAAAAAGGTTCAAATATCGGCCCGATTTATCGCTCTGTTTCTAATGTGACCATGTGCCGACAGTCTGAACAAACTGTAAACCATGCCATATCATATCCGGCTCTACACTTCCAGTACATCGCTGGTCAAACCAAATATGTCTATCCATTTATATCATTCTAGTTGTATTTCATTGAAAATGTACAAACGCATAGTCTTCTAACTAACTTCAGCGTTGTGTATGTGTGATATAAAGGAGCTATTGGACACAGAAGATCTTTTGGAGGCTTTTGAAGGTTTCATCTTGTGGACAACAATAGAAAGATGATCAATTTTTTATTGGTTATTATCTTCACAGCAATCTACTGTTCTGCAGCCCCCCATCTTTCAAGGACCTGTACGTCTCCAGGACTCGAGGACGAGCAGTTCGGATCACAGCTGACCCTTCTCACCTGGACATGGACCTCCCCTCGGGCAGGAGGCTACAGTCCATCCAGACCAGAACCTCCCGCCCCAAGAACAGTTTCCATCCCTCTGCCATTGGACTCATGAACACGTCATTTACACACACACATTTAATTGTATATATATTTTTTAAATTGAATAACTCATATAGTTTTGAACTATTTCTATTTATGCCTTATTTTATCATAGTTTGTATTATTCTACAATTATTAATTGTTTCATGTTGCACCAGTTCGCTGAAGCTATTTCTTAGTTTATGAAACAACAGATTCTGACAATGGAGCAACATTAGAGCTCAATATTAATTATATTATATATTATTATATATATATTACCTTTACCTTATTATTATACTTTTACAGTGGTAAATAAAGACAATATAATAACATACATAATAACAGAAAGACACTTTAAGGGAAAATATTATGCATTTTTCAGGTTGTTATAAGCATTTAAAGATGTGCCTTAAATTTGCTTCTCATGTTTTGAAACAAAAACAAAAAAAAGTTTATGTTCTTACTAAAAGGAATTGATTGCACTGTTCACTGACAGGCACTGAGTGCATCCAGCCACTAGATGGCGCCTCACAATCAAGTGGGTGGACAACAATGTAGTCTTATCAGAGCTGTTCAAACACGAGGTTCAGCTTAGCAGCAGCAACTAATGTATTGAGAGGCAGAAATGTTCAGAATGAGTCTGTGATGATTTAAGGACTGCAAACAGCAGATAATTCTCTAATAAGTGACGAGTAAAGTCTGAAAATTACATCCAGACACCAGGAAGTATGTTTGACACTGGGAGGGGGGAGGGTTTTTAAATGACTAATCCTTAAAACACTGTGAATGCAGTGGAATGCTGCTCCAGGTATGTTTTTGATGACGGAACAATGAACATGATTAAAAGCTCCAAAAAAACACTATTGCAGAATATGTTCTGGGATTACACATGTGTATGAGTGTTACACAAAGAAGATATAAGAAAACACAAGAGAAGCAGCTCGAGGACCAAGACGGCACAGAACGGACTCAACAGGGATAAAATGTACAGAACAATCTTTTATTTACCTCAAACAAGGCAAATGTTAATGGATGTAAATACTTTGTTAGGTCTGCTTTGTTTGCAAATAAACGAAATAAATAAAAGCCAAAATATTGACCCTTTGCATGTGACGTCATGGAACGCCCACTTTGCCATGACGGACGGCGGAAGCGCTGTTTGTGCGAGGTAAAATGATCGAAATTTGCCCTAAACCTAACTATTAGTAAGCTAACATTGATCAATTTTACACGTAAAATGGTGATATCCTGTTGTGCGGTTGGCTGCACTAACAGGCAAAGCCGTAAGTCCAATGTAGCCTTTTATCGTTTACCTGTTTATGAAGACAGAAGACGGCGATGGGTAGCAGCAATAAATCCAAAGAACTGGAAGCCCTCCAAGTACTCACGGATTTGCAGTGAGCACTTTTTACAAGTTAAGTCAATGCCAATGTTACAAGTGTATGACATTTTACACGAAAACATATCTGAATATGTGAAACAGTCAAAGTTATGCGGGGCACGGCGTTAGTTATCCAGCCAAGAAATTAACTTGTATGTATGCATGTATGTATATAGACTCAAGCCTGCAAAATGGATAATACATATTACATCCACAGAATTATTATTTGTGAATAAAATATATTGATTATGATGATATTGACACAGAGAGACAGAGACATTGACAGACAACCATTCACTCTCACATTCATTCACTAGGGACAATTTAGAGTTCTCAGTTACCCTACACAGTCATGTCTTTGGACGGTGGGAGAACCCGGAGAACCCACGGTGTACCCCGCCTAAGGCCAAAAGTCACTGGGATAGGCTCCAGTCACCCGCGATTCTAACGGAACAAGCGGTAGAAAATGAATGATATTGACGTTTTGATTAAATCGGTGAGCATGGCAGGAGGAAACAGGTAAGGGTCCGTCACTTTCTCAAAATACCGCGCTTTGTGAGCGCGTAAAAGTTGTCCTGCTTCCACTGACAACTGAACTGAACATGAGTTAGAAGTAGCCATCGCTTAAGTGACAAAAATAATTGCAATCACTGTGAGTTTGTTACTTTTGCGCTCCCCGTAATTCTGCGCTCGCATACTCTTGCCGTCCATTATGGTGCACCCACGTGATCGTGTGACGTAGGTGCAAAGGGTCAATACATCCACATGCGATTCCAAGCAGTACAGAAAACACCAGCCTGACCCCCCGCGGTATCCCATCATCCCTTTGTGTCTTCTGCACACAGACACTATGATGGAGTGCTTAACTAGGATGGCCTGCAACGACTGGTAAGAGGACTGAAAATATTGACTCAAAATGACAGTAGAGACTTTTCTGGGGCTTGGAGCATGGTCCATATCAGTGCAGATTGGCGTGAATGCACTTTTGACAGTGTTGACAACAATTAAAGTGACTGACAGTATTGAAATACCAAATTACATTGTGTATTTACCCTTTATATTTTAATCCATGATATACGTTTGCTATAAAAACCACAAAACATTAGACAAGTTTCTCTTCAGTAACATCCACATAGTTTTTTCTGTTGCTCTGCTTAGATCTGTACAATGTGTCTCTCCTAGGTGAGATTAGCAAGGTATTTCCAGGGAGTTTCAACCTCCACATGACCATCGACGTCCACACACAAGACCACCATGCCTTTACTGAAGCCCCGTCCTCACAGAGCAGAGCTCAGGGGAATTTGAAAAAGTATTATATCTAAAGTTTTTTAACTAAATATGTCTTTGCCCAACACTGTCTGTTCTGCATACTTTACTGACCTTTATGATGTTTACTGTACAATCCTCACTCCTCCGCAGCAACACGAGCCACACGTGACATGGAGAAATAAATAGATAAATCCTCCACATAGTCTGTTTTAAAGCAGTGTCATTTTATACTAGTGAGATCTCAAGGATAAGTACCTCTCTTTATCTCTTCTGTAGATTTTACATTCTGCTGTACATTCAGAATATTTTCTTAGTAAAAAAAGAAAAAAAAAAATCTGCTAAGTTTCTGTTTACATCAGGGGTGTCCAAACTTTTCCCATCGAGGGCCACATATTGAAATACAGACCAATCGGAGGGCCACAAATCAATCGTGAAACATTAAAAAAGATGCGATTATCTGATGTTTTAAGCACCACCACATCTACATTCAGTCTCAGTGCCTTAATATCAGGTCTGTATTGCACCAAAATGTTAGTTATTTAGGTTGGAATTGTAGAAAATCTGAAATTTGCTGTAAAAAGTACTTCTCAGGACAATGTAGGCCAATCACCAGGAAGCCTGAGGGCCAAGAAAAGTTGGTCTGAGGGCCGCATTTGGCCCCCGGGCCTGAGTTTGGACATGCCTGGTTTACATGTATTGTTAATGTTTACTCTTTTCTTTTTTTAATGTACTCTCTTCTTCTAGTGACACATTCAGTGGCAGAATCACAGCACCACACGCTGGCCGGGAATATGTATCACAGTAGTTTTGAGGTGTTTTGAGTGCTCCATTTGGATGCACACTTTTACTAAACCAGCTCCATCTTTATGCAGTTTGTTTTGTAGAACTATAGCCGTTTTGTGTCCGTGCGGACAGGGAACTAATCAGACGAGACAACACCCTGTAAGAGAAATGTATGAGACCTCTATGTATCTGAAAAACTTCTACAAACCAGAGAGCACCTGCTTCCACTGTAATTCCCCCGTATGTTCAAATAAAATCATTTGACTGGCCTGTGCTCTTCTCCGTGTGACAGACTTCCACAACAGAAAATTGCTTTAAAACTTAAATGATATCTTATGCTCTTTTTCAGTATTGCACTGTAACATAAACAGATCATTTTACAATCTGTTCACCGTAAACTGAATACTGAAAATGGCTTAGTGATAGAAATGGCTCCACTGACTTCCTGTTCAAAACTGCATAGTGACATTTCATCGTAGCAGATTATCTCTTACACGTTTTTATTTTCGAAAAGTGTCTATGTGACATTTTGGAACTTTGCATGTATCATTTGCAGTCTTACCGTTTCTTGTTATCCCAGTTAAGTACAGGACATTTTACACACATGTATTTACTTAATGAACTTGTATTATGTTACGAATGCTAATGATAACAGCACTATTAAAAACTAGATGCTTTTGCAATAGCTGAAGCTATTGCGAGTGACTGCGCAATTGAATTCGTGTGATGTTGGTCTGGTCCGGGATTCGAACCCATGGCCTCCTGATTGGGAGGCAGAAGCTCTAGCCGCTCTGCCACCGTGCACCTGCTGCAAACATTTCCTGTAGAGCAGTGGTTCTTAAACTTTCTGTCTGGGGACCCCAAAAAAATCTTGTGAGGTCTGGCGACCCCACATTACTCCCACGCCAATTTTGGGCAGACCTATAGTTATTGACACTCCCTCAAAAGGTTTTTGTCATTCCGTCAAACTAAATCAACTAAAAACCAACTGGCAATGTAAGAACTACAAGAATTTAATTGAGAAGAAGTGGAACAAAGTGAACAAATAAACACTGAATAATTATGACATTAAATAATACACTAAATAATGTTGTATTTATGTCTATAAAATACAAGGGTCACTGGGTCAAATGCCCTACAAAAAAAAGTACTGTGGGATTTTATTTTCTTTACCACACTGTGCAGTAATTTGTTGACGGTCCCTAAAGAAGCACAGATACCACCGCAATAAAACTAACTTTCACTTGCACTTCACTGATGGCCTTATATCTGACAGATTTCAATGTCAACTATACACTTACAATGTATATAAACTAAAACACTTAAAATTGTACATGAAATAATATGCTTAGAAATGTACATAAAACTGGAGGTGCAGGTCAGGCTGCGCAGGTTATAGAGAAAGTTAGTATTGGACACATCTCGGGACAAGTTAGTTAGCACAAGGTAGTTAGGACAAGTTAGTTAGCACTAGGTAGTTAGGACGAGTTAGTTAGGATGAGTTAGCGGTCGAGCGCTTCTCGTCAAGGCAGTGAGCCAGAGCCCTCTGTGATTTTGTGAAGAGAGAGAGAGTAAAAGGCGTGGACCGACAGGAGCCATGAGGCCCAGCCTCAGGTGGGACTTTTCTCCATCATCTGAGTGAAACTGTCTGGAGGATGTGGACAGGAAGCGCACGCAAGGCGCTTTGAGGAGCGGAAGACCTGAAGCGCAGAAGCGGGTTTGAATGACGAACCGCGCCGTTCACGGACCGCACGAGCCCCGCTCATGGACCTCACGAGTCCAGTTCACGGAGCTCACGAGCCCCGCTCACGATCGCCGACGAGCCCGCTCACGGACGCACGAGCCCCGCTCACGGACCGCACGAGCCCCGCTCAGGGACCGCACGAGCCCCGCTCACGGACCGCACGAGCCCGCTCACGGACCGCACGAGCCCCGCTCACGGACCGCACGAGCCCCGCTCACGGACCGCACGAGCCTAGCTTAGATGAGTAGCTTCATCACGTCCGTTAACACGATAAACACATGTGACAGTCCAGTGAAAACGTCACTAAACAGGAAGGCGGACAAAGCATGGTAGGAAAACAAGCGCTGGCTGCGGTGCACCGCGCTCTTTTGCCGCGGAGCGCGTTACGCAAGTGATGACACACGTGCGCGTCTCTGCCCCCTGGCCCGAGCCCGACTCAGCCCGATAGCAGAGCGGCCGGAGCGGTTTCGGGCCGGCTCCGGCTCGGGACAAGAATTTAAGCTCTAAGCGGCACACACAGCGCCCAGGGATGCGAAAACAGCAGCTCTGAATTTGTATGTATATTTTTTTTTCATAGTTTCACCTCACAAAATAGCACGTTAATTCCCGACTGGAAAAATAATTTGGCGACCCCACAAAAGTTTTTGGCGACCCCACTTGGGGTCGCGACCCCTAGTTTAAGAACCACTGCTGTAGAGGACCAATAGAAAGGCTCCCACTGTAAAAGATAGGGAAAAATTGCTCGGCAAATTATGAAAAAACTACAAAAGGTACGTTTACCAAAAGTAATAGCAGACATTAGAAGGCTAGGAACTATTGAAAAATGCAAAAAAAATTCAAAGAATCTAAAAACTGCGGCCTGTGAAACGTGCCGAAAAACCGGAAAATACAAGAACAAATAGTGACTGCCTATGCATAGGCAGTCACTCAACAAACTAAGAATAATAATAGTAGTATAAGAAATCGCAAAACTTTTTTGTAGTAGAAGTATAAGTATTTGTAATTTTTTGTAATTTGTAATTATTTGTAATTATAGTAGTAGTCGTAGTTGTAGTAGCAGTAGTAGTAGTAGTAATTGTTATAGAAGTATTAGTAATAGTAGTAATTGTTATAGAAGTATCATTAGTAGTAGTAATTGTTGTGGTAGTAGTAGTAGTAGAAGAAGTAGAAGTAGTAGAAGTAGTAGAAGAAGTAGTAGAAGGAGTAGAAGTAATAGAAGTAGAAGTAGTAGAGGTAGTAGTAGTAGTAGAAGTAGTAGAAGTATAGAAGTAGTAGTAGAAGTAAAAGTAGTAGAACTAGAAGTAGTAGTAGTAGAAGTAGTAATAGAAGTATTAAAAGTAGTAAGGCGTTTATGTTTATGTTGTGTGAAACAATTGTTGGTAATAAATATCACAGCACACACGAGCCCATTGTACAAAATAGTGACAGTAAGAAAAGTACTGCCGTAGTAGTAGTTGTTATGCTTGTAGTAGTAGTGTCACTCATGTAAGGCTGTGGTGGAGTACTTTCACTTCAACAATATGACATATTTTCAAATACTGCTCCTTTCCCTTGACTCTCTGTTGCCTGTTTTCATATTAATACTAGCCCCATATTCTTTGTCTCTAAAAGTTGCCAGATAATAAGTGTAGTGCGGCGCTGCCTGGTTAGACGCCGCCGCAGAAGCCAGGTCCCTGTCACCACATACTGACAGGGTGACGCCGGGACACGGAGCAGCGCCCGAGGAAGAAATGAGACAAGATCCATGAAATTTTATGCAAATAAGTCCAGAGCAATTTACTAAATCTAATTCATTCAGTCCTTTATGCATTTGGAAAGCTGCGAGGTCTCGGAGCAGAGAAAGGGCCTTGATAACAGAGCAGCACAATTGTACTTTGACAAATATATATTACTGCTATTATTTTTTATGGATTATGAACTATTCCTATCATTGCACTGTTTACATTGCAGTACTAACCACCACTACTACTACTGCAAACTATAAAGAACTTCTAAAAGTGTAATTTCTACGGCAAAAAATGCAAAATCTACTACTACAGCAATTACAAACAAAAACTACTACTACTACTACTACTACTACTACTTCTACTTTTACACTTTAAAGTCTACCTCGCAGTGTGTTGGACCTAGTTTGTTCTCTAAATGTGGAATGTAGAAACCACAGAATTGCCTCATGAAATTTTATTATTTCATTTAATAAAGCTGCATCCAGATTTATTTGGGACATCAAAAGTATTTTCAAAATGAATTTTAGAGATATAAAGATCAAGCATCAGGACCTTTACACCAAACAAAACACAGTTTTGATTGATTTTTCAGAAAACTTTGTTCTTGTCAAATTATAAGCCTGATTTACTGCAGTTTTATCTCAAAAAAATGAGCAGAATTTCAATGTTTGTGTCAATTTTCACCAAGATATAGTTCTAGTTCTGAAGCAAGACATTTAAAACTCTGTCCATTTTTGAGCTGTAGATGTTCTATATATATATATATATACGTATATACATACATATATACATGTCCGTCGTCGCCCCCTGCTGTCAGAAAACCAGCCTTGCAATATTTACCCCGGCTCTTTTTTAAATATGGCAACGTGAAATTATTGAGTGACTGCCTATGCATAGGCAGTCACTATTTGTTCTTGTATTTTCCTGTTTTTCGGCACGTTTCACAGGCCACAGTTTTTAGATTCTTTTAATTTTTTTTTGCATTTTTCAATAGTTCCTAGCCTTCTAATGTCTGCTATTACTTTTGGTACATGTACCTTTTGTAGTTTTTTCATAATTTGCCGAGCAGTTTTTCCCTATCTTTTACAGTGGGAGCCTTTCTGTTGGTCCTCAGGAAAGTTTGCTGTTTAAACTGTTTTTGGCAGTTTCACAGTGGCAGAGCGACTAGAGCTTCTGCCTCCCAATAAGGAGGTCGTGGGTTTGAATCCCGGATCATACCAACTGTCACTCGCAATAGCTTCAGCTATTGCAACAGCATCTAGTTGTTCATGTGATTGTACTTCCTTTTTTCAATGAAAAAGAAAATGAAAATTGGCTTTTTAGATCTGCTTTAAGTAAACTACAGAAGACTTTAATATTGATCCTTCTAAATATAAGATTCTTTTATTCACCTGCAGTGTCTCGCTTTAAATGATATCAGTATAAATAAATACAGATTACAAATGCAACATGATGACATTTTATACAAATGTGTCACAAGCAATTTCCCAAACCTCATCATTTGGGCCTTTAGATGTTTTGTAAAGGTTTCCGAGCACTCAGCCGCTTTCACTCTTGTTCAAATGAACATTGATAGAAATAGTATTGGTTTGGTACATTTTGAAAGCCGTGAGCCTACAAGTCCTCAGCATGTGGCCCACGTTTCCTCCGGCAAAGAAGCCTCCACCAAATGGCATATTTAGCGCCGGCCATTTTGGGTGACATTTTAGTCACAGTTTCTCTGCTCTCCTCTGGTCACCTCTGAATCCAAGAGCATTTTTGGCAGATTTAATGGAAAAGGACATTTCTCCAATAGTCTGGCTTGTTTTTTTAATGTTTTTAAACTGTAACCTTTTAAGAGCCTGAAAAATAATGCTTTAGAAAATGGAAATGAGAACAAGAGTAAATGTTAAAAGGATGAAGTATCTTGTTTGTTTAAGTGATTCTGCGTTGGCGTGACAACAGACATTATCGTTAGTATTTTAATTTTAAGTAGGCTAAAGTTCTAAAAAAAGGTTATTGACCTTGGAATCAATTAACAACCCTGTATCAACTGTCAATCCGATCTAGATTTTTTTTATTGATTTCATATACATATAATGCTTTTAGTATTGATGTTACGATCATAAACAAGATATAATTTTAAACAGTGCCATTTAAATTCATGTATGGTTAATGTTAGGCTTAAATCAAAACATGAAATTGACAAATCAGAATTGATTTTAAAAAATGTATTTATTTACTTTTACTTTACTTTTTTTTTTTTTTTTACTTTTTTTTGTAATTGTGTTTAAAATGGAAAATCAGAAAATTGTTTTTTTTCCCTTTTTTGGATTTGAGTTTAAAGGTCCCATAACATGCAAAATCGACTTTTCAGAGGTCTTAACCTTCCTACAGTGCTATTTGGGCCTCGTATGTTGTGCCCGAAGTGGTTTTTTGATTGATTCCCGCATGCTTTCGCTAGAGAACTGTCTTTTCCGTCCCCCTCGGCTGAGCAGGCAGACGGGGGCTCCTCACTAAGATGCCGCGCTTCACAAGGATGACGCGGCTTCACAAGGATGACGCGGCGCTCAAGCCACGCCTCCAGGAAGCGCGCAGCCGCAAGAATAAAAGCAGCTAATGCTAATGCTACACAGTAATTACAGGATGGCTACGAGAGATAGAAGAGTTAGCTTGTTATTTACCAAACGGCAACGTCCATCGTTGAGGCACTGCGTCCACGTCAAACTCCAGGTCAGATCCAGGACGTAGGACTCAGCACGACGCACCGTCAGGACGGATAAAAGGTTTATTCCCGTGTTTGTGTATCGCTGTTTACCGGAGCACACGGCACATGCGCACTATCTCCGCTCTAGGCTTCGGCACGAGTTGGGCGGGGGAGGCGCGCGAGTTGGGCGGGGGTGGCAGCCTGCTCTCTGTTCGGGGGGGGTCAGATCTCAGAGTGAGCCGTTTGCTTTTGCAAGGAGGGGGCCAGTCCAAGAAATGGGTGTTTTTTGGAAACTGTTATGTTATGGATATTGCACAACGCAAAATTTTATCAACAAAGCCCTTAGAATAGACTGTGTAAAGGGCAAAATAGCAGAATATGGGACCTTTAACAACAATCAACCCCCCTCCAAATGACATACTTTCACTTACAGAAGACTGAATGTCAACCTCTCATAAAACAAAAACAAGCATCTAATTGACAATATGATTGAATCTCAATCTCTGTTCAAACCTGATTAAATGCCCAGCTCTACACTGTACAATGAAGCATTATACCATGAGCTAAACCCTTTAAAATGCATTCCTAGGTTTTTAAGTTTTTTTTTATTTAATACTTAATTTGGTAAGAAACCTGTTGTAAATATCAATGTTTTTAAAACAAACAAGTGGCAGTTTGTGAAGGAATGTTGAAAATAAATAAATAAAATGACAGAATGTTTCTAGTACTAAATCACACAATTTCCACACAAAAAAACAGATTTTTCTGGTAGTTTACCAAGCATTCTGTATTCCAAAAGATATTGTCTCATACTTTGTCAGTCAAATAATACTTATTTATTCATTATATTAGATGAAACGTTCCAGTTGCTAATTCATTATGCACATCTCCTGCCTTTGTGTCCAAATAAGAAAAGAAATGATAAACTTCACAGAAATGGTCAAACTAGGGAAAATTAGGAAATGTATTATTCATTCATTTTCTTTGTTCCCGTTAGGGGTCACAGTTGACTGGAGCCTCTCCCAGTGACTTTGGGCCTTAGGCGGGATACACCCTGGACAGAGGCCAGTCAAAGGGCTAACACAGAGACACAGAGACATGGACACACAACCATTCACTCTCACATTCATTCACAGGGACACTTTTAGAGTTGACAGTTGACCTGAACAAGCGATATATATTTTTCTAAATCTTAAATTGAACAATGTTAACAGTGCTCTGGTTTAATGAGTAATCTAATTTTATAACCACTTGAAAAGTAACTAACAATCTCCCAGACGGCACTTTGCTAATTGCCCTTTTTAAATATTATTTTGAATTTAAAATGAAATATTGTCCTTTTAAGCTATTCCCTCATTAAAGTAGTGAATATTTGCAGTTACGACAACAGCACAAAATTACTAAAACTTGTTGCCTTTTCTTAAGCTTCGCTGAGATTTCAAACACCAGAATTCCTCCCAGAAGGTTTCGTGACTGACTTGCGCTGTCCGTGTAACACCTTCACACAAATCACCAGCCTCTTTGACAATACTTCTATTCTCTTCTCCAGCTATGACGCCCTCTGACGTGTGGTCCTCTAAGTAGCACCCATCATGGCACCCACATGTCACCCATAGCACCCACTCTAGCACCCACAAAATCCATGTGGGCAGGGGCTTTGTTCCAACTCATTTGTCCCGTGTAGCTGTGACTGATTCTTCACACTTTCTTTTTTACTCGAAAATGACAAAAAAAAAAAAAAAAATTCCCCAACTATGTGAATCAAAGCGCTGTCATTAGTAACCTGTTGCCATGGAAACGGAGCTCGCAAAAGTGCTCCGTAAGTGGCCACATAGTTGTTACGTGAGCAAAAAGTGCTTTAGTGGACAGCAATTTCTCTTAGAACAAGGAGGAGAAGTGCCGAAATGGAAGTATAAAGGAAACACAGCAAGGATAGAGAGTAAAATGCACGTTGTTAGCTGGTCCAGTGCTAGCATTATCTAACCACTTCACGTCGACATGGCAGGTGTGAAGTACGGCTCAAAATGAAACGCCACAAAACAATAAAATCAACAACAAAAAATCAATATTTGTTGGATTACAATACAGAGAAACCTGGCGCGTTTCCCCTGAGTAGGACCACAATATGTCCGTCTCCGTGGAGATGTTATGCTTTGCCTTGAATGTTCAGAGTATGGCATTAAAGTTAACTCTTGCGGTGTTTTTGTTGCTCAAGAAGATGTTGGAAAAAACAAAACAAAAAAAATATTCTTTTTGTGAGTTGCATCAGCTCTCCATAGATCTGACCTGTAACTTGGTCTGTGGGTGTCACCTGGTTTAATGCCATACTGCGGAACGTTCCATTCAAAGCATAATATCCATGGAGATAAGCAGGTGGGGGAAAAATTACTTAGCGCACCTTTAACCAATGTGTTTAGCAGAAACAGCTTATAATGCGATGGTGTGATAGGGACGGCAAAGGCTCAGTGGTTAAAGTGCGTATGACACGGTTTTATGGTTTTAGAATTTTTTACTTTATTTTGTGTATTAATACCTGTTGTAAATATAAATTGTAGTTTTAAAACAATCTGGTATGTGTTTGTGGAGAAAAATTGATGAAAGATCTGTTGAAAATGATAAGTAAACAGACTGATGACATCACACAAGGGAGACACAGGTTATTGTATCATTACTACTTACCACTACAACCATTTAAACATTAATTCAGCAAAATAAAGTCGTTCACATATATTTTTTTATCTGTAGAGTAAAAACTAATTAAAATAAAAGGGTGACTTTAGGTGAGTTTTGGCCCCTGGTGTGGATGCTTCTTCATTTCCTAGTGTGATGTCATCATTGATAACCAGGAAGTAAAATGAAAACATAATAAATTTGCTAAACTGGGATAAAATTTGTATAGAATTTATATAACTATCTTAACTGCATTGTAGTTCAATGAGTAGTCCAACCTGTCATAGGCACTTTAAAGGGCCCATGGCAGGTTGGAATACTCATTTTACTACAACACAGAGTAGATAAATATATTCAAAGTTTCGCAAAAAATAATTATACATTTTATCATTTTTAGCTGTTTTTTTAGTTTTGTAATATCACTTCCTGGTTGTAAATGATGACATCACACTAGGAAATTACTTTGTACACTTGGCTGAAACTCGGCTATTGTCACAGATTTTTTTTTGTCTGACAAATCAAAATGTATGTAAACGCTTTTATTTTGTTGATTTAATGTTTTAAGGGTAGTTTAAGTGGTTGATTTTGTGTAAATTTTGCAAAACCTTTGGATGGAGTGAGTCTCCCTAGTGTGATGTCATCAGTTTTTTACTTCCTGTAATTGCAAACTGATTTTTCAACTTTTCTTCACAAACTATGACTTGATTGGTGTAAAACGGGAATTTTTATGTACAATACGTATTAATACACCAAATAAAATCAAAATTAGAAAATTGTTAAAACCTGTCATATGCACTTTAAGTATTCTAAACCGGTTCAATCCCAGCTCTGCTTCTACCTTGCAGCAAAATGAGCACATTTAAATAGCACTGCTCCACTCAAGGTGCTTTACATCAAAGAATCCCTCACCCATTCACACACCCATTTACACACCAGTGTACACAGACACTGGGGGTGAGGCGGGTGAAGTGTCTTGCCCAAGGTGCTCGGTGGTTGAATGCCAGGCAGTGAGTTCAAATCTGTTTCCGTACATTTCCTGCATATCCTTTCCTGTCTCATCCCTATTTCACACACCGTCCTGTATAATAAATCCTTGAAATAAAAAATACACATAAAAAGATATGACAGCTCTAACAATGATGTGTTTCATGTCAAAAGCGTTTAAACACCAACACTGGATCAGAAGACGAGCTCTACCAACTGAGCTACTGTCGCCTGAGAGTCAATGAATAATGCAATGTAAAGGATTCAGGGCAGTTTTCGTTTCAGTTTATCTTCATATTTTACCTTCAGAATCTAACCCTAACCCCAAAATCGACTGTTTAGAATATTTAACCATGTTGTAATATTGTCCCATATTGTGTGTTGTGTTGTGTGTTTGTGTGTGTATGTGTTATATAATGCTTTATAATTATTGCTTGATAATTCCCACTGCTACCAGTAGATGGAACACAAATCCTGATGAGGGAACGCCTTACAGATACACTAATGTATGCTTCAATAGGTATATTATGTCAAGCAAAGCGAGCAAGCAAATTTAAAGGTCAAAAACTCTACAAACAATGCATAATGTGTGTGATTTTGGATATTTTAATTGAAGTTTTTATGGCCTCTAGTAGTCTTTGACTATCCACTCAGGCCCGGCTCTTTGTCCACAGTTGTATTCCTCTGCCTCTTGGGTCCACTTTCACCGTTGCCATCTCTCTCCATCTCCATCCCTGCAGCCTCTCTGTCTGGGCACAGCTCTATCTGCTCATTAAACACATTATTACATCTGCGGGGCTCCCCTCTTCTCTCCTGTCCCAGAATGCATTGTGTTTGGTGTTAGCTAGTGGCAGGATCCCAGCTACTGCTAGCACGGGCCTGACTGCAAATTAGCATGTCTTTTTTTTCCTCCCCTCTCTCTCTCTCTTCTTGTGTTATTTATTTTTTTCCACAACACAGCTCTGGATGTCCATGTGCGCACGCTGACACACGGTGAGTCAGAGAGAGAGAGCGTCAGAGAGAGTAGGCGATTGGGGAAACACTGGACATCAGGGTGCGGAGGATTGCATAATGACTTTGAGCTGTTATGACTGTAGCAAATAAACAACAAGAAATGTGCTCCACGGGAAAGTCTGCGTCTGACTAAGTTGTTGTATGCCGTATAAGACAATCATGTGTAATGTGTAACCAGGGCTATTAAACTTAAAGGTCCCATAACATGCAAAATCGACTTTTCAGAGGTTTTAACCTTCCTACAGTGCTATTTGGGCCTCGTATGTTGTGCCCAAAGTGGTTTTTTGATTGATTCCCACATGCTTTCGCTAGAGAACTGTCTTTTCCGTCCCCCTCGGCTGAGCAGGCAGACGGGGGCTCCTCACTAAGATGACGCGCTTCACAAGGATGACGCGGCTTCACTAGGATGACGCGGTGTTTAAGCCACGCCTCCGGGAAGCGCACAGCCGCAGAATAAAAACAGCTAATGCTAATGCTACACAGTAATTACACGATAGATACGACAGATAGAAGAGTTAGCTTGTTAGTCACCAAACGGCAGCGTCCGTCGTTGAGGTACTGCGTCCACCTCAAACTCCAGGTCAGATCCAGGACGTAGGACTCAGCACGACGCACCGTCAGGACGGATAAAATGTTTATTCCCGTGTTTGTGTATCGCTGTTTACCGGAGCACACGGCGCATGCGCAACATCTCCGCTCTAGGCTTCGTCGCGGGTTGGGAGGGGGAGGCTCGCGGGTTGGGCGGGGGAGACAGCCTGCTCTCTGTTCGGGGGGGTCAGATCTCAGAATGAGCCGTTTGCTTTTACAAGGAGGGGGGCCAGTCCAAGAAATGGGTGTTTTTTGGAAACTGTTATGTTATGGATATTGCACAACGCAAAAATTTATCAACAAAGCCCTTAGAATAGACTGTGTAAAGGGCAAAATAGCAGAATATGGGACCTTTAAGGCCCGGGGGCCAGACTGGGCTCTCCAAAGGATTTGATTTGGCCCACAACCCATCTTCTAAATATTTAAAGGACAAATATTATGTATTATTGGCCATTAAACCTACTCTTGAGTGTCTTCAGTTTCACATCTCATGTTTTAGAACTAAAAAAAAATGCTTTTACGAAGAACTTTATCACTGCGTTGGGAGATGACATTCTCACTTAGCTGTGGCTCCATCTACTGGCTGTAGAGGCAATTACATACCCACAATGCATTACAGTAAAGAGTGGATCTTATGAAGTTGTAGTTATTGTGATTAGATGGAAGAAATGTTCAGAGCGAGTCTGGCAACGATTTAAGGACGTAAAACAGCAACAGGCTCTGATAAGTGACAGCGATCATCTGCGTCAGGGGAAAAAAAAACGTTTTGGGAAAAAAAGATGGGAACTTCTGATCTACATCACACATTGAAGGAGTTCAGAATGCAGTGTCAGAAAAAGAGGATTTTCAAATGAGCATTCATCGAACAAACGTGAATTAAGCTAAATGCTACAGGCATGTTTTTGATGACGGAACAATATTAGGTTAAAAGCTCAACAAAGTCAATTTTGTATAATGTTTGTCGTTAAAAAAAAAAGATGTTTCTTGGTTCCAGGTCAGACCTGGTTTGGTCATGGTTTCATCTTTGTTTTTAGAGCTTAGACCTGTTTTGATTCTGGGTTAGTCCTGGTTCAACTGGTTCGAATCCAGTCTTGTATTTGTTTAATTCTAGTTGAGTACTGAATTGGCAAGTTTTGTATTATGATATTATATATTTTATTTTTCCACACAAATCTAATACAGCCGTAGTTATTGCATCCCTATTAAAACAGATCTAGTGTTGGGAATGCATTTAAAACAGCAAAGAAATCCCCAGAGCAGGTTAACATCTGCCATATTACCATTACAGTGAATAAGTGTTGAATCTAAATGGAACAGAGGACAAGGACAACTATCTGGCATTGACCCTTTATGGACAGCAGGCCTTTTCATGCTTTTTTTATTTAAATAATGTTCTGTGTTCATGAATTTTTTACACAGTTGACAACAAATTTTGAGAATTTAGAAGCTTTTAAAATGCTTAAAAATGGTTAACATTTGGATTTGAATCCATGACCTCTAGGTACATTTAAATATGTTCAGAGATAGGTGCTTGAGTATCTTCACAGACCACCTTTTGATTTGATTTGAGTTTAGAATCAAATTGAACATACTCCTTGACTATAGACCCCTTAAAATGTTATGTCATCGGAATGTTCAAAATTCTGTAACGAAGGCAAATGAAGTGGTTAATAATACAATCAATAATTTTGGGTCTTTATATAACAAATTAAACAACAATATTGAATTTCCAGGGTAGAAATGTCAGTTAAGTTTGTTTTTTTATTACAAAGGAGGGATAATATAAACATCTTTAGTATCAAAATTGTATTTTCACTTGCCAAAACCACCTTCATTTGTCAGATTTTGTGATATTCTGAGGTTAATCACAGTTTCTTCAGTGAAATCAACTTATGTTACACTTCACTTTTGCCTCCATTCTGGAATTTATAATGTTTTTGTTTACAAATGTTTAAAGAGTCAATAAAATCATAAATGACACGGCCAGTGCTTATGTGCACTCAATGGTCGATAACCTATTGTCTCACAACATGGTCTCAGAGAAATGAGAGTACTTTGAAGCTACTCAAGTCTTTGTTTAAGAAAACTCTAGACAAAAAGCCTTTACATTATCATGATTGTAAAATTCAAAGTAAGTTCAAGATATTGTATCTTGAAAGTTATCAAATGTTCCTAGATGCCTGTCACATACCTGATATATGCTTTTATCTACGGACACTTTCAATGTCTAACATTTTTACTGTACATACTCTGTTTTCTTTGTAATGTCTCAGATGTGGTGCCATGTGTCTGCTGTCTATTTTTAATGTTTATTGTCTTGTACTGTCAAGTTGTGTGTCTGTGGCTGTCTAACTGCATGTTCAATGTTTTTACCTGCCTCAGAACAACGGATGAAATGTAGCTATTGTGCTACTGCCGGTATATTTATGTTGAAGCTGCTGCTGAGACACTGATTATTATGCACTGTCCTAATTCAAATAAATAAATAAAATAAATGGAATCCTACCTCAAAGATGCAATAGTAGCGTACCATCCAAACAGAGCTCTTTGCTCTCAAAATGCTGGACTATTGTTGGTCCCCAGAGTCTCTAAAAGCACAGTAGGAGGTTGAGCGCTTATACCAAGCTCCTGTGTTATGGAACCAGCTCCTGTTCATGTTAAAGAGGCCCACACAGTCTCTACACTTAAGACCAGGCTCAAAACATTCCTCCTCGAAATATTATGGTCAGGCCAGTTTGGAACAGAAATAAAATCTACGGTTTTAGCTCCACTGCCCTGGATCATCTATGCTGGAGGAAGTATGGCAGCTTGAACACAGAAGTTCTCTACCTGGACAATACTGAATCATGATCATTTGTTCTTGCTTCGGAGTCTAGGCCTTTAAGCACGTGGCTTATTCATACGGATAATCACATGTGAGTCTATATATGGCCAATATTTAACTGGCAAAAATAGCATATCGCATTAGTCCGTCATGTATAAGACCAGATCTGTTTCAGACAATAGATAAAAAAAAGGCTTTTGATGTACAGTAGAGACAGAACAGAGGAGCTGTATTGACACGCTGAGTGCCTTTGAACTGGCTGAGTGAATTTGACAGTGCTATTTACAGAATCACACACGAATCATTACGCTGCTATTGTCCCGCTGACGACAATAGCTCCAGCAAATCCGGAAGTCACTTTGAGTCTTGTTTCCACTTACAATAATCCATAAATAGGCTCGGATTGTGAGTGTGATTTCAAATAGCTGGACTCATTTAAAGTGCGTATGACAGGTTTGTATGATTTTCTAGTTTAGACTTTATCTGGTGGAATAATGGCTGTTGTAAATATGTGTGATAGTTTTACACCAATCAAGTGTCAGTTTGTGAAGAAAAGCTGAAAAATATGTTGACATTTACAGGAAGTAGAGCAGAGTTCTGATCCTTTAAACATTAATTCAACAATGTTGTCAAAATGTTTTTTTTCATATATTTTTCTTTGTCAAATCATAATTAGAGCAATAATAGTTACTGAATTTCCTAGCGTGATGTCATGATTTACAACCAGGAAGTAAAGATTTTACCCTAAACAATGGCCAAATTGGGATAAAAATTGTTAATTCTTTTGCAGAATCTTAAATATAATGATCTTAGCTGTGTTTTGATAAAATGAGTACTCCAACCTGTCGTAAGCACTTTAATATGTTGATTCTAAACCACTACATAACTAATAACTAATACATAACTGATGTTTATACTACTTTGACTACTGTATGTTTACTATAAAATGCCTTCAACTTGTAGAAATACTTGAAATGTCACTGATGCGACTACTACTGTTGTTACTACAATCGCCACAACTCTCATCCACCACATTCAGGGCCGTTTTCACCTTTGCGAGGGTCTATAGTCCACTGCACTTTTTTTTTTTCCCGTCTTATAAGTTGTATGGATGTCACACTACAAGACGGCATCAATTGTAGCTATGGCAAAAGTTTATCAGAGTGAATATCAGGCTCCAGGCTCCGTGTGATAATGTCACCGCAGTTGTACCTGTTAGCGGAGGCAAGTGTGACATGCTAGCAGCGTTTTTTGCGATTGTAAAAGTCGCTAAATGAAAGAGAAATGGGAAGATGCAAAATCTTTGGTCACAGATGGCCAAAATGGTCCAGTGGACACCCATCTTTACGCAAGCAAAAAATGTAAAAGCAAATGGGGTTGAGTTATAATGTGTTGTTTAGTCAGCCTTTTCCAATATTTACACGATAGAACCATTACTCACTTTATGATAGATGGGGTTCAATATTTTTGGCGTAGTTTATTGGATAATAAACTAGCATAAAGATCTGTAACCGTGATCATTTTTGTTGCAATATAATGTAAATGTGTTTGTGTGGGAAAAGTGTCTTGGCTTGGCTGGCCATCTCCAATCACTCATTCACACAAGGTGGGTGACGTGTCTTGCCCAAGGACACACTGACAGTCAGGGGCGTAGCACCAAATTCTGGGCCCCAGGTACAAACCTTCTCATGGGCCCCTAGTACATAAATTTGTATATTCATTTATATCCCAGCAAATTCAGCTATTATTATTATTTTCATTCCCTATTGCTAGAATAACCCTAACACCCAATGGGTTCTACGTGTAACTTAACTCAATAATTTTCTAATTTATAGACCTCCAGGTATCGCCTTACATTATATGATACATACTTTTCATTTTTGCAATAACTACCAGCCAATTTCACAAAGACCTCAAAACTTGTTATACCTATAAAAATATATATTAACTGGCAATTATAATCACTAGTTTTACTTTTAGTTTCTTCAGTTAAAGCTGGAGTACCTGCTTTTCACACCACAGAACCGGTATTGTTTTTTAAATCTGTGTAAACCAACCCTAGATCTCACAAATCATTTGGTACAATGCTAATAATTACATACATTAATTTTAGGTGCAAGCACAGTTTGAAAACAGCTTTTTTCCAGACGACAAAGTGAAACTAGAGGCAGATGCAGAAAGTGCGCAACGGTCTTATTTTTGTCACAACGTTTTGGTGGGAAACATAAAATCTACTAATTTACAAACAAAAAACTCAAGTATCCTAGCTTTAACCACTTGACTAATATGTGAGCAATGATTTTCTGTAAGGGGTGATGGCTCCTCAGATGTCATGCATAAATGTATTTAGTCTCTTTAAACAACAACTGAAGCTCTAATGATGTCTAAAAATACTGCAGCTCGGTTGACTACAAAAACTACTACAAATGTGACCAGCCGGCCGTCATAGCCACATTAGTATTGAGCGGTCATCTGCTCGCTCGTCACTGCTCTGAGTGTGTTCCCCGCATCAGTCATTGTGCTCATTGTAAGGCTGCCGTATGTGAACGTGGGCGCCTTCTCACTGTGGACTGATCCAAGCACTCATGCTTAGTGGTCACGTTTCAGTTGTGGCTTCTACGGCATGGACTGTGTCTTTGTAGCAAGAATAATGTACGGTGTCCACCATGTGAGCTCCTTTCACAAATATATATAAGAAATGTTTGAGAATTCTGTTCTTTTTTATCCTTTCTGTGAAATTGTTTACTGTTAATGAAAAAAAGAAGTATGTGACACCAGTAAAGTATTTTCAGTAACTTTTCTATTTATGTGTTTATTTATTTAATGACACTTTTGTGACAAGTGGAGCTGTGTACCTGAATAATACTTTTTTCTTGTACCTATAAGTAATTATCGAGAATGAAAAAACATAATAGTTTAGTTAATACATTTCTTTAAGGCGAAACACTACAGGTGAATTGGAAAAAAATCTTAAATGTAAAGATATCAATTTGAAACTTACATCACATAAATGTAAGAAAAAAAAAATTTCATCATATGGAAATGATGCATTTTATGTGTAAAATCTGACCAAATTACACATATTTAAATCTGTAAAATGGACAGAACCAGGTTTGGATTTCAAATTCAAATTTGTGTCTTTTTTTTTAAACTTAAAATTTCAATAAATCAGTGTTAGAATTAGATATCAAAAAATCTTTCTGTACGTTTCGTCAAAACCTTGTCGAGTCAAAGACATGCAAAGGCTGGTGTGTGATGTGCTGATCCTTATATCTCATTGCATCTCATGCATTTTCAGAAAACGGCCTTTGAAGTTACAATGTCCCATTGAAATCTATAGATCAAGTGGATTAAATGAAAGAATAAACATCTTTAGGAGCAGATTGGGCACGTTTGTTGCTTCCACATGAAAGCCGATATGTTGAGAGCGCAAACTGACCAAAAAACAAAACAAAAACATGAAAAAAAAGATTTTTGCCTGTAGTGTCTCGCCTTAAAAACTGTTTGTGTACCGCCTGGTAATTATATAGTGCTCCAAAGGATTGACCACAAGGACCAGGCATCCTAAATACAAAATTTGAAATATTTTTTCAGAATAAAAAATAACAAAACAAAAAAAAATCGTTTGGCTGAGAGTCACACTAGTGGAGGACTCTGAAGGTCATGGGGTCAGAAAGTCTTTTAAACCACAACACGACACTACCATATCACCAAAGATTGTATTAGAGCTGCACATTCTTTACCTTGGCACAGTTTTGTCTCCCGCCTGTTTTAGTCCTTATTCTTGTTTAGTAGTAGCACAAGCCAGTGAGTTTGGGATTTGGGTTGTGATTCACCTCTTTCTCCCCCTGGCTTTCCACCTGGCCTGCCCGAGCACAGGGCTGATCCAAGCTGACACCTGTCTGCTCCCATGGACGCCTACAGGAATCACACACACACAACGCTATGCTAAATGACCTCCCAAGCATAAAGACGTTTCCATGCATACGGATAAGAGCGCATACAGGCTTGAAGACACACAAGAACAAGACTCTGTGTAGAGCAACATGGTGCTGAAATCCACTGGTGCATTTCCAAGAACATTCCTCAAGTCGGAAAACCTGGAAATGGGAGAGTGTGGTTGGGTTTAAGCTTGATGTTTGAGGATATTTGATCATTGAACATTTAGAATATTTATAAAATTAGCACTGTTTCTATGGCAACTGTGCTAATGTTATAAATATTCTATTTGATCTTATTCATCACATTGACACCCACAGATAAATATTTGCCACATTTCATATTTCACATTTCATATTCTCATGTTCAGCCCTGCGACGAGTTGGCCACTGTCCAGGGTGTACCCTGCCTAAGGCCCAAAGTCACTGGGATAGGCTCCAGTCACCCGCGACCCCTAACGGTATAAGCGGTAGAAAATGAATGAATGAATGAATATTGTCATGTAACAATTATGAAAATAAGACTTGGTGACTTTCTGTATTGTTAGAAAAAAAAGATAATAAAAGAAAATATGTTATCCTCCATGATATTTTATTTATTATTATTATTATTATATTTATTTTTAATGATTGCGTTCATGCTCTACAATTGTCAGAAGATGTTATAAGATCTGATGAAGGGTCGGGGCCTATGGAAGAGCCACTGTTTTTGCAAGAAATATCCACATTTATAATCAACAAATGTTCTCTATTATTTCTTTGGGATTGGCTCCACAAACTTGTTAGAATAATGGTCATGGTTTACAGTAGTGGTGCACTGATATGGAAATGGAATTTTAGCCCGATGCCGATATTATTGAACTAGACAGGGCCGATAACCGATATCAGAATGTTCAAAATTCTGGTATGGAGGCGACTGCAGGTAAAAAGTGAAGAAAATCATAATTCATTTTTAAATATGAATCCACATCAGACCAACAAATAAGCAAAAATATGGAACCGTTTTGAATTTCTAGGGTAGAGATGTCAGTTTGATTTTCTTTTATACAAAGGATGGAAACATGTATTTGAGATTTACAAAAAGTACCATTTGGGGTAAAGTTAGAATATGTTGGTCAATAAAATGTGAAACTATTGTGTAGTCAACATTTCTTCAAGTATTTGTCAAACCTAAAACTCAGAATATTACCTTCATTAAATGAAAATGTCTGTCAAAGTCTTCTATTAAATAAACAAATCAAGTAATACGCAGTTGCAAACAGCACATATCTGCATTTACATGTAACGGAGTTGTTTCCATTTTCTAAAACGACCTTGAATCTTTTGTGATATCCATTTTCTCCATTGAAATCACTTTGGCCTCCAAGTTGTCTCCATTCCGGAAAATAGAATGTTTTTGTTTACAAACTTTTAAAGGGTCTATTCTGAAACCTATACCACACTTTTCCCTTTTCTCAACCTAAAAATGTGCACTGGAATACTACGAGTTTACAGCTCAACATTTGGAGAAGTGTCCTCAGGCGCTGCACTGCAATCACTCATAGTTATTTGCTGAGCTACCTCTCGGTACTCATTTTGAAGTATAACTGCACTCTTACTTGACTGCAATTTCTGGCGATTCTACCCATCTCTAATCATGACTAGTATCTCACGATTTATTTCGAACAAAAATGTTACAACTGCATTTCGTTTCATTCAGATCAAGCGGTGTCAAAACATGCAATTTTGCAATCCATTAACACAATTAGCATTCCCATACCAAATCTGCATTACCGTCTCTCTTCCCTGCTCCTCTTTCTTCTCTCAAGGTGAATCCAGCCCTTCACAGCCCAACGGTCCGCCAACATCCCCCGCCCCTTTACTACGCACACACATGACCACACGAGCGGAGAAAGAATAAAGCAGGTCAGAAGTTGTGTTTTTCTACGGTACAAGAATCCCATCTCGACAAACGTCACCCTCGATTGTGGTTAGTGCCGGTGTGATTAGACCCTTTGTGGATTCTTTCTATTGCTCTGGATGTCACCCAAAGGCGAATTCAGGGCGGGGAGAGAGGTTTCGTGGGTCAGGCTGGAGCAGTGCAGTGACGGAAGGAAATCTGCAAAGGGAGAGTGTAAGGTCAAGGGCGTGTGATGGAGGGACAGAAAAAGCATCGGGAAGACTCTTAATACATGTTCCCCAGACCAGTTCACTTCGGAGCACTTTGGAACAGTCCTGGAATGCATTTTCAAGCTCAGGTGCTGGCATGGAGCAATGCGAGACACTGACCGACCATAACAAATGTTTTCTTGGATTGATTTTGATGGATTGATTGGCTTGATTTCGAGCTTATGACAGAGTATAAGACATTTGGTTTACAACGTATTACACATCATCCTTGTACACCTACAACAAACGGGTGCATACACAAATTCATTCATCAGTGCGCCCACATTTGAAAGTCCACCAAGTATCCATATTTCTCAAGTAAAAGCAAGTAAACCATGTTAGCTCGAAATGGAGTGAGAAGAGGAGAAATGTATGAACTCCCACCCCAAGGAACATCACTTTGCATTGTGTGGATGTTGTGATTTTGCAGTAAAGTTACATTTGACAAAATTACATTCATTTTTCAGAAAAAAAGGCTCTCACATTTGGTTATGTTGTACATTTTTAGCAAATTCTTTAAATCAAAATTGTAACAGATTTTACGCGTTTAATTTGTATGAACAAAGAACAGCTAATGCAAACATGCGCTAGCTTTGTTTTCCTTTGTTTTGCTCACATACAAAGTTACTATCACTGAAAATACACTGGTTTATCACAAGATCAAGTCAGCGTTGGGTGAGAAATTGTTATTTTCAGTTTATATCTGCTTTTTGCCGTCTTGTTTTCACCTGAGTCTGCCCTCTCTCACATTCAATCATCTCGCTCAAAAGCGTTCTGGGAGTGAAAAGTGAGCCAGAGCGCTTTGGACGCCATACCCCCAAGGTCCGGTGTAGAAAGTCCGATTTTGATCTCATAGATAGGTAGATAGGTAGATAGGTAGATAGGTAGATAGGTAGGTAGGTAGGTAGGTAGTTGATCCTGAAGGACATTCAAAGTTCAGTAGCAGCAAAACAAAAAATATTAATCTAATGTACATCCTCTCGCACTTATAGTCACAGGATTGTGCAGATGCACGCCCTGCGAGACACACGACTGCCAGAGCTTGTCCGATAAGATACAGTTCACTTAAGACCGTGAAGACGCTCTCGGACCAAAATCCGATCCAAAGTGAACCAGTCCAAATGTGGCTTTTGTACTAGAACTGTAGCAGGGCGGTGCAATTCAGTCATGGTTTTAAGAAAGACTGGGTATGAAAGTAGATGCATTGGCAAAGAAGAGCAAAAAGAAGACCTCTGTTAAGACATAGGGCTTATTTTATAATGTAAAGATTGTAAAATATATGCGGACAAAAAAAAAAATTCTACTTCTGATGCGAGTTGGTCATTAGTAATTGGTAGTACGTGGTAAGTTGATCGAGACAAGTAAATCTAAAATTTAAAATCTAGAGCTTAAAGAGAAAATATTATGCACTTTTTGTATTGTTATTAACCTTTAAACATGCCCTTGAATACCGTTAATTTGTCATCTTATGTTTTGAAACAAAAAAAAAAGTTTTTATTCATTCTATGACCTGTTATCAGTCACTGAGATTACACTTACTGCACTGCACTGAGTGCATCCAGTCAGCAGATGCCGCCAGTGCAGATGGGCCAGCCGATCTACAATCTAGTGAAGTACACTATCAACAAACAGCTGTGGGTGAGCAGCAGCAGTTATCGTGTTTAGACAAGTTCAGAACAAGTGTAACGATGATTTAAGACTAAAAACAGCAGAAGATTCTCTGATAAGTGACGTATGAAGTCTGAAAATAAGTCCTGGATATACGGAGTACGCAATGACATGTAGTTGACACTCGGAGGGGGGAGGATTTTCAGATAAACATTCCACAAAACACCGTGAATGCCACTGAATTCTACTTCAGGTGTGTTTTTGATGATGGAACATTGTTAGAACATGGTTAAAAGCTGAAAAAAAGTCACAGTAGCAGAATATGTTCCCTTCAATACCTCCTATGGCATAACATTGTGTCCTTGGCAAGACACGGACAATGATAACAGATTTTCATAAGGTTGTGTGTGTTTCCATGGAGATGCTATCGCCTTGTTTGGAGTGTTCCACTAAGTTACAGATCAGATCTTTGGCGAACCGACTCCCAATATGCTTTTCAAGATAAATTTGAGCAATAAAAGCACCTGTTGTCAAGCTGTAGACAAAAGGCAAACTCTCCAGCAGAAAAGTATACCTTTAAACTTCTTTTTTTTTCTTCCCATCTTTTCTTTGAACCCCCCTTGATGTAGATTGTGGTCAAACGTTTCATCTGTGTGTAAGAACAGCTTTCATGTAGTCTCTGTATTGCTGTATTAATGTGGTAAATACAAGGGAGACTGTACATGCTTTGAAGATGTAATTTAAAAGAAGAGAAATAAGAGCATTCTGTGTAAATCAAGTGTACAGCTCTCTCAAAAGGTTACATTAAATATCACATTCTTTTGATTGGCTCAAAAAATGTACAAGAAACATGGCCTTTTGAGGAAGTCTGCCTTTAGATAAATGACAGAGACAAGAAGGACGTACATTTCATTTTTATAGTGCTATTTGATTTGTGCTTTCTATTTGCAGTCTAGACATTTAATACATTTCTCCATCTTTCTCAGCAAGTCCTTAAATCTCACTTGGGATTTTCTGTGAGTTGCAAATGAATATGATTGCAAATGCCAAGATTTCATTCAGGGCAAATAATGTAAAAGTCAAGGATTTTGTTAGATGTTAGAATTATATTATTAGTTTGAGATTTTGAAGAGTTTTGTAATCTAATTTTGTGTTCTCAAACTATACCATAATGAATGTCAATGTCTGAAAGAAATTGTGTGTTAAAAATGGCCAGGAGCAGTATAGAAGGAGGAGGAACAGAGATACTGTATAAGAAGAAGAAATAGTAATAACAATAGAGGTGATAAACTCTTTGACCCTTAAACTCAATCAGAAGTCTCAAATCTAGCATGTAGAAAACAGATGGTCTACAGTGGTGTCCAAACGTTTTTTCATCAAAGGCCGCTTTTTGAAACATGCTGCGCAGAGGGCCACAGACTACAAAACAATGAAGTGAATCATTCATAATGTTGCGTTTGATATAGCAACCACAGCATTAATAAGGCTTGGGATTATATTAGCTCTGTATAACATCAAAACGGTTGTTATTTTGGTCATAATAGCAGGATCTGTCAAAATGTGCAGTAAAAACTACCATTTGGTCATTTGGGCAAGTCAGTAGGAAGTCTGAGGGCCAATAGAAATGAGTCTGAGGGCTGCATTTGGCCCCCGGGCCGCAGTTTGGACACCCCTGGTCAAGAAGCATATCCATTTTAAACATGGCTTTGATCAAGCAGCATGTTTTCTTTTATATTTTTCATTTGTTTTCACTTATTTACTGTGTTGAATACAGCACAATATACTACAATACTACAAAACCTGCTTGTCTCCATGGAGATGTTATTGCTTTGCTGCAAATGTTGCACAGTGTTGCATTTAATGTATCTATCTTCATAGACAGGCAGGTGACGCTACCCTAAAAACACATATGAAGCAAAAAACAAGTGCAAATACAATGCCATACTGTGGAAAATTCTAGGGCACCTTCAAGCGTACTATTAAAGGTTGAGTAGTAGTCGTAAATTTCAACTGAAATACTTTTAGTTAGATTGAATACGTAAAGCAAGAATTTGTGTAATGTACATTGTCTCTTACAACAACTTTGAAACCTTAATTTTTCTCCGCACACGTATACTTTCTGTACAGATGTGGGAGGAAGACCATAAAGTGGACAGACAGGGGAGACAAAAGTAAACAATAGCACCCGTGGTGACAGTTTGCCGTTGCAGAAAAACCCACACAATACGGCCGACTGCGCACATAGCCTTTCCCCTGTCTCAGATCGACCCCACACCTTCTGCTAATTACCTTTACATTTTTACTCTTCTGCTTAGACAAGCTTTTAGACAGACAACACTACTCATTGATTCCTATTGGCGCATATGTGTGTGTACAAAGAGCTAATGGCGCCAGGCCACTATTGAAATCCATTGTCTTTTCAGGGCTAAATCAGGACGTACATTTGACGGCGGGGATTGGAGAGTTGCTGTTGAATTCCAAGCAGAGATGCAGAGAACTTGTGGCAGTGAATAAATGAAAAAGGCAAGCATCAAGTCGACAGTCGCTACAAACTTGACTCGGAGTCAAATTCGATGTCCCGAGTATATTCATTCTGTCTGCAATCATTTGTTTTGGTTTAAGGGACACTGGACAAAGGCACAAGGAGGTTTGACCTTATAAAATAATAGTTACGATACATTTAGAAATCTAAATGCTTTCAGAAATCAATGCATATATTAGTTTAGTTTAATAGTTAATCAAATAGTACTAATACTACGACTATAACCACAAAAAAAAAACAAATGCATTCAACATTTACAGTATAACAGGCCCAGCCTTGCCTCTCTACGTACACTTCCTCCAGCTCTTCCAGATACAGAGGCGTTCCCAGGCCACTGAGAGACTTAGTCCTTTCAATGTGTCCTGGGTTTTCTTCAGGGCCTCTTTCCTGTGGGATATGCCCAGAACACCAAGGAAGGCCTCCAGAACAGATGAGCTCCTAATTCAGTTTAACTTATTTTTGTAACGGTCAAAATCACATCAGTTGCTTTGATGGGCCACAGGTAGAAAGCAGATATATCCCCTGTCCTTGACCCTTCTTCTCGGCAAGGAAAAACTACAAAAAACCCAGCGGGAAAAAGTAGAAACCTCGGGGAGAACCACAGTGAAGGAGAGAGCCTACTTCCAGGGACGGACAGGCTGCAGATGGTCCAGGACTGATGCATCCATTTGGACCACAACCACTCAGGAGAAGGGAAGGTGGCTCATCTAGTGTAGAGAGAGTTCCTCCAGGCAGATGAGGAACAGTTCATGTGAAATCTTGCTCTTGAAATGCCAAACCTCTGACTTGTCAATTCACACTGGAGCATCCTTCCAACTCAGAATTCCTTGGGCAACATTTCCGAACAGTAAATTAGAAAATCCAACATGGTGGCAGCCTGAGTTTGGCGCTGAGTTTAATATCTCTTTACTTGTTCACTATTGTCCACTTGATGTCTGTGAACCTGCTCCTGCTCAGTGGTTAAGCCTCAGAAAGCATCACTCCAACCTCAGACGACAACTAACACAGCATCATTAACTCATTTCTGTAGCCACATCTGCCCTGGCGTAATCTGATGGGAGCAGTTAATTGTGGTCGCAACGGCAAAAACTGCATCATAAATCATAAATATTTGTCTGTTATCCCTTTTGTGCCCAGAAACTTAATTCAGTGTTTTCTTTAGTCGTGTTACTTCATGACCCTAATGTGATGTGAGTGACACTTTGAGTTGTCTGTCGATATTCAGAGACTGCACTCAGCGCTGCGCAGTAATCTTTATTGTTGTAATTTATAAAGAACAAAAAATGTGACAATAACCACACTAAATGACAGAAGCTTTTAGTCCCCTCTGCCACTGCCACATGATTTTCAATAGCTTGTTTTTTAAATATTTCCAAATGAAAATGTTACTCCAACCGACACATTAATTTGCCAATGCTCTGTCACAGTCAGCCTTGAGCATCCATTTACTGAAACCGACTTTGGAAAGGTATTGACGTTTTGCCTCATTTATATTCTTTTTTCCCTGTTTGAAAGTTTAATTTGCTTCTATTTTTCCAGGACAATAGCATTAATCTGTCACCAAATAAGTGTAGTCATTTCAAAATAGCTGTGTTTTGTTCTATTCTGCCGTTTGTGGTTTAATTATATGTTTTCCCCCTTGTCTTGGCAAATTCATCATTGATTATAGAAGGTGAGAAAGCCATCACGAGCTACAAGTGCTAAGGTAACAGCGCCAACAATGCCGCTCTGATTGCAATTTCTAGCGTAGGAAAATGGCTGTGTTTAAATCTTATGTTCAGTTTAAGACTGACCTAAAATCAATATAGAACTTGATTTGGCGCTGGAGTCAAGGTTGAGTCAAGTGTTTCAGCAAGAAGTGTTCATCTATGAACACTTGGAAAATCATAAGAGAAGTGGCAAATGACATTGCAATAGGTGTCGATGCAGACATTACAGCTATTGAAATTTATTTAAGTTAGTCAATAGATATGTTAAATGAGCTGAACCCTTTATTTTACCGTCTTAAAAATGTGCAAAACAAACAGAGGAAGTTATTTTTAAATGGTTTGCAGCGGTTTGGATGTATTCCTCACTTCTTTAACACATCCCAAACATCCCAGTTCTACCGTGACGGGTTTATAAGTGCTTTTCACAACTTTCAGAGGCCAGAGGGGAGTTTGGGAATCATACAGAGGATTCAGCAACCAAAACCCCCGTGCAGGAGCGTCTGAATCTGTATCTGTGAAAGTTGCTAATTCACAATTTACTTAGAAAATAGCAGCGAACAATATTTTTCACATGTGGTAGACCAATTCTGTGACAAAATCGTAAATCTGACAACACTGGTGTTATGATCCTGCTAACAACAACTCACCTGCTAACAGCACACTAGCCTTACTTCCTGGTACTGCCCCTATTTTGTCCCTAGCGCCAGGGCTATGACCAGGGGGTGGTTCCAGGTCTGGCTTTTTCTATTTTCACGGCAGTAGCACTAGCGCAAAGAGGCTGTACTTGTCAACTGGAGGCTGCAGGGGGATGTGACAGTCCATATATGGTGAACACGTTTGAACCAATGACTGAGAACTGTGGCATTTAAAAGGCCATCAGTGCAGGAGATGTTTGCATCCATGGCTTATCCAGGCAAAGAAAGAAGCCAATGCTTCACAGCAGAGACATTTCTCCTATAACAAGTCAAAGAATGAGAAGGACGCAATATACAGGGACAATAAAACAGCACAGACACACGTCACAGACGCACACTCACACGAGGTACACACTGCTCTGTGTTTTCCTTGTTTCTGCTGGACAGGAGTGGGACTCGGGACTGAGGTGTTTTAGTCTGATGCCGATCAGTTCATAATTGAATGCAAACAGGCTCAGCATGATGTTGCGCAAAAGTGCAATGAAAAGTCAGCGAAAGCTATTTAAGGCAGACTATAGTCACGATGTGATGTATTCTTTTGGTTATTTGTGCCTATTAAGTTTGTTTTATTAGGATTACCTGGTTCATATGAGGATCGTAACACAACTCCAGGAAATGTTTTGTTTTTCACTGCATTAGTTTTTAAGTTCATTTGTTATGATTCTGGCCATTCACAGAATGCACCACACCATGCCTTACATTTGCTTCTCTCCACCTCATGTTTTTGCATGATCACACCTCTTGTTTAGAGCTCCATGCTCCACGATGTCACCGTTTGCACTGGCATAAAACGTAATCATTAACGCCAGCACTGCACTACTGCCAGGGGCAAAATATGGCCCATGGTCCCTTAAAGCTACTGTATAGGCTGGAAAAGGGTTTAAAAATTATAGTCAACATTTCATATTTGTTTTATTTTATAATATATTTTTTTAATAAATAAATGTTGTCTTATTTCTACCAAGTCACCAAATTGCAAACAAAACGAAGCACTGTTAGTGGAGGTACATTCATTCATTCATTAAAGGAGACATATTATCATATTTTTTAAGGTATTAAATAACATAAGTAGCTTATGATTTTATGTTGGTTTTTTTTTCAGCGTTAACCACAATATTGATCTGAAAAGACAAAATCATAAAAACAGGTCCACTGACTTCCCGTTCAAAACTGCAGAACTAATAGGCCCCGCCCATTCATAGTGACATTTCACTGTAATAAAAAGTGGATTGTCATTTACATGTTTTTATTTGTGAAAAGAGGCTACAGGCCATTTTTGAACTTAACATGGCTCACTCTGAGTCTGCAGTGTTCAAATAAACACAACTACAGAGATGAGGGCGGGGATAGGGGGTAGGCGAAAACAGGAATTTTCTGAGCACTCGAGCCTCAGTTGCAGGACAATACATGGTTAACTCAAACATGCAGGAATAAATCACAATTTAACTTCAGTAAACCAATGATGATAAAACAAGGTTACACTCATTAAAGCATATTTAGCATAATACTGAACATCCCCTTTAATAGAAGAATCGTTTGAAGACCAACCTCACCTTAACAATAATTAGCCCACTCAATATTTGTGCTCATATGAATATTACTGATTTTATGACTTATACCGGCTTCTTTGATATTATTGTGCAACATAAAGTACGCCCGAATTAAACTTTTCCTGTTACCAAATGATCTGTGAAACCTGCCTAAACTATGGCAGTACATCACGCTGTGTTATGAGCTAGTTTCCAATATTTAGGCCACATCCTTTATCCTATTTGTCCCCTAGAGTCTATAGTCTTCAAACCAGAGCTAGCCTAATTTCCACTCCACCTTTTGTAGGACACTAAAATGGCAGGTTGCTCAAAAACGCTGCTCTTCATCGTTATTTAACACAAAACAAGATCTAATTTTGAGTGAAGACCCCATGAAAAAATATTGAATGACAGCTCAGTAGCGCCACCTCAAAAATAGATTAACATGGGGCCAATGAGAGCCTGACCAAAAGAAATTTCAATGAAAAAATACAGAACATGGACCGAAAAATAGAGCAGGTCAGGACATGTCAAAAATCCTATGATGACCCCGCCCTAAACCCAACAGGAAGTCAGCCATATTGGATAGAACTCGGGATTGATAAAAGCGCATACCTGTGTACGTTTGACTCCTCCTCCAACAGTTTTCATCCAAAACACTTCAAATTTGGCCAAAAGACACTAAACCCATGTGGAATAAAATAGTATACATTTGAATTTGACATGACTTCATTTGCGGTCATAGTGAATTTTCAAAATGGCAATATTTGACAAATGTTTTTTTTTTTTTTTTTTAGTGTCACCTCAAAAATCAAGATACCTTACAGCAATGAGAGGCCAATTGCATTGTAGACATATGAAACTTGGTACAAATGTAGCCCATTTCAAGACAAGAAAAAAATTATATTATGACCCCACCCTAAACCCCACAGTGTGTCAGCCATTGTGGGCGGAACCTGATTTTTGCTAAATTTTACACTTCACATTTTATTTTTTTTACACCTTGAATTTTCATTCAATGGGATTGGCAATTTGTAAGAATGACCTACACCCCTCCGTGACGGACAGATGATTAATTTTATTTTTGAAAAATGTGGGTGTGGCCAACCCGCAAAATAAAACAACCATTTTTCAAAGTATTTAAACGTGCGTAACTATGGCATGGAGCATCCTATTTTCTGGCACGAATATATGCTTTGTGCAAAATGACGAGCTGAACACAATGGTATACAATACATAAAGCAATGTTCTACAGTTGCCCTAGTTGCCCTAGTTGCCCCTTGAAATTTTGAATTGAACCCAAAATTGTAGCTGGCCGGAAAAACACGAAGTTCAGCAAGCCCATCCTTCTTACTATTCTGAACAAAAAAGCAAATGAGACCACACCTTTGTCTGCAACTGTGTTACCGTGGCAATGGAAATTATGTGTCATTGAAATACATGGGATTTGGTGACAGAGATTTCGAGTGGGGTGAAAAAAATGTGGTAGTCATAGAAAATTTAAATTTGGCACAGGCATTCTGTATATCACACTGAACAAAAAAGAAGAACAAATAAGAATAAATCTCTATCTCCAACTGTACGGCCATGACAACATGTGAACTTGTATCATTGCAATGAATTGAGTACAGTAGCAAAGGATAAAACGCCAAGCTTTGTATTTACAGCAATACCAGTGGAAGGACCTATTTTGATTATACAAAGCATCAATAATGTCTCATTCAGTCTTTTGCTAAAAGAATGAGTTTCTAAACAGACCTTTTTTGGGAGAAAAATGCTGTATATCATTTCTGTGCTGACCTACAATTATGGCTTGGACTTATTAAAAAAAGGTGCCCACGACTGAGTTTTTGTTTTGTTTTGTAATGCTTGTTTATTGAGAATGCAAGAGGAGCACTGTGTAGTGCACCACAGCTCATTTGTTCACTGACAGTCACCTGCTGTGGAAACAAGTCAAGATGCATAGACACGGGTGGATAAGACAAGTGGCTTACTGCCACCACTTAAACCACCTCCTCCTCTTCTTATTTTTCTTCTTGTCAATCGCGGCATGGAGCTCCTCCGCTTTGCCCTTTGTTTGCTGCAGCTGATCCTCTGACTCCTTCAGAGACATCTGCAGTTCTTCACATCTGAGGAGGGCAGATGTTCTCTCCTCCTCACTGTGGGACAAAGCAGTGCTCAGCTCCTTTACTTTCTTTTCCTGGTGTGAGCTCTGCTCCCCCAGGGCATTATGGACGCTGGAGCATTTCTCCAGTGCAGCCACGAAAGTCATCTTTTATGAGTCCTGGTCTGATTGGAGCTCTTGGACTTTGCTGCACTGGGCGATCAGACTCTCCTCCAGCTCCCGTGCCTTATTTTCTGCCTCGAGTCATCGCCCTCTTGAGGAGCTGCACCTGCAGGGCCTACCTCTCCTCCTGCTCCTTCTGGAGCTCGGTTTGGGTGGATGTCAGAAGTTTGGCCGTGCTCGCAGTCCTCTCAGTGGCGTCTTGAATCTTACGCTCCATTGCCCTGTTGTTATACTGACCTAGTTCTTCCGTCAGGTTCAGTATGGCCTGTACCTCGATGGTGTCGGTGGCACAATTCAGTTCTTCCAAAATATCTGCCCTGTTGGATTTAAGCGTCTCCACTTGGTCTTGGAGACACTGAATGGACTCTTCCATTTCCACCAGCTCAGACGGTGTTTGGTGGGCAATGGCTTGCTGCTCTCTGGAGAATGTCTTAAGATTTTGGTTTTCCTCATACAGGTCAGCCACATATTGGTTAACACCCTGTCTAACTGTGTTGAGGAATGCTTTCCCAAACTCTATGATGTTCTTCTTCTCCTCCACAGCTTTGTCCCGCTCCTTCTGTAGCTACAGTGCGAGGGCTTCTTTCTGCTGGACCACCCCCTCCAGCTCCCTCAGTCTCCACTTCTGGTTGTTGTTGATGTGGAGCTGCTCTGTGCTGGTCCTATGGGTGTCCTGGAGCTGTTGAGTCAGATCCTGCACATGCATGTTCTCCTGGAGATCTTCCTGAAGCTCCTGGACTTTGATTTGGAGGGCTCTGTTCTGCTGAGCGTCCTCCTCCTGCTGCCTCAGTCTATACGACTGCAGGGCATTGAGGCGGAGCTGCTTTTGAAGCTGTCACCTCAGCTCACCTGCAGGTTCTCCTCCTGGTTTGGAGGGGCGGCCCTTGCTGGTGAGTTGTAGATGTCCAGTTATTTTGGTAGGACTTCCATTGTGGCTGATCTTTCCTCATGGAGTCTGAGTCTGTTATGGATAAAGTCTGGAGTTAATCAGATCCATAAGTTGTCCTCCCATTCCAAGTTTTATTACATCATGACATGACCGTGGTGACAGATACATACAGATACATACATTATACATGAGTTACATACATTTGTACTGTGTATGACAGCAGATTATCTGGATACATCTATCACACTATCAATTTCTACTCAACCCCCAAAAAATTCAAATCAAATTAAAAATATAAAACTATCCTTCTTTAAGCACAATCACTGCTACTTATTGCACTGCCAAGACATTCCAAGTTGACATTTTAAACTGGATATCTCAGGCTGTGTGTGTCAGGTCATGACACTCCTGATGTGGTGGAGTTTTTGCAGCTCCAAAGACATGTCAGTGAAATATGAGCCAAAATGGCGGCTGTGCTGTTCAGTGTCAAGGAGATGATGTATAATGCAGGGAGGGCTGTGTGGAGAGGAGCCCCGCTGCGCTACTGAAGATAGCCCTGGTCGCTCAAGTGCTTTGTCCATAAAATATCGTTCTAGGCATATAACAGCTTTATATAGAGCAACTGAAACGCAAAACAAGATACACAATGTTAAATGGTTTCTGAGAACATACGGCGATAATAATAAGCCTATTCAGAGCTTCTAGCACAATCCATTTATAGCCAAAGAATGCCTGGTTAAAGAGGGTCATTCTACTTTTCAAAAACTTGACCAACTGAGCACATAGAAACTAAATTATAGCTGAACTAAAGTTCTGAGCTGCATTTTGTCCAGGCTGACATAAAATGACCTTTCTTCAACCTCTTCAACACAGCGTACGGTAAAGTATACTTTATAAAATGGGTTTGATGCAAAGTTAAGTTAAATGATGCTGTGGAACATGAAGTATGGTTTCATGCACATACAAAATCTGATTAGCATCACATTTTGCATTTACAAGATTATTAAAATGATATGTAAACAGCAAAAACTTCAAATCGTAGTCGCTTAGATTACTCACAGAAGATTTTATGGTTCTTTACTAGACGCTGGTTTCTATGTTTAGAGGTGGGATTATGTTAGCTTTTTATGTTAAATATTCAATGCTCACATTTTGCCACACATTCAAACCTAAAAGGCACACTTTGTTCAAGTTTTTCTTTGATATTTTTGGACCACAGGAACAATGTGTTTTAAATTGTAGCCAACGATTCCAAGAAGGTAAATTACTTTGTTCCATAGCGTGATTTTTTTATTTTTCAAAAGTCAAATTAAAGATTAATTAAGACAATAATTACATTTTACTACTACTATTCCTACTGTTACTACTACTACTATTATAACTATGACTATTACTACTTCAATTACTACTATTACTATTACTACTGTTACTACTACTACTATTATAACTATGACTATTACTACTTCTATTACTACTATTACTATTAGTACTGTTACTACTACAACTATTATAACTATTGTATTACTACTACTATTACTACCACTACTACCACCCACTACAACTACTACTACTACTACTGCTATACTACTACTACTACTATTACAATACTTAATCCATAATGAACATATAGTTTATGAAGCATGATTCAGGATTAGTAAATACTTGATTAAGGTTAGGGTTTGGCAGGTTAGGGTTAGAGTATTAATTAAATAATTATTTAGCCTTGATCATTATTAATTAACTCTTTGTTCACTGTGAATTCACTCTCTGTCCGTGCTTTATTAAGGCAGGAATATATGTAGTTATTACAAAGTATTACCAAAAAGGTAAACGTGAATATAAAAATGATTGAAGTAAGCATTTATACAACAAGGGTATTTTGAACTCACCTGGCATCTAACTCACAACATCTAACCTGCAATCATGAGAGTGTGTCAGGGATATAAGGCTTGTCTGGGAAAGGCTCAGAGTTATTGCACATTTAAGCGAGCCTGGAGCAGCTGTATGATTGTGCAGCAGACTGACAGGAGCTACCTGCCTGCTGGGATCCACAGCGCACACACAGGCAGAGCTGCACTCAAACACAGTCCACTTTTACAACCCACTTGCTCCTCCGGCTCTCCCCTGCACTCCTCTGACAGCCGCTGAGGAGAACGGGCAAAATGTACATTTTATTAGACGCACACCAACCACCTCAGAACTGCTTTACCCAAGTGACTTCTGTAACCCTAACTACATATTAAATCATACCAAGAAAGTTGTGTTAAAGATATGCACCATTTGAAAATTGAGTTTGTAAATATGAATATGCTGCAATTATAAGGGTCATTTAAAAGTCAATAAAGTTATAATTATATATAAAGTCGAAGCCAGAAAAAGTCTACAGTTAACAGTTAATTTATTTTATTTTTCAGATTTTAAATTATCTACAAAAAAAAAACCAAAAACTTTCCCTGTCTTACTCTTTATAAAGTTATTGCGCACAACGTTTCAGTCAACAGACCTTCAGATGCAACTTTGATCAAGATAGTGGCGGTACGGTGGGGACAAGAAAGTGTACCTTTAAAAGAGAACAAGGAACAAGGCAAAAAGAGACAAAAAGAATCAAAAGCGACAAAGAATGACGTTATGGCATTATCCAGTAAAAATGTATCACTTGGTCCCAAAGTTTCACCACAGGTGAACAGGAAAAAAATCTTGAATGTGAAACTTCTGCAGTTTTTTCACATACATATAAGAAAAAAATATATTATACGTTTTTCATCATGTCATGTTTTCACGTAGAAATAAGGCATTTTATGTGGGAACAAATGACAAAAAATTACAGCGGGGATTTTGGATATCTTATTTAGTTTTTAAGTAAACTAGATTGGACTGAAAATTGCACTAAAATTGTTTTAAACTTACATCTTTAATAAATCAGTTTTAGAATTAGATATAAAAAATCCTTTTGCACACAAAACTGCAAACTAACCAAAAAACAAAACAAAACAAAAAAACAACGGGTTTTGCGTGTAGTGTCTTGCCTTAATTCCTAATGTAATTTTTTCCATTTTTATTTTATGTATGTATTTTTTTTGTCAGTTCACTCGGTGATTGTTGGATTCAGTTTGTGTCCTTTTTTGTGTTTTTGTAATGGCCTTTTCCCCTGCAGCCAGAAGTCTGTTCCAATGGAAGTTCTTAAGTCAAGTCAGAAGACAATGCCAAAGACCATTGGCAGTGCAATTTTAATTTCAGTCAGATATTTCTGAACAGTTGGACAGTTCCCAAAAATATGATAATGGTAGACCACTTGGCAACCAGTTTCTCCAGCAACCAGTACCTCCCTGAGAATAATGTGCACTTTGGCATGGTGTTATAAAATAGCGTGCTACATTTTTACAACTGAATTCTACCAAGCCTGTGATTTTGTGCTCCTCCTTTGAGATGTATGTGTTCCCATTCTTCATCAGTTATACCACAATATCCCAACTTTTCAAAACTTTTTCCCCATTTATTGTCGATATACCCACTTAAATTGTTCTTAGGCTCAGTTATACATTTTGGGACCAACATCAATGTTCCTACGATTAAAGCAAAAACAGCACCACGACAAGGATGCCTAAGATTGGTGCTTGGATCAGTCAAAAGTTAAGTCTAGTTGTAGTCGAAGCACAGCGTAAAAACAGATTTAGAACATACGATCCGCAAAGAAAGCAAGAGTAGTTTTGTAGAGAAAAAAAAAACTACAACAACTACACACTATACAGGTATTAGCAACATGACACAACAGATAGTGTATTTGTTTGACAGTGAAGGTATTTTGGCTCAAACGTACATGAATGACAACACTTACTTCTCCGGGTATGTTTTTGAAGTGCAAACAACATAATGAAAAAATGCCTTTGTTATGCTATGAGCAGAGTTTACTGGAAAAATGTATTCAAATGTGTCGCTGGAGTGGTTCTTTTAGGTTTTACAGCTGCAAGCGACGCCATCGTGCAGCAACAAGAGCTATCCAAGGCAAAATATGCTCCATTGTCATTATAATTTTACCCATTTGAGGTTTCCATGGTGAAAAGTAGGAGATGTGAGCGGCATGCAGAGATTTTCAGTCCTCATGAATATATAATTTGAACTGAGCTAAATCGGAGTGGCACTGAGAGACACTGGTTATGAAAGTCTGTCAGAGAATGTACGTTTCCAAGTGTCCAAAAACCAAAAGCACAAAATAAGGCTTCCTGTGGATGGTGGTGGATACATTCAGGCGGTGAGCAAACATATTGTGATTAGAATAACATTACCATCACCTTCCAGTCTTATTCCTGTTGATTCAAAGGTAATTATAATGTTAAGAATTTGAGCTGAAATATAAATAACTGCATTTAACATAACAATACACAGATAATTACATGCTTATTGTTTAATTAGCACGAGCACCTTCAGGCTTTAAGTGCAGGCTCAAGACCCACATTTTTTAGCATAGCTTTTTTGGTTAATATTTATTATTTAAGTGGTGTATTTATTATACTGATCCTATTTAGTTCAGTTAATATATTTGGGGCTTGCTGTTTTATATGTGCTTATGCCTTATAGTTTTATTCTATTTCTATCCAATTCTTTATTTATTTCCTATTATTCATGTTACTTATTCATTTCATAATTTACTGATTTATTCTTTTATCACTTTTAGGATCACTCTCTGGTTTGGTGTGTGCCTCATCTCTCCCTTGGGCCCTGAGTCAGTGTCCTGTGGCTGCAGACAACTCCTGGTGCTGATGGCTCCTCTGATGGTGCTTCTTCAACTGGTGTATCTGTACTCCTCATGTATGTGTGTGCATGTGTATGGATATGTGTGACTGATTGTGGGTGGGTTGATTGGCTGTGTGGGTGAGGGGAATGTGGAGGAGGTTGGGTGGGATGTGGGCACTTTTTAACATTTAACAAAGCCCTTTATAAATAAAGTTTGATTTGATTTGATGATAATGTTACAAACACTGGCGATGTTGCTTTGCTAAGTATGTTAAGGCTTTAAACGTATCTATCATACATCCACCAATTACAGGTGTCTTTATTGCTAAAGAATTTTTTTAAATAAAAAATATATTTAAATATGCATTGTTGTGTCTGGGCTCGCCATTCCCTGCCGACATCACCTGCTTATGTCCATAGTTTAATGCTACAATGCTAATCTTCATAGTCATAAGCAGCTGACCCGCACCAGAAAAGTTACCTGCACCTCTAGCTCTAAAATATTACACTTGTAGTCACAGGCAGAGCTGACCTCTCCTGCCCGGTCCTGAGTGCCCTTCTGCGCCTTCTTGTCCGAGAGATCCCCTCGCAAGTTTTTAGTTTATTTAAATTTGTGAATATGCCGCTTAATATAGACCCTACAAGCTTCTGCGCTAGGCCCCATGATACAAACAGCAAAGCAGCGCTTAAAGAAAGCTTTGTGCTAGGAATATGCACCATCCTGTCAAAATAAAGTCTTGCGTTAACTGCTCTGATACAATAATGTGGAGAAACCTTCTAACCTGTTCTCTCCTTCATATACACTTTGATGTCTAACATTCTCCCAGAAGTTCAAAACCAACTGCTCACTTTCCAGTTCATCTGCAAACTGCTTACATAGCACTAGCATAGCCCATGCCCAAGAATGTGATTAATGGAGATAAAGATAGTTGTCATAGTCCTGCGACAGAAGCAGAGTGGTTCTAGGAGGATTGTATTGTCACTCTATGGCTTCAGGCCATAGCTTCTCTCACAGCACAGAGGCAATGAACCGCCGCGGACTTTGGTATAATGTGTAGTAACAGTGATAATAGGGCAATGCGGCATGCTAAAGATAACTGGCTAAAAATGGGTGCATAATATACTGAGTTACAGAAGTGGGAATATAGGGCTAAAATAATAAGTACGCAAGCAAAATGTCAAGTAGAGGTAAAGTGTGCAGTTGTTTGGTATATGTGAAAGGAAATTTAGTACAACAGCATTTTGAAGGAATTATTCACTTACACAACTGCACATTTGTCCAACCAGTAAATCTACAATCTGAAATTATACTGCTACCATTACTATTAATTGCTACTGCTACTGCTACTACTTGTTTATTTAGAGCACAATTTGCCCTTACCATGAGGGCCTATTGTTCCCAAATGTCTGACTAAAATGAGCTCCATTTTCAAACTAAAGTTGTTCTTGAACCCTTTGGAGCAAAACATACTGGCTGGACACTTTGTGAAGATGAGATTCTGTAGTTTTGGCCTCTGATGTAAGATTTACTCTTACTATAAATGTGAACAAGCTCAGAGGAATATCTGATTTTCAATTCTAGATTTTCTTTGGTCAGTGTAAGGAGGAGTTGAACTGATGTCTGAAGGGATTGTTTGATTGAACGTCTGTTGGATATTTCAAAACATAAGCTAATTTGACCAAAAACGAAATTGAAGGACCTGTTTTATACCAAGCATACCTAAGTAACTTGTCCTGCACCCCACTTGTGAAAATGCATTGTCTTCTTAAAAAAGCATTAAAACCTATTCAATCTTTATATATTTAAAAAAACAGCAGGGTTTTCCAGGAGAGTTTGGGTTGGAGATGATGCAAGGCTGGTTTTGCGTTTAGAGACAGCAGGGGGAGACACCTAAAATACATATTTAACCATCACAGGGACTTGTAACAATGTTTAATAACCTAGTTAGTTCTTAAAATTACAATTACTATGACTTAACAACTATCATCAACGCAACGCAACCACAGCGGAAGCCATTTGTGCTAAAGTGGGTTCAAAAGCAGAGACCTTCCAGTTCCCAGGCTAACGCATTAACACACCACTGCCACCGTGAAAGAAAATGCTAGCATACAAATAAAAAATACAACAAGCTGTATGTGCCTGGAGTCTGGTACATGTAAACAGGCAAAAAGTCAACACGGCGGTTCAAATAATTCACATAGACAAGTGTAAAGTGAACAGTGCCCAAGGGAGACAGAGCAGGGACGACTGGAGTTAATCCACTGTCGAGTTCACTTAGCCGGAAGGTATACCGTGTACTATGTAGTGTATGTGGGATTGTACACAGTTGTATTTTGAATCGAGGAGACAAAATGGCTGGTATAAAAACAAAAGAACAGTTGGTTGGAGGCCAGATCGAGGTCAGGAGGTCGGTGGTGCTCTTTTGCATATTCCCGAGCAGTTAATGTTGCAATCCACAACTAGAAACTCATTTAAATATTTACGAAAGCAGTTCTGTTGATGTCTATGAAAAATATATGTTAAAATGCCTGCTATTGAAATAAACTAAGCCATATGTTGATGTTGAATCAAATGAAAGAAAAAAAAAGATTGTGGTAAAATAGTAAACAGTAATGGTCTGATGTTGTGGTTGTGTTTAGAATTATTACAATCCTTGAAACTATCTCGCTACTAAACCCTAACCCTGGTGATTGTGTAATCCCGAACACAATCTTTTCCAAAATGGGATTTATAAATAAAGTTGGAAATGTTAAGCCAAATTTGACAAAAGTATTACAATGCTGACAAACCTACTGTTATTTAGTTTTTGTCTGAACTTTGGAAATGCTTGAATTTACCAACATAACCACAATATGACTAACCCAGTTTTGCTCAGCTCACAGACACTCTTCTGTGGCTTTTGGGCCCCAAGATGGTGAGTCCATGGTAAACAGGGACATTTGTTTAGACTCATGAGTCAGACAGCAGTTGGTAAAGGCCTGGGGACAAGACAAGACAGGCTGAGTTTGTCAAATCTGTTTACATACAATAACACAAGAGCATGAACACTGGGACAACTGTTTTTCTGTATAATGCAGAGCTAAGACGGGCATTTAAAGGTGCACTGTGTAGTTTTGCTGTGTAATGTTATTGCTTTGCTATAAATGTTCCACTGTTTTGTATTAAACGTGTCTATCTTCAGATGTTTTTCACTGCTATACAAACATGCATTCTAACTGTGCACCAGGGTCACCTCTCCACAGATCTGACATCTTGACCTGGTGCAGCTTGTTTGGATATAAATATATTTTATTCCATACTGTGGATCATTTGACACAGCAAAAACTTCTCCATGGAGACAAGCAGGTGGAAGACAGTGCACTAGAAAAGTTACATGGTGGCCCTGTGCTCACTTTTGAACCATGAGTGAGAAACATGGATCAGTTTGAACCATTTGTACACTGACTCCAGTGCGGGTCCCGCAGGACTTAGAAAGTGCTTAAAATCAATGTGCCCTGTTACACTGACCTCGGAGCACTGCGCCCGCGGGTCCGAGAGCAGCCTGGGTCAGCAGAAAGAACAGTGCAGCCGCTCCCATTACACACATAACACGCAGTGCATGAGGCTCCAAGTGCTCCGAAGGGCACCAGCTCGACCAGGCAGTTTGGACTGAATGACAGAATAGACTATTTGTGCGGCAGCTAAACTGCAAACAAACAGACTGCCTACAGTAGGCTTTAGTTCTGTATCATTTCAAAACAAATAGGACTCACACGTTGTAGCTCTCTCTCTCGCGCGCTCCAAAGCAAGTTTGAGATGCGCACAGGCAGCTCTACTGTACAAGCCACAGTTTAAAAAGACTTAGAGCAGGGGCTCAGTGTGGAGCAGGTTCCACAAGGAGCTAAATGGTCTTTAATTTATGAAAATCAGCCTCATATACAGTGAAAACCAGCTCCGTTCAGCTGGCGCGGTGAACTGCTGAGCCAACATTGCGGAGTGCAAAGTCAAAATGCTTCAACTTCTTACAAATGTCTAAATCATGTTTTCATAAATACAACATAAAGCGTCTATAGTTTGCAGCTTGTAGTGTTCTTCTGTCCCGCAGAAGAGAAGGAAAAGTGCTGTGTGTGACGCTAAAACAGGGGCGGCGCAGGGAAATTTAGGGACTGTGGGGGCTCATAATAAACTATGTTATGAGTCACTAATAATACTCAGTCGATCAATCAATCAATCAATCAATCAATCAATCAATCAATCAATCAATCAATCAACCAACCAACCAATCAATCAATCAATCAATCAAACTTTATTTATAAAGCGCTTTTCATACATAGCATGTAACACAAAGTGCTTTACAGTGCATTAAAAACATTCCCACATGCCGTTTCCCTCCCAACCTCCTCCCACCCAGCCAAGCAACCCACGCACAGTCACATACACACCCATACACACACACACACACCCACACACACCCACACACACATCTATGCGCATATACACACATATACACACATACACACGTATATATACACATACATACTCTAAGATACATGAGAATGAGTACAGATGCACCAGTTGAAGAAGCACCATCAGAGGAGCCGTCTGCACCAAGAGCAGAGAATCGCCTGCAGCCGCAGCCGCAGGACACAGACTCAGGGCCCAGAGGAGAGGCCTACACCAAACCTCCAGCAGGGGCCCATGAGCCAGGGCCCAGCAGCCACAGCCGACCACTGCTCCCGGTACAGAGGGCCCCTCAGAGGAAACACTGGAGAGCCTAAAATGAATAAAAGAATAGATAAATAAATATGGGGAATTAATAAATAGAACTAAAGTAAAACTTGGAAATAAATACACATAAAATAGTAAACCTTCAAGGTCCCATATTCTGCTATTTTGCCCTTTACACAGTCTATTCTAAGGGCTTTGTTGATACATTTTTGCGTTGTGCAATATCCATAACATTTCCAAAAAACACCCATTTCTTTGACTGGCCCCCCTCCTTGCAAAAGCAAACGGCTCACTCTGAGATCCGACCCCGCCGAACAGAAAGCAGGCTGCCTCCCCCGCCCAACCCGCGCCGAAGCCTAGAGCGGAGATGGTGTGCATGCGCCGTGTGCTCCGGTAAACAGCGATACACAAACACGGGAATAAACCTTTTATCCGTCCTGACGGTGCGTCGTGCCGAGTCCTACGTCCTGGATCTGACCTGGAGTTTGACGGGCACGCAGTACGTCAACGACGGATGTTGCCGTTTGGTAAATAACAAGCTAACTCTTCTATCTCTCGTATCCATTGTGTAATTACTGTGTAGCATTAGCATTAGCTGTTTTTATTATTGCGCTTCCTGGAGGCGTGGCTTGAGTGCCGTGTCATCCTGGTGAAGCCGCGTCATCTTAGTGAGGAGCCCCAGTCTGCCTGCTCACCCGAGGGGGACATGCGGGAATCAATCAAAAAACCACTTTGGGCACAACATACGAGGCCCAAATAGCACTGTAGGAAGGTTAAAACCTCTGAAAAGTCGATTTTGCATGTTATGAGACCTTTAAATAAGTAAACACAATAAATAGGAAGGATAAATGTAACAAATACATAAATTAAATATTAATTAAAAGCTAAGCCAAAAAGGTGGGTCTTAAGCCTGCTCTTAAAAACCTGAACGTTCTCTGCGGCCCTGAGGTTCTCCGGCAGGCCGTTCCACAGACGAGGGCCGTAGTACTGGAAAGACGCCTCGCCGTGAGTGTGTGTCCTGACTTTGGGAATGACTAGGAGCCGGCTGCCGGAGGAGCGCAGGGGCCGCGAGGGTTCATATGGTAAAAGCAGTTCTGAAAGATAAGAAGGCTCAAGACCATTAAGACATTTAAAAAAACAGTAAAAGAACCTTAAAATCAATCCTGAAACACACGGGGAGCCAATGCAGTGATACTACATTTGCAATTTACTAGAATTCAGGAAATTACAGGATATTGTTGAAAATGAGGACCCTTGGGATTGTGATTCATACAATATAAAACATAAAAAACATAAAAATAACTATTGTAACAGTCACCACAAGGCTGTAGCACAGACATCAAACCACTGTATATTTTAACACATTTGAAGAGGGTTGGGAGGGGGCACCACGGAGAATTTCTGCTTAGGGCACCCAAATGGCTAGCAGTGGCACTGAGAAAGAATACGCAAGAGGTCTAATTTTGCTGGACACCGCAGTGGTCAGGTGTGTGTTCTCATGCGAAACTACGTGAATCTGAGTGTTGTTTGTCAAATACGGACCGCAGTAAACTGGAGCTGGTGTTACAGGCGATCTGCAAGTGACCCTGGCAGGTCCCAAACTGCACCTGCACCACAGTCAGTGTACATAAAGCATAACACTCCCACTCATAAGTCTCTCCTCTATCTCTAATGTTGTAACATGATAGAGAAACAACTCGCATATAGTTCTACTCAAATAATTAGAGGAAATAGGATGTCAAACCAGTTACTTTGTTTGTCAAGCAAGAAAATACAATTGCATAGGCAATATCAGAGAGTTCCAGCATCTTATAAAACACACTGCGTGGTGTAATTAACGAAACTGGGAGAAATAAAAGTAAGGAACAGAGAGAAATATTTAATTCTGGCTTTGTTCTCAAAGAACAGAAAACCAAATGTGGAGGTTATGCAGAGACATTCTCTTATTCGAAAAATGCTCATAAACATTCCCACTTGAGTGGCACTGAGTGGCAGAATTATAGGGAGCACAACTGATAAAATGTGTTTCTCTGCTTTTCTTACAAGTAATTTTATTCTGTGGAGCTTTTTTATTGCTCAAATCAACTTCATAGGGTAAAATGTCAACCTAAAGTAGTTTCCCATCGTTGCTCAACTGTGCAGAGCTTAACTAGTTTGTTTGCTAAGGACACTTTAACTGCTGCACAACAATTCATTTCCTCAACACTTGGACTCAGGAACTTTTTTTAAGGAGAGAAAGGTGACAAGTTCAACAGTCCTGTTTATCTGGTTTTCTACAACTGTTTACTTGATTTTATTTTTATACATAGTATAAACTAAATATGTAGCAGAGCTGTAAACCTTTATACTTGTTACCAGACTCCAGAAGCTTTTTTTTTCCCCTTCTACATTTTAGTTGTGTTTTGAACTCTTACAGGAGAAAATGTCATCACTCACCATTGCCTCTCATGCGTTTTTGACACTCACTGCTAAATCTATTTTATTTTGCCGGACGTGTAGAGTAGCACTAGTAGCAAAACTTTGGAAGCAGCACAAAACACTCTTGAACAGTAGAAGGTGCTGTGAGGAGCGAGGTTTCCCTTCATTATGTTATTATGCTATGGTGGTAGCAGTCACTGTAATAGTATTAGCAGTAAGAGTTTAGTTGCAGCAGTGTTAGTTCTAGTATTTGGCACAGCAGTAAATTAAGGTAATAGCAGTGAGCACAGAAAACTTTCACCTGAGTTGACATAGCTTTTTCATTCTTTGTATTACAAGACTATATCAGATTGAGAAAGCATGAATAGCTCCAACAGACTAAAAATAGAGACATATTGCGCTAGTCGACCATATTGATTTATGAGTTTTCCCCACAAAGCGGCGTCTTTTATATAAAAACAAGAAATCCAATATTCTGTTTGCACTCTTCATAAATGCCAATAATTCATGGTAAGCAAAAGAATGTCAAACCGAGATTAAAGGACTCAAGTTGTAATTGCAGTTTTCTTTTAGGTCTGTATGCTGCTAGTGTTTGGCTTTATGGGATTGGGTATGGATAATAGTAGTATTAGCAGTAGTAATAGTAGTAGTAGAAGTAATAGTAACAGGTAGAGGTGGAACTTGTTAGGCCAAAACACATTTTTATGTGAAGTAAAATGTATCTGGTAAGTATGTAAGATGTAGCTAGCTTAGAGATGTACTGCGTGTATCTCAGTCATGCAGAGATTAGATTTTACACACTTTTTATGTCTTAGATTATAAAATATTGAACTGTTTCACACGTACAGCCTTCCAGCATCTGTGGCATGCTCTCTTCTGAAATAACACATTCAATAAGACTGTCCTTCATGGTTTACTGCCCGGTATCCAGAGCACTTATGTATCTGCTAATGTTTGATCACACTACAGTCAGTTCACACGTCTCTATGGGTTTCTCCATAGACTTGGCGCACAGCCGTTCTAAATAATACAGAGCCTTGAAATCACAAAGGGACTGATGATTCCACAAGAACAGAATGAGGTTTTCACAGTCAGGCCAACTAAACACGCTTTTTATGCTTTACTAAAAACAAAGGGCACGAGTTGCATTAAACATAATGGCACAGAATATGATACATTTTAAATCTGACATTTTTATAAATATACATCTAAGAGCAGAAACAAATATGCAGTAAAAAGATGAAGTATTTACATTATAGGGATCAACCCAGGTAACTTTTCTTGAGGCTGGTCTGTCAAAGGCTTGTATATTTTAAAGAATAAACGCCCTGTAATTGAATACATGCAACAAAAGTGATAACTTTAATGGTGTAACATTCCAAACAAAGGTTGCATGGTCAAATCAAATCAATCAAATCAATTTATTTTTATAATGCCCAAAATCACAACAACAGTTGCCTCGATGGGCCAACTGTTGTTGGATGGTGACAAAGAGGCTGCTCCGGCATCACAGCAAGAAGGTTTCGGCTTCAACTTTCTATGCAGTTTATGTCTTTCCTCTGAGCTGTACAGTTTCCCCATCAACTCAAACCATGCACATTAGTTAAAATCCTCCAACAAAGGTAGCCCGACCAAGCCAATCGCAATGATCTGGAGATGGGTCATCAGGCGCTGTGGGGCCCTTTGCTCCTGACCCGGCCCCAGCAGCTTTGAGGGATGGGTCAAATTCAAAGGGAAAATATCCCTACGTGGACAATAAAGTCTACCTTAATCTTAAAACTGGAGGTCCTATTTTTCAAATAATGAAAAAAGAAAATGGTATTTAAACCTTTTTTCCTCCCTCAAACCCTTTAGTTTATCACATGCAGGGCTTTTGGGCCACTGACACAGCTTTAGAAAAGGTTTTTCAGACACAAAATTGAAGCAGGGGTATTATCCTTGCTCAGCCAATCAGCTCTCATCCCAAAGCATCATACTGTGACTCACATGGTTCTTTCTCACAAATTTGAAAAGATTAAATGATTAATTAGAAGATGAAGACGGTGTTCAGAGGTCTGACTTGCTTTAACAAAACACTTTCTGGGAAAGACAGAAAGACTATGAAACTATGAAAAATAAAGGTTGGGTACTATTAAAGCGTCCCGCATCTTAAATGTACATCTCATTCACAAAACATAATGACATGGTATGATAGGAACAAAACATGCAGGGTCTTAGTATCTGTTTTGTGTGAATAAGAAAAAAGCCAGACTTGTATGACACAGACGTTTTGCCCATTAATTTACTTTAAACACAATATGCTATTTGGTTGCTTAACTTGGTGTTACAATTTCAATAGCATATTGAACCTAAATTTCACAGAAATCTCTCAACATTGGAACTAAAGTGGGAGCAAACCAATAATTGAATTTGAACTGCCACAGGACTAAACAAAATCCACATTAGAATCATCCTGGGACCAAACCAGTGTGGACACAGCCCAAAAGTCTTGGGAAGACTTTGACAACTTTGCTGACGGGCCACCTCTCACAGCCATACACCTGGGCTCTTGGTGGGACAGAGACATTTGGCGGCCCCATCGTGAGGTCCCGTCTGGAGGACAGGGACCGCCGGAGAATGGGCACAGCTCGGCCAGGCTAGAGCCATCTGTCTGTGTCTGTCTGTGCCAGTGGGGCGGGAGAGGAGGGGGAGGGGCCATAATGGGGTCCTGTCTCTTGGATAACAGGGCTGACTGCTGCTGGAAGGACCAACGCACACACACAATTTCAAACTGAATTGTGACAGAAAGAGAGGCTAGCATCAAGGTAGAATGGCCCAGTCGAACAGTATCTATCCATTCATCTTTTCTATATTTTCTAATCACGTAATGCTTGCTTATTGCCTTGTTTATCTTCATCCAGTGTCCAAGATGTTTGTGGCACGGCGATAGCAAAGTCCCAAACGTCAAAGAATCTTCTGGTATAAATACTGCCTGGTTCCGTGGCGACAAAACAGCACCACGGGAATGTAAAATGCTCCCATAACCCCGAGGACAGCGACGGTAGAAAATTCAAAACTTCATCTGTGAACTTGTTGAAATGGGGTGGCTCCACTTCAGCTATAGCTTTCCAAGGACTTGATAGAAGATTTTCGGAAAAGTTAAAAAGTCATCTTTTGCCATTGATATGTAAAATAGTGCTTCTGAATGCCCTTAAAAGCTAGATTCAAACTCTCGGATAAAGCAAGTTCCCCAAAAAGGTGTCAGAAATCTTTTTTGATATGAATGCCTTCTAGTGCATTTCCAGTCGAGTTTGGAATTGCAACTATGATTGAGAAGCTGTGAGAAGCAAATCAATTATGCAAAGCTAATTACAGGACTTATCTAAGTGAATATTAAAGACACTTGCTTTGTTAAAGGTCCTTCATTATGCTTTTTCAAAAAAACAATTCTAAACCAATTTGCTATAGTATGTGACCAAAATTGAAATTAGGTATGGGGGGGAAAAGACTTGAAGCTCTAAAGGAGTAGATGGCTGTCGCCCTCTGCTGATAGCAGTGGGTAATGAAGCATGTTAGAATGGCTAATTAGCAGCGCACCTATTTGCAGCTTAAATACAGATTAACTATTTTAAAGCTGTTAACAAACTCAAGGTAAGTTACTGAGGAGTAAACCACACACGTAACACATTTTGAATACTATAGGAACTGAAACTGAACAATAAGATGCTAGCTTAAGGTTGAATAACAAGAAATCTCTGCGTCAAGGGTTGCATGTTACTCGTTAATTTCATATTTTCTTTGCGCGCGCCTAAACAGCCTTGAGCAGCTAGCCCCATCTGTGGTGATGCCTTTAATTTTATATGATGTGAAAGGGAAAAAAATGCATCTGAACATATTTAAGACGTTCAGGAAGGTCAACGTCGAGGATCAACAATAGCAGGTGTAGTTAATGTAACATATGTAAGGCACTGCAATAAACTACTTTGGGGCAAGATGAAATATCAGTGTGGTAAAATGATTTATAAATGAGGTTGTAAAACATTTAGGATTTGTTTCTCTGCATATAAGGAAGATGTGTTTTCTGAGACTTTCACACTTAATTTAAGGTGCACTAAATCACTTTTCTGGTGAGAGTTGTCTCCATGGAGATTCTATTGCTCTGCTTGTGCATTCCACAGTGCTGTAATTAACTATCTTTAACCATCTTACGTTTATTCAATTATTCAAAGTGTTTTTATGCAAAAGAAACATCTTGAAATAATCCTCCCGGAATCTGTAACCTGGCCTGGTGGCGCCACCTGCTTGAATCCATAGAGATAGTAATGGAGGTTTAATGCCATATTGTGGAATATTCTGGGCACATCTCAATGAAAAACAAGCTGGTGGTGGACCCTCCTCCAGAAAGTTATCGTTCAGTACATTTTATGTATTTTTTTGTGGCTCAATATTTATTGTGTGTGCTTTGTTGGACATTTTTATTGTTATTTTTAGTTTAATAAACCTCTAATTATTAACTAATTATAGATGCTAAATAAGTACTAAGTGTTTCCTTCTGCTCTCTATTCATCGCAAATCTTTTTCTTTGCATTATACATTTAGAAAAGGGTTTTCAGTTATCTTTTCAGATATTGTGTCAGTGGCATAATGTAGTTTTCATATAAGATGCTTTTCCCCTGTAGCAATAAATCACTCTTTAAAATATATTATCTTGACAGGAGTACATTGTGCACATTTAATCTTACCTTTAACACCGCTCAGTTTCAATGTTTGTGGCTATTGTTACTGATCATGTAAGACTGCTTAAACATTAAACTTGTAACGACCCATATAAAGTAGTCAGCGCCGTCTTGATCCTCCTCGGACAAACACATTTTCATTATAGAGATGTACAGACTCGAGTTCCCAGCCTCTGACTCAAAACAGGCTACGCAAGTCAGTCCATGTTAGGAGTTCCTATAGACAAAATGCACCGAGGCATATTCCCACTTCCAGTTGATTCAACCCGGAGGAGCCGAGCGAGCCGCAGCACGCTATGTTATTTTTAGTTCAGGCGACACGACAAGTCTAAGAATAGAACTGTTGTCTAATTCTTTACATCGAAAGCATAGTTCAAATGTATGTGAAGTATGTAGACGCCACACAGTCACCATCCAGTTCCATTTGTGTCGAAACAGAAAAGGATAGAAGTTTATTTAGGGCTACACAGAGGTTAGTACTATATATTGTCTTTATAATCTGCACGTCATCATACTTATCAGTAACCTTAAAGCAGTAATCTTATGTTATTCCAAACCCTGCTATAATCATTTATATCATTTATATCTTTGTGTGACTTCATTTACACCATTACACTGGTTTGTATTTTCAAAAGGCAGAAATATATATTTCATCTATTGTTATATATCTGGAAAATAGACATTCTATTAACTCAATTTGAAATCCACTTCACATCTTCTGGACTAAAATAGAGATGGAACAAAAAACACTAATTAAACTTGTAGAACGGTTGACAATAATCATTTGTGGTACATTTTGTATAATGGTAATAATTGCTAACAAAGATAAAACTGCATAAGTTAACACAAGGTTTTGCATAAAAGAACTACTTATGATGTTCTCTTCTAGATCTGTGTTTGTTTTCAGTTTTAACAAAGTACAAGTCTATGGGATTATTAAGAGTGACGTCACACGTGGTGTATTCCTCACTCTTAGGGTCTGATCTGCTGCTTCATTTTCTCAGCTGGTTTTGTTTTGTTTTTGACACTGTGCCACAGTCTGTGCCCCGGTTAGTTCAAATATATCAGCAATTTATACAAACAGGACAAAGAAGCTTTCCCTTCATTGATTTCCATGGGATAAGAATAAAAAAGAGGTGGCTTTAATTGATAAGGTGAGTTTATGATCAGCTCACAGCTGTTTAGTCTGTGGTAATGTTAAAAAATCATTTTACTCATGGAACAAAGAGAGAAGTGTTGTAGACATGGTACTATTAAGTTATATACAAGTAAGAAATTGAGTGTCCTTACAAGTGCATCATAATGCTTAAAGTTAGCTAACTGTTCCAATATTATTCTTCACTCACCTACTTCAGACCGAACATCCAAATTATTCACTCCAATGAGTTTGTAAGAGCTTTCCACAACTTTCAGAGCAGAGTTTACGGTTACAGTAAAGCTAACACAACAAGCATGCTAACGGCGCACTTCCGGATGATTAAACACTTATTAATTATCTGCAAACGGAACACAGTCTTACAGAGCTGCTTTTACAATATATCTGTAATGGCACAACACGGATTTCCCTTTATTCCATGTAAATAATGTTTACAATCAGAGACAGATGTATAGGACCCGGAAGTGAGAAAATATGCTGTGTGTGACGTCATCGCTTAACAATCCCATAGAAGTTGGAGTAACATGAAACATATTCATAACATAAAAATAATAAATATTGGTATTTACAACAATAGAAAACTCTCAGCAATTTTAATGTTTATCATTAATTGCAATTGTTTTGATCACGCTAACCGTGACATAAAATGTATCTCGTTCCATGCCTGGGCTAAAAATAGTCGTGAGAGTATTTTAACTTCTAGTCAGTACACATAGCTAACAGCTTGGGCTGCAACGATTAATCAGAATAATGACTAGCTGACCATGAAGATAATCATAATTTAATCTACAATAGTTTTGAAAATGCACTCAAACAAAGACAGATTCATTGCTAAATCAAAATATTCCTCCACATTACACTTTTTTAAATAAATATTATCTAGCAAGAAACCTTACGTCACCATATTTTTACCTTTATTTGGTTACAGTGTATATTAAAAAACAAAAAAAAGTACAATATAAATAATAATTTTTCTAGTTGACTTATCAAAAAAGTAACGCTGACTATTTTGACCCCCTTAAAATAATTGCTAGATGTGGTCCCACTAATGAAGTCATCTTTGTACAAAACCTGCTGGACTCAAAAAATAATAATGATAAAATAAATGTCACTGAGCAGTAACAGAGCCATGTGCCATGTCCAAGCATGAACACTCTTCCTCCTGGAGTCTGCTGGACCTCCACTCTGCACACACTCAAGACCTTATGTTCTAATTAATCAGAAAAACAAACTACTTCCTTCCTTGTGTTGTCAGACTCGCAAACATGTTTTTATTTATTTTCTAATCCACCCTGGTATACTACAAAGTTTCCCTGTATGAGATGATAAAATATGTTTTATATTTTTTTTTTTTATCTTGGTACCAAAAGTTTTATTTTGCATAGCTGTAGTTTTAAAAATGTCCAAGCAGTAATTGCAGAGACAGCTCATGCTAAAATATTCAAATTGACTATCAAGTATCTTCCACAACATTATTACCTGCCTTCTGAATCAGTCTGTAGTTATAAAATGTATTAGCAAGCAAATCAAACAGAGCAGAAGGTGATGTTGGCAAGTAGAGCCCGATTTACAAACACAATTTATACAAGAGCACGATGTAAGAACGTTATGCCACCTGCTTGTCTTCCTGGATATGTTATTGCTTTACCTGGATTGAACCCGAGTATGGCATTTCAGACTATGTTAAAGTGCATATGACAAGATAGATTACATATTTTACTAAAACACAGTGAACACGATTATATTTACAGGACACATATTCTGCTACGGTGACTTTTTTGAGCTTTAAACCATGTTCTAACAATGTTTCGTCATCAAAAACATACCTGAAGTTGCATTTAACTGCATTCACGTTGTTTTGAGGATTTTCTACAATCCTCTCCCCTCTGACCGTCAAAAGCACTTCCTGCTGAACTCTCTCGATCAATGGCGTTTTTTTTTTTTTTCTCGTTCTGAGCATTTCTGCCTCTAAACATGATCAGTGCTACTGCTAGACTGACCATCGCATGTCACACAGTCTCTTAAGTATTGCCATAACTACATTATTTAACAGCAGAGAAACATGTTCATTTAGTCCACAATAAACTTCTTTTTTTAACACGAGATGGCAATTTTAAGTTACTCAATCGCATGTTTAAAGGTTAATAACAATATGAAAAATGCAGAATATTTTTCCTTTAAGATTTTACAAAACATTTAGCCTATTTGTCCTTCTGTTTATGATGTGATTCATTGTTGGAGAGCAGCAGACGTGCTTGAAGTAATTCAACAACTGTTACCTAGCAACCATACTGTAAACATGAGGCAAAATCCATATTAGTTACAGAATAGTTATGATTTGACAAATAATAATACTTGATAACACCCCGCCTAAGGCCCAAAGTCACTGGGATAGGCTCCAGTCACCTGCGACCCCTAACGGGAATAAGCGGTAGAAAAGGAATGAATGAATAATACTTGATAACACCTTTAGTTTGAGGCCCTGGGAGGGTAAGCTAACCGGGTGTTGGGAGAACTGTATTTCGAGGTATTTCGTTTTAATTTCTGTATTTTTCAACTTTTATTTTTCAAATTTTCTTGACATACTGCGCCTTGACTGATGTAAAACTATGATAATTATTTACCTCAGGTTCTATCTGACCAAACTAACACGAGAACATGCCATATGCACTTTAAAGTTCTGACATTGAGTTCTGACTAAAAGTGTAGAGTGGACAAATCACAAATTTGCACAAACTTTGTTAAACGTGTTCACTTCTTGTCTCTCTGAGCACAGATCACCTTCCGTCTTGTCTCTGAAAGCCCTGACGTGCCAAGTTCAGAGTTTTGGGACGGACCACTCATTTGCATGTCAAGTGGCCATTTAATAGATCACAAAAGTTAATTGTAGACAGTCGAGGACATCTCATGTTTGTAGGTATGCCTGCTGTATAAATGAGAACCCAGATCTGTGGCAGCACAGCAAAAATGCATGTTTGTTTCAGCAATAAAGCCACAACTACAAAGAACCAAAAAAGTTACATCACGTAATTTTGCTTTTACCATTTGTGTTCAATCGTATATGAACACCTTGATCACCAAAAACAACAGATCAGTCGTATGCTAATCAGGAGCTACAGCCAGCTAACAATAGGGCTGTTCACAGGGATAAGATAATAAGAAACAGATCAGTTCCAGATGAAACTAGGCAGCGTACACAAATAGTTTAACAAAGGGTTAGGGTTAGGGTCAAAGTGTCTAGATGACGACCTTTGAAACCTATTCTAGAAATCCTGAACAAATGAGGGATCATGTATCTTTAACTTACGTGAAATGATCCACGTACGCTCGGCACAGGAGGACTCTCATCAACGCAGCGGATACATTACTCTACGAGGACAATAAAGTTACAACGAGCTAAACTTTGTAATAGAGCCACAGTGAAATACATTGTGTTGATGTCATTTTGATCTATTGCCACGGCGCCATGAGCAACCTTGCATAAGAAGTTGATAAAAAAGCCATAAATTAACGCCTAGGCACCTTGCTTAAACACAATTGAGTTTTCAAGTTAGCGTGTTTCTGAGCCCCCTGCAGCGTCGAGAATTTACACCGAGAGAGAAAAAAGGGAATGACAAGGCTCCGTGAATGCTCGCCTGAGTTGGCAGGAGCAGCAGACGGGGGAATCATCTGAAAGAGAAGGAGGAAGAGAGAGCCCTGGGGTACGGCGTGAGACACAGGCAAGCCAATACGTTCCTCCTGCAAAAGCCAATTAGCAAATGACTCCGCTCGCCGTGCCGTTGGAAGCCGAAGAGAGCGAGAGAAACGGGGAAGAAATGGTAACGCAGCAACACTGTACGGCGCACACTGCGGGGGCGGGCCGTGATGGACAGGTTTAAAAGAGTGTACTGCTGCTGCCACTGCTGCTAGGCTCGGCTGGTACAGTCATATTAACCGCAAGATAGAGCAGATGTGTGCCCTCGTGACATTTGTGGCGAGGCTGCTCCTGTCTAGTCACAACAATACAACGCACAGTCCTGCTTTGACATGCTGAAATTGGCTTTGTGCCTTCGATTGTTGTCCTGGTGTGAGGTTATTTTGTTGCGCTTCATGGAGACGTGCACTGACAGCAATGCAGTAAATATTTCATTGTGGACGCGGCTTGTCGTGAAGAATAGATACTTATCGGACTTAGACTATAAACAAATTTGAAAAAGTATTGATATTGAAGCAGAAATAAATAGGACGGCAATATCTTTCCTGTATAGTTTTAGATGATGTTCATCTGTGGCAGATCTACGTAGAGATATACGACAATATTAAATTCGCGTCTTTTTACCTTAATGCATTTTTCACATTGTTATTGGCCTTTAAACCTGCTCGAGTGTCTTTAGTTTGACATGTCATTTTAAAACTAAAAATAAAATGCTTTTACAAAGAAAACAATGGTAGCACTTTATAATAACTACCCCTTAATTAGCCTTAATAAACTATGAACTTGAAAGACTTAATTTATACTGAACAGAGAGTTTATCAAGCATGATTCAGGCTTAACAACTTAATTAAGGTTAGTATTAGGTTTAGGGTTAGGAATCAGGGTTAGAATATTAGTTAAGTATTTACTAAGCATGAATCATTCTTAATTAACTCTTTGTTCACTATGAATTAAGTCTTTTTTCACGCTTTACGCAGGAATAAGTGTAGTTATTATAAAGTGTTACCAAAACTATAACTTTATCACTGTGTTGGGAGATGCCATTTTAACTTAGCTGTGGCTCCATCTACTGGCTGTAGAGGTGATTACACATGTAAATATAAACCCACAATGCACTGCAGTAAAGAGTGGATCTGACGATGTTGCAGTTATTGTAATTAGACGGAAGAAATGTTCAGGTGTATGACAAAACAATTTTAGAACATGGTTAACATGGAACATGGTTGTCGTTTCTCTCCCAACCACCTCCACAACCACCTGACCCACACAACCAAACCCCCCACAGAAAGTCACCTTTACATACCCGTACACGCACACACACACACACTATACATTGCATTTGTCCTTTAAACATAAATGTTCTGGAGAATGCTCCAAGCTGCTGTACTGATGAGATGTTTAACAATATTTTGGTTGACCAAAGTGCTCAGTCGTCACAACATTAAAAACACATTTAAAACAACTCGTACTGGCTAAATCGACTTGGGAGTGGTCAGAAATGCCAAACAACATACGCTTTAATGAGGAAAAAACAGGTTCAGAAACTGAGCGACATCCATGCTACAGCAATGGTTTGTATCAGACTAAAGTAACTTGGATATAAACCTTAAAAAGAAGATTGCATCAGATTGGGATAAGCATTATAAATTGTATAATATTAAAAGTATTGGATTGGGAGCCAAAATATAACTGGATCAAGACATCACTATAACTGAATGATGAATTGTAAGCGACTACTTTTAAAGGGTTTTGTTTGTTTGCAGCAGCTCTTTGGGAATGAGATGACTACATTACACCTTGTCCTTTTCTCCATTTAATTCCAGTAAACTCCTGCACAATTTCAAAAAATCTTGAATTATTTCAAAATATGGACTGAGAAAAAGCAAAGATAATTGGGAAGGAGGAATATAAACACAGGCAGAAGATTTAAGGAGGCTGATGAGATCTGGAAACATGCTCACTGTTCATCTACCAATTGTTCAGTGTATTTTAGAAGCGTGCAATATATGGCATGTTGGTCAGGAAATTCTTTCAATGGGGTCCTTATGATGCTAAGACAGATTATTTACATTTAGGGGCTAAGAACTACAGCAAATATCCAATAAGCTCCTCTGGAACTATTTCAGGATAGCGTTTAGTGGAGCCACAAAAAGCAAAAGTAAAAACTTTTACCACATTCTTTACATTTTTTACAGATAGAAATAGCGATTACTACATGAAAATGGACGGTCTCTGGGCTATTGTGAGAAAGAGCAAATGTTACTTGCTTACCACAGCCTTGTCACAACAAAACAACACAGTTCCTTGCTTTGACATGCTGCTTGTGCTTTAAAATGTTGGCCAAGCATGAAACTAATTCCTCAGTGTCAGTGGAGCGCCTATCTCCAACACCGCCAAGGGCCATTCACACACACAGATATATCATACACTATATGTATGTGCATATTTAATATTTCTCATTTTAACTGAGCTGTTTTATGGAAGAAAAGTGGGACATTTGGTTGGCAAGCCAACAGCTCAGCATATTTCTGCTGCTTTGGGTTTTGAAAAGACTGGCAACGGCGTGTGATCCTAGAATGTTCTTTTAATTAGTAAAGTGGAGGGAAATAGAGTATGAATAATACAAATCTGTAAAAAGTTTGAAGAGTATATTTTTTTCAAAGTGTTCTAATACAGGGGCTAAAATACTATAGCCACATGATGTATCCAAACAAATAATTTAATTTAATTTCATTGTTATTGGATGTTAATAAATCATTTGTTCATTATGATCTTTGTTCATGCTATATTAAGGCTAATAAATATAGTTATAATAAAGTGGTACCAAAGTTTTTGTACAATATTTGGCTTTGTATCTCGTTAAATTTTGCAGTCTGGATACTGTCTTTACTATTGCAAGATGTATATTAGGTTTTTTCACCCTTAGCATTAGAAATACTTTTGCTTGTTAAGAATAACTGTACTTCCACAGTCAACAAAAGCACTCAACGGCTATAGCAGATATTTAAGTTTAACTAGAAGTATGCAGCCGGTGAGAAAGCTGTCAGACTCTAACTTCCTCCTTTGACATAGACTCTTATCAATTATAAATACCAACTTCAGATTTTGTGACATTTTTTGAACAAAATCCCGGCTCCCATAAAACTATCCACATAATGCTTTCATTTCAATTGCATTATGCGCCGGTGTTTGTCAGACGCTGATGTTTATAAGATAATTATATGGTTTTAAGGACTAGCAAATATCAGAGACTTCAATTATTTTTGTAACATTATGTCCTCCGCAGAAAACAAGACAGGATCCAGTCTCCGTGGGTAACATGCAGCGACGGGAAGAAACTGGATACATACACCAAAAGTACTAATTCAGAATACGCATTTTGAGAAGCTGTATGCCTGTACTATCTTTTGATAGTATTCAGAATGCAGTTACTTTTCTGAAATTAGATGAATATATTGTGTATTTGATCATGAAATTTAGGCTTTGATCTGCACTGAATTTGTGAGGAAATGCAGTTTATATTGTGAGCGCATGTGCAAGTTTTCTTTCTCTACTTACAAGTTTTCTTATGCTTTAAATAGATGCAGAACAAATGGTGAGACAGAAACGAAACGCTGTTTTTTTAAATTAATGTTGTTTTGACACTAGTGTTGTCATGATGCCAACATTTCAAACTCGATTTCGATACCGAGGAATACGCCCAATTCTCGATCCCAATTTCATTTCCAAAATTATAATGAAAAATATATTTTTTAGGTCAAGGTTTTAGACAATAAACTGTCATTTTCAACACAAAATAACTTGGACTTTCTTTATAATACCCTGTGGTTTTCTATTGGTTCTGAAAAAGCTCAAGATCATTCTAAAACCGTTAACAAAAGTATTGATACTCATTCACATAAGTATCTAGTTTTCGATATTAGTTTTAGTTTTGAAAGTATTCGAAGTATTCAGAATGCAGCATTAATACGTTACAAAACACATTTCAAAGCAGGTATTCAGTATCCTGCAACTAAAGTATTCTTCCCCACACTGCAAACATATTGTAAAAAAACCTGTTAACCCAAACCAAATTATTACAGACAACACTGTACGAGCTGTAACTTCAGATTGCAGCAGTGTTTCTCATTTGGAGCTGCAGTTGTGGTTTCCCTGCCTGTAGGTCTGTACCTGACATTCCCTGATGCCTTCTCGCTCGGCTGGCTTTGGCTGCTCCTCCTGCAGGCGTTCAGACCGCGCCTGTCAACTCCACCTGTCTCCGGGCTAACGCTAACAGGGCTACGACCGCGCGCCGCTAAATCACCTGACGGACAGGCGCAGGGGCCATCAAATATGAATGGGGACTGACTTCGGTACAGGGGTTTTTGTGAGGGAGTTTAAAGCCCGAGTCAATTAGCAGCTCTGTTACGACACGACGGATTCATGATTCCACCGTAGATTTTGAAGTAAGGTGTAGATAAGATTATAAAAGACAACTTGAATGTTTATAGAACGTGTCAATAATTGTTTCGAAATATTCTTGAGCTACATTGAAAGACCTTCTAGTTGCTTTGTCAATAACTTAAAATCAGAAACTATATGTAAACATAGAAAAGTAGACTAAAATAAAATAATAACAATTAAAAGGCATATTATTGTGAGTTTTTTTTGTAAATCCTTAGAATATTTGCACAGTGTTTGATGAAATACACAAACAAATACATAAAAAAAATCTGTACTGTTTGACGTGCACAGTAGATACAATCCTCCACTCTTTCAAGCTCAAGAGATGGGTCGATCAGGCACTGAAGGATGGGTAAAATGTAGAGATGCTTCTTTCTAGCTTCTAAAACAAAATCTGGCACAAAAAAAAAATCTCAGTTATGAGTCAAGCTGGAACAAACAGGGCCTTTGTGTTTCCATGCTGTGGTTTGGGGCTACACTCATCCAACTCTCCATTTATGAAACATTTGGTGATGATGATGATGATGGTGGTTTATACAAAACTGTGCTGTCATCCTGCTGTCGTCTGATTGGTCAAGAGGCCTCTTAATAATTCCCATAGCGGAGGCATGTTTGCTTTATTGATTGCTACACCAACTGTTGAGACGACAAGGGAGCTAGTTAGTGCGCCTCACACTCAGCCCACTCCTGTCCATGTAATGTTTGGGACTTTACAGGTTTGTAAGTGTTACTGATATCAATATGTTTTCTTTACTTGACCCCTTAAATGTACTAACATGCATTATTTAAGGTATTTGAATTACTTAGAAATACTTTTGCTTAAGGTCAGTGTACATAAATGGTAAACGGGTTTATTTATCAGATGTTTTATGTAAGTGGATACAAGAAGAAGGCGCTAAGACCCAGGCTAATGGTGCACTGGGGAGTGAAGCAAGATTAAAATAGTAGCATCAAATTCAGTTGCTGCACAGTGAAAGAAAATTCAAGTACAGAAATGAAAAGAATCAGTTACTTGGCCAGCCAAAAATATACACTTCTTCTTACTTTACGAAAGGGTGAGTCTTATAACACTGGGTTAACACCTGCCGAGGAGGATGCTCAGGGAGAGCTCGTCATTTGCTTATTTTTGATTGACTGACGTTGATTAATCTGCTTCTCTATCATTTCACAAAGGACTGTTTCAATGTTTGATTTTCCAACTTTCTGTTGGTAACATCAACAATACTGTTGTTGTGATTTCGACCTCCTCAAAAACAAATTTAATTTTCATTTCACTTGTTTTATTCATCCATGCAAATTCAAAAGGGCTGGATTACTCAAACAACAAAGCAACAACTTTGTACAAAGGTGCACTATGTACTTTTTCTGGTGGAGCGTACGATACTGGCTAGTATCCATAGAGATGGAACTGCTTTGTCTGTGTTCCCCAGAATAGAATTAAACTTACTTATTGTACATTTATGAGGTGTTTTATTGCTCAATGCTTCTTTGATAAACATGCATTCTTACTGTGAACTTTACTGCCTATTACTTTGGTGACCTTCATCTTGTTCTCACTTTATGATATATATACTGTTTCTTGATTTTTTCTTGTCAGACAACTTTGTGAGTGAGATGTATTTACCTTGACAAGTTTCGGCTGCTATCTGCGAGACATCATCAGAACTGTCACCCGTCTTGGTGGTGATGTGTCAGTTATCAGCTGCTGCTACTTCTTGAGGCGTGGTCAACCCGACGCACCTGACAGGTCGCTCAGACTGACCCGCCTCCTGCTGCCCGGTGGTCCCATGTGTGATAAAAGGATCACACACATAGGACACAACCTTTCTCCAGAGACCAGCGGGCAATAAGATCTCCACGGAAAGATGCAGGTGCCATACCCTCCACCTGAAAAGTTACATAGCACGCCTTGGAAAACTGTAAAGACCTTTGTTGGTATAGAATTTACAAATGTGTAATAGAAACAAGCATATGAGCAAAAAACACACAAAAAAACAAAAGTAAACTATCTATTTCATTTTGGGGTATTCATATGTGGCTGGTTGTAATATCAGACAGTACCAGATCAGTAGTCCCAACCTCTGTTTAAAAACAGACTTCTAAACAAACCTAAATGTCTTTCATGCCGTGTGCTCCTGCAGTCTGTGTGAAATTAAGGTCTGATTGACTCGCTCACAGCTGAGGCCTATACACTGTAATATACTGTCATTTGGAAGCCAGCAACCGACACTGCTGCTGCTGCTGCTAATCGTATTTGGGGGAAAGTCACAATGTGGTTGTAGTTTGTCAAGGATGAAGCAATTAACCAGGCTGGGGGGAAAAGACAGGCGGAATCAGTGGAGCTTAAACTGAGATAGAGGGGATGTTTACATGGTTGCATTCATTAGACTTTGAGCAAAAATGATAGCGGTGTATACGACAAAATGCGCCTTGTTAATGCATATAAATAACCTCTCTTTGAAGGAATTGCTGAGTCATAAGACGAGAGACAGCGTGTGATGTTATGCGATGCTAGCAGCTCTTGCCAACCTGAGTTCAAATGTTATTTTTCCATGCTACTTTTTGGTATTAAAAGATTGGTATTTTTAGTCGTTGCTTTAATTTAGTGGTGCCTCCCGCAAACTTGTATCCGTTCTTGGCACTTGTTTGGTACATTAGCTAATTACAGTAAAGCAAAGGCCAGGCCACGCCACTTTGTGCTGCACTCACAAGTTTGTACGGCCTAAAGAAAGTCACGAAATTAGGAACACTAAAAATACTACTTACTAAACTTTAAGGGATCTCCAAAAGTGTTGAGATTAGTTTATGTTGTCTAAATCGTAGTAGCAGAATTGCATAGCTTTGCAGAAGGTGAAAGGCAGTAAAATCAAAGCCATTGCAGAAACAAACAACGTTGTGTTTAAGATTCAAAGATATCAACTTCCAATAGTTCATTTTAGTAGAATTCTCCGCTAAGATTTTTGTTTGATTCAGTTGATAAAATATTTAGTCTGACTTACATACATTTAAGTCCATGCACAAAGTAACCCAATGATCCTGTTTGCTTTACAAAAATAAAGGTTGCAATTCCAGTATCATACACTGTGGAATACATTTGTACATACATTTTACCTATTGCCTACATAGCAATAATACAAGTTTGTAGTTAAAACTGGAATACTAGACATGTTGTTGTTGTAGAAGCAGCATTTTGTCATAAAATTAGACCACTGTGTGTTGTCTGCGGCCAATAATTGAACAATTTATCTATCGTCAACCCAAAAAGCAGCGCTCTGATAGGTTGTGCTTTGCTGGACCACCTGAGTTCAATTCACAGTCTGAAAAAAGCTGGTCTAAAGCCATGTGCCTTAAAGGAAACATTTTATGCATTTTTTTGGTATTGTTTTTAACTTTATTATCAAATAATTAAAGTTCTTCTCAGCAGTCTGGAAAGATACTTAGTGCAATCAACCAGTAGATGGCACCAAGCACTTAGCTGTATTATCTCTATCTCTGTAGCGAATGTGCTACATGCAATTCAGCAGTGATCGCGGAGAAAATGCTCTGTCAGGAGATGATTTAAGGACTTAAAATCAGCAGAGGATTCTCGGCTAAGTGACGTATGAAATCTGAAAATAAGTCCCTGAACCAGGAAGTTCATCAAGAAGCCTTTTGGACAGTTGGCGGAGGAGGATTTTCAATTGAACATTCCTCAAAACAGTGTGAATGCAACTGAATGCTACTTCAGGTATGTTTTTGATGACACAACATTGTTAGAACATGGTTAAAAGTTCAAAAGCTCACTATAGAAGAATATGTGTGCTTTAAAATGAATGCATGTGAGGGTTAACCATGTGCCAAAGGGTTTATGAGAGCGAGGAAACATTTATCTTTTAATATCAACTTCTGGTTTTGCTGTGTGGAAAATCAGGTACCCCAGCTTTAATGAGTAAATTCTCTGATTGAAACACAGAACTCATTATCATTACACAAAAGAACAGAAGTGACTCAAATAAATTCCATATCACAATAGTAAATAATCAAACTATTGTCTTCTATTCTTTTAGTGAATGGTGTCCTGAACTCAAAATTGTAGTATGGCAAAACCTAGTTCCTTTTATTTGTCTCCAAAAAAGTCCTTCACATTTTTTCCTTTGTGTACAGACTCATGAATCTTGGCAATTATCCTGCTCTTGCCCAATTACTTATTGCCTTTCCACAAGTACATTTTCACACTAGTACTATTTTCCAAATCCCCATGTATTTCATGTCTTTCCACACATGCTCAGCTTCTGGAATTAAACCCTATGGAGCCGTGCCTGTTATCCGCTGGTTGGAAAATTACCACAGCGTCTCTCACACCCATTACAAAAACGAGGTCTACTGGATCTGATTCTTGCATTAACCGACTGCCAAATCCATCATTAAGTTTTGCACGAAGCTCGAGGTAATGATGGAAGTGTATTAATCCTGCTATGTTACATTTACTAATGAAGGGAGCTTTGCCAGAGAGAGGAATGTTAGCTGGCAAAAGTGTGCGGGGACAGGGTGCTAAGTAACAGTGGTGCTGTAGCCATAACTATGTGTTCTTGGAGTTAAAAAAGGAGCTCTCCCTGGTGCTGAAAAACAACACAAAAATACCAAACGCTAACTTCTCTTTTGAGTGTGATAAAACAGTTTTTTTATGTCACTTTGAAAGCAAACACATGAAAATGACCCACTAACTCCGCACTCACCAAGCCAAAATCTTTCGTATGTCTGCAAATAAAGTTTCTAAGATAAAGATTTTGATTGATTTGAAGTTTCCTTTGTACTGTTTTTACTCAAAAAAAAAAAAAAAAAAAACAGGAAAAAGTACAGTTCATTCAGGTAATTTTCTTGAAATTACTGTTGTTAAAAAAAGGTTGCATTTAAAGGGGCATTCTCCATGGTGATGAAAAACAACAGCATGATCCCTAGAGTAAACATTCAATTATTCAAAATGTTTTCATGCAAAATCCTCAAGAATAGGAAATGATATGCAATGACAAAACGTGTTCAGAGCTGTCCATGGTGCTGAAAAATATCTACTTTGTTTGTTTGACTGTTTTTGTTTTTAGGAAATGAATGAAAGTTGTGAAATAATATGTTTTCTTAAAAATAGGCACTATCCATGGTACTGAAGCTAAATCTATAAGTGAACTGTTCTGTATTAACACATTTCACCTTAAAGAGCATCAAATATTGAGCTGAGAGAGCACTGCAATGTAGTGGTGGAAGTGGGTATGGAAAAACCTAATGTATATTATGTTAATATATGCACAGAAATATGCACAGAAATTCTAAAGGACTTCTATAAAATGGTTACACTTTTTTCACCTACCACTGTAAACAGGACAATAAAAAAATATATTTAAATAATTCTCAGCAAAATAAAAAATTATAATTGGAACTATGGCTCTGTAGAACATACCGAGCTTAGGTAGAAATTCTATGAACACAATATGACAACATACATTTCAATATACCTTACATAAGCTACTGTATGTTTTTATTATATAATGCTATTCCATGAGTTGTCACGGATAATTCTATGTGCACTCATAGTCTACACCGAGTCAAGGACAGTGAAAAAAAAAGCTTTTGCGTGCAAATCTTTTTCATATAAAGTGGTGTTTTGATTTAAAACCTGTCCCTCAATATTCTTCGCTCTAACTTGATGGTTGCACTGTGCAGTAATTCTAAAGAGCACACTCTGTGAGCACTGAAGCTACTTACAAAACCAGCAATGGTGACCATCCAAAAATATAGAAATACATTTACCTGAGTATAAGATAAAAAGAACTAATAATATAGTTAAAAAAAATAATAAAAAAAATGATGGTGATAAACATACATAAATACTATAATGTTTTTTTAATTGTATTTTCCTACTGTCAATATAATCATTCTGTTTCATGGTAATTGTTTCTCTTCAAATTCTAAAAGGGTTAATGTTCCTCAAAGAGATCATCTTTACTGTATTTCACAGTTAAAGAGCAAAAAACAGAAGTGATGAAACAAATCATTGGAGTTTAGGTTTAAGATCTAACTATGTAAAAAATAAACAAACAAATAACAAAACTTATTTAAAAGGTTCTTATTTCAGACCACAGTTTGTTTGTTCACCTGACATCAACTGCTCACTCGCAGTCTTCTTCCGAGTATCACATGATGTTGCTGTGATGTGTCTTGTCATCTTATTTACACAGATTTTGGCGCCATTTTCATCGGAAGAGGCAGGACAACAGCGCCATCTGTAGTCTGACTTCTTTAGGACAGTATCCCAGGTGTAGGAGAGTCAAAAGGCCCCCCTCATCCCGGTTTATTGACCCGTGGGCCAGTTTCCATTCAAAATAACCTTTTAAATAAATTATCAGACTACTTGAAGAATCTCAATGGACTAAAATAAATGTGACCTACACCAATATCAATTATATTAGGTTTCGTCATTGTTTTGGTCAGTTAACTTCTACCTGTTTTGAAGGACTTTTTGAGAACTTTACCCATTCCAAAGATGTCATATTTGATAATCACTACGGCAACGGTTTTAACAGTTTTTGGATTGAATGTTTGTATTCTACATTAATAACTAACAAAACACAGTCATAATAAGTTAAATTACTGCATAAAAACAAAAAAGAATGATCATTACTTTATAATTATGATTTGTTACTTACATACTCAAGTCAAATTAATTACACTAAGCAAATATAAATGAGTAACTTCAACATTCCCACATCGTTCACAATCTCAACCACATCATAACTTCAAATTCAAATTCCGGTGGTTTCTTGTATTAGATAACAGACAGTGAAATCGGGCAGAGTCAGACAGAGAAGTAGGTTATGCATGTGGAACAACGCCATATAATTCCCCCTTTGTCGGCTTTAAGCTTTGATAGCATCAGCTCTATCTGACCTACATCCTCTCCCCAGCTGTGCTAAATCATCCCTCCATTTTTAGACCTTTATTCTTTCATTTTTATATATTTATTTATTAGTGTGTGTGTGTGTGTGTGTGTGTGTGTGTTTTTTTTTTTCCCAGACAACGCAGATGATTCAGACTAATTCAAGTTCACCCGTCCGGGCAATTTGTGCGGAACATGCCCAAAAACAAGAGGGTAAACGGAGAGAGAGAGGGAGAGAAAGAGAGAGAAAGGGAGAGAGGGAGATTGCGAGGAGACTTTAGAAGCTATTTTTAGAGGCCAGCTGTGAGTCATTGCGAGACGGTGTCAGGGAGATCCGCTGGTACGTGGATCTTGTCAAAAAGATGACAATTTTAACACCGCTCGTTGACGGAAAACGTAATGTAATAAAAAGACAAGCCGAGCGTTTTTTAGAAGAGCTAACCTTTTTGCGGATTTAATTGCTTATCTTGGCAAGCAATATTCATTTTACCAGTCGCACATAGCAACACATTGAAGAAAAATATAACATGTAGCAATAAATAATGACGCAGGTCGCTTTAGTTTGTGCTTTGTTAGAATAACCAGTTTTCTTGGTCCCTGGTTTGTGTTGACAGATTTGCGTGATAATGTAAAAGTAAGATCCTTCATCTTATGTTTAAACGGTAGTTGATTTAAAGCGGTTTGGCGATTGCACTCCAAAGCTGTTGCGCTAACCTTAAGTCTACAGCAGGAGCAGGCTCATATATGCGGCCCATATGTTCGCCCATAAGCTAATTTGCACTTCACTTTCAAAGTCAATAAAGGAGGACTCGGCAATCAAGGCAGCGTCATGGCAACGATAGCTGATAAATATACGCTACAGACAAAGAACATACGTATGTGCTGAACATGGTGGTTTGTACAGTGGGGATGAGTCTGCGTTGACAGTCGCACGCTCTTGTGACACACAGCTATTGTTAACAGGTCATAGATGAGCTGTGTTCAAGCAAGACACAATGAAGACCAGATGGTGCGGTGCACTATCCACGGAGGCAGTATTACTTTGACGTGGTAGAGCTCAATTTATACCTCAGTTAAAATCAAAATCACAGTTTGAATGAATGCAATTGCCACATCGCGGGTTAAGTATCTGTAGTTTAAGATATCTACACACATGTTTTGAAATGGATGGGGTTCTGCCATTCATGTTTCAGCCTTCTCTTTAATCTTAATGCTGCTGTGTTTATTATGTGCACTTTAAAAAGAATAATACAGAATATTTCTGTTCAAGCACATTTGGGAGTGTTAACATTTGTTGCAAATCTAATCACAAGTTCATGTAGAAAAATCACAATTAAAGTAGAGCCCTTTAACACTCTGTTTAACTTATTTATCTTGCATGTATTCTTTGTCAGGTATTTTTACTACTACATTTTTAGTGTGAGCAGACTCGCTTATTGACAGATCTGACTTGTCACTTGGCCTGGTGAACCACCAGCTCTAGAGATAAGTTAAAGTCTACAGGTTAGACGACACATTTCACTACAATGTATGATTATATAATATTTTACTATACATTTTGCCTATTTGTCCCCAGTTTGACATTTTTCATAGTGTTTATAATTGCACTTCCTGGTTGGACATGGTCTGCAAATATAACATACATTAAATAGGTAGTGGTAATTCTACACTGTTACCTAGCAACCATTTTGAAAACAAGGGCCAAAATCCATATAAATTACACAATTATTATAATTTAACAAATAATTATTATTATAATTTAACAAATAATAATAATAAAAAGTACCTGATAACTTAATTTTGTTGGATGACCTTGTAAACCTTCAAAAAGTGTGTCAATTGTCTGTAAATGGTCTTTTTCAAAATTTTAAATTTTTATTTTTAAATTTTATTTTTATTTTTAAATTTTATTTTTTATTTTTAAATTTTATTTTTATTTTTAAATTTTATTTTTATTTATTTTCAATGGCACGTCTCTTTTTGATGACATCACAGAGGGATTCCGATTTAGAACTCAGCAAGTTGTGGTGGCTGTCTCTGAGGAGACTTTACAAATGAGCTGAATACTTCACCAAAGAACAGTTGTGTGTTTATAAAGAGACGTGTTTATGTCTCAATGCCAATTGTACTGTTGAGACATAACAGGCAGAAGGATTCCATTGTAGAACTCAGGACTACTTCCTGTAATAGGTTCAGTTCATGTTCTAGAATGTGATGATGTCATAACCTCAGATGGAGGCACGAGCCACTTTTCCCTATTTATAACATTGGACTTTGCCATGAACTATGTCAAAGGTAAATTCACAAATGTTCAACCTGATTATTTCTCTCAGTGACTAGAACTCATACAACAAAAGTTTAACAATATTCACTTTAGCTGCACTCCGTTTGTATGAAATATCACTGGCTGATGGAATGTTGTGATTTCACGTGAACGCAACCTATTGCACACTTTTATTTTTCAAAAATTCTTCACAAACTGCAACTTCACAGATTTAAACTACACTATTAGACCAAACTGAGTCATAATTAGAGAACCTGTCATATGTTCAAAATTCCAGGACTGGAGGCAAAAGGTTTTTTTTTCCTTTCTTAAAAAAAAAAAAAAAAAAAACAATAATAAGGAACAATTTTGAATTTCCAGGGTAGCAATTTCAGTTAGCTTGCTTTTCAACTGAGGATGGAAAAAATATTATTTTCAAGCTTCAAAATTCCATCTGAGCTTCACATAAAGTTGTGAGTTGTGTTATGATTTGTAGAGATTTGTAGAGAAAATGAAAAACTTTTGTGGGGTCTTCATTTTTATAACTATTTCATCTCCTATTAAATAAAATATAAAATCACATTATGTTCTTCATTTGTTCTGGAATTTAGAATGTTTTGTTGACAAACTTTTAAATGGTCTATCTTCTTCATCGTTTTATATTCTTCAATTCTTCTTCTATTCTTCTTCAAATGATCAAACAATAATACATTTCAACATTTGTTCATTTTCACTTTTAATGTTAACATCATAACCGGTACCGCTGTGAACTATTAAGAAAGCTAAATCTAAAAATGGCACCATTACCCTTGATGGTCTCTTGCTAATGTCTTCCTAAAATACACCACATTATAGTACCAATGCCCTTTACTAAAATTTGAATCTCCTCCAAGTTCACCTGGTCGTTCCGTGACAGACTTTGAGACTTATGGCACATATCCAAAACACAACTAGGGCATTCAAACGGGGTCGCTGAGAAGTCTGGGAGCCTATAGTGTGAATCTTGCACTGACAGGCCTAAATACCAAAGTGGGTGAAGGTCTCGCAGATGGGAGGCTGGAGAGAAAAGTTACAAGTTTTGCAGAAGTAGGTGATGGCTGGAGGAGAGAGAGCGTCCAAAACCCGACTGCAAGTTTGTAGTTTACCGTGCATTGAAAACTGGAGAACTGCAGTGAATTTTGCACAAGTTTGGTTTGAACAGAATGTCGGTACACTTTTTGCTTCAGGTGCTTTTACAGTTCAAGCCCTGATTGAGGCTACAGTCCCACTTTTAGACTGTGTTTAGATGATTAACTAAGGATGTGGTTGTAGGATGGTTTAGGTCAATAGTGGGATTCGAACCAGTGACCTTTGGGATCAGAAGACGACACTGAACGGTAAAATGAAATATGATCTTTATTTCTCGAGTTCAATCCTGAGGGAAATGCTTGATAGCCTTTGTACCAGTGGTTCTCAGCCTGGGGGGGCAGGACGTCCTAGGGAGGAAGGAGGAGGGGTCATCCAAAAGAAAACAGTGAAAAGGTCAGGTAGAGTAGAATGTTTCATAAATATAATCGTCTGGTATTGCACTATTGCTAATATAGACCAAAAACTCCAGGAAAGATCACTTTTTTTTTTACACCTATTTTTGTAATTTATTTCTGAATTGATACTTGTTCAAATGAGTATCTTAGTTTAGCATTGATTAGGTATCTAGGTATTATGGTTGCAACTATTTATTATTTTACTGATCGATTAATCTAACACATTTTCTGTTAACGCTTTAGATTAAGGTTCCTTAGTTAACTATTTATAAGATGTTAATAAGCACTAATAGTTTGTTTATGCACTTATAACGCCTTATACATGTTTATAATCCATTACCCAAAACATGTTTGAGTTAATAAACCACATGTACAGAGCATCAATGAGCTGCATATTACATTATTTTCAATTATCACGCTAATAAATGCTTGTAAATGCCTTATAAACACATAACAAGTGCTTATTAATGCATTATAAATAGTTTACTACGGAACCTTAATCTAAAGCGTACCAATGTTCTTTAGCATAATAATTTAGTTTTAGGAGTTTACGATAGTTCTTAGCTTTAGGATAATCCGGATGGATGTAGCTATTCACAGACAAAATAGGCTTTTGGGGGAAAAAAACAAAACACAAAATGTTGGAACGTTGGAATGGAACGTTTGTCATCTGTCACATTAATAACTGTAATACTTTGTGTATTTTAAAGAAGGACCCCAGGAAGAGTAGCTGGCTGTTAAAATCAGCTTATGGGAATACATTAAACTAAATGTGCATCTTTTCTGTGTCATTTTGAAGTCATAAAACCTCTCGTCTCTGCACGTGGCATGTTTTGAAGCCTGTGTACAGTCCAGATAATGATTATTCAATTACTAAATTAGTTTACTTGATTAACTCCACAATTAGCTGCAATTAAATGATTAACTTAATAACTCCTCTCAGTCCTACTAGGTATTGAGTTCCTCCTTTTGAACAGAGCGATTAGAGAACAATACAAAACTGTTAATCTGGGACAAACCCCCACATTTTGCCTGTGTATCGGGGAGTGAGTGACTGACGGTTTGGTAAGAGAAGCCACTGAAGTCATGTTTCCACCTTGGGGCAGCTGTGGCCACAAGAATAAATCCCCATAACTCAGGAGCGAATGAGTAACAGTCAAACTTTATAGAGTGTTTTGAGTAGGCTCTAAAGCACGATATATCCAAGCCATTATTCTCATTGCATCGATTGTGCAGTATACAGCTTTATGAATATGTGCAATTACTTCCAACTATTACCCAGGATCGCCACCGAACCTATACTTAGAATAAACGTACTCCGATTAACACAGGAGCCCACTTTACAGTATGCTCGGCTGATTGGCGTAATGAGGGGGAGGAAGATTACATTGAACGACTTCTCCGTTCCAAGACAATGCCCAAATGCTATTCCGCTTTAATAAATGCACTCGATTACGCTCCATACCACGGTTATATCAATACAGTGTAATTAGAGAGGCACGGAGTTCAGTCATTAGCATACAGGAACACTCGTTTTATTAAACTCCCTGCAGTTCTATACCGAGAGATGACGTTTGCTTGAGCTTCAGGACGACTTTGACATTTCAAAGTTTCAATTGCGACAGGTTTGTTGTGCAGAAAGTGACTAAAGGGATTATGAAAGTTGGTTGGTAACTAAATAAGGAGAATTTTTGCACTGATACTTAAAAATAATATTAGAATAGAAGTGTAATGAAGTGGTAAAAAAATTAATGGAGAAACTACTATGCAAGAGTACTGTCTGGACGAAATGTTTGATTTATAATTTGAGGTTATTACGACTGGAAGGGCCAAATAATGCACACAATCTGGTTTTTACTTTTTCAAAATTTGAACACAGAAAACAAAGAGCATAGAACACAACACAGAGAGAAAACAAAAAAAACAACACAAGATGTTAAATGAAACAAAACTATGGTACACTTCGTCAAACATTTAGAGTCCTTGATTTGGTATTTTCAAAGCATAGATTGCAAAAATGAGAAAACAAATCCGCATCTGTATGAGCAGTGCAAAAAATCTTCAGAGAATTGAACGTAAAGGTTTTGTCACTCATAGATGTACACACAGCAGGGAAAAAAAGAAAACAAAACTATTACTCAAGTAAGAACATTGTTACATTACTCAAGTAAGAGTAAAAGTCTGCTGTATGAAACGATTCAGAGAAGCACAATTTCTTTTAAATGCTAAGTCAATTTAACTACTCACTCTACTCACAACTGCTGATATGCATAGAATAGAATAAACTCTATTGTCCCCGAGGGAAATTTGTCTTGTACTTGGTGTAATATCTGCCACATAAGAACAACAAATATGCAACAACAGCAACAGACACTCTACAAATTCACGAAAAGAGCATTAAAAATATAAAAAAATGACAACAAGAAGAAGAAAAGGCACGTGATGGTATAAGTGGTTTATGCTTCAAAGATGTTAGAGTGCATTATGTTGTACCAAACTGGAAATCCAACACATTTATAATCAAGATAGAAACATATGCATTTTCCCTGTACATTTTAACCTTGTAATTGTTCCTGTCTGTGAATTTGCACTGAGTCTCACACAGTATGTCACCTTCTCTGAAAAGACCCGTGTAATGCATTCTTCTTCTCTGCACGTGCCTCCTTCGTGACTCACCGAAAGCAGCACATTGATTGGTGCTTTGGCCTTGAGGGAATATTCCAGTTCAGTAGTGAAGACTGTCACCATACTATTCGTCCCGGAAATACGATTCGTCCGGTAGTGCCATTGCAAGCATGCGCAGTACGAAATAAAGTATAAAATATTTTTTTACGGTGGTGTTCTTTTTATATTATGTAAAGTTCCAATCTTTGTATTTATTCTATACAAGGAAATACCGTTTTTATATTTATTTATCACTTTTGAAGTGTTAAACCGCAGGCGTTCGCTACGCAGTCGTGTAGTGACGCATTCAAGGAAATGGAAAGATATACGAATATAAACAAATATTTTGATTGTTCAGATTTGTTTAGATATTTTAAGGAAAAATATTAGAAACATTTATTAAGATAAGGACCACGTTTTTCTGCTCCATTTATATGGAATAAGATTTATATAACGACCTGTAATGAAGAGCAGCAGCTCTGAGCATCGATGACGTCAAAGTCAGAGGGAGATTTAAATTTTAAATCGCCTCTGATTTTGTTTCGCACCGGCAAAATGGATCAGTACGTTGTGTATCAAGAACTTTTTGCTTTTTTAAGTGGAAAAGCAAAAAGTTTCCACAACATTATTCAACAACATACTAGATGGACTACAAACAAGAACTCTCCAAGAATTGATCTGGTTTATTGTTCAAACGTTGCACTGACTCGCAAGCTCATCACATCCTTTTTAATTGTTGACCAATAATACCCAGCAGTGACCCGGTTGAGTGTGGCCTGCATTCCACAGTGATTGCCTGTCCCTGGGTTGTTGTGGCACTCTGTCAATATACAGGTCTTCTCCTTTTCAGACATAACCACAAGCCTCTTCCAGTTTTTGTTTGGGCCAACATAGAAGAGGTGGTTGTCTGTGAAGAGGGGGAACATACACAAACTAAAGATTTTACAAGCCTGCAGCCTATCTATAAGATGTACACTAGTGTTACACAGAAAAGTGTTTTGTTAGTGTATGAAACAGGACTAAAATAAGTTTACTGATTATTCTTAACTACGTTTTATTAAATAATAAACTACTGTTATTGAATAATTGTTATCTAGACATAGACTCCAAAACATGCATGTGCAGAGGGAAGGGGTTTTATGATTCAGACAAAGCAAGAATTACATAACCCTAAGACAAATAAAACATGTATTTGAGTTGCAACAATGTTCTATGAAAAATAGTGAATATCAGAGTAGTAGAATAGATTTATGAAGATAAATTATTTAAAAATGCAATTGTTTTACCTTTAATTACATATTGAGGTGCCATCCGATGAACTTTTTCTTGTTGAATAATTTGAACATTCTTTTCCACTTAAAAAAGCAAAAAGTTCTTGATACACAACGTACTGATCCATTTTGCCGGTGCGAAACAAAATCAGAGGCGATTTAAAATTTAAATCTCCCTCTGACTTTGACGTCATCGATGCTCAGAGCTGCTGCTCTTCATTACAGGTCGTTATATAAATCTTATTCCATATAAATGGAGCAGAAAAACGTGGTCCTTATCTTAATAAATGTTTCTAATATTTTTCCTTAAAATATCTAAACAAATCTGAACAATCAAAATATTTGTTTATATTCGTATATCTTTCCATTTCCTTGAATGCGTCACTACACGACTGCGTAGCGAACGCCTGCGGTTTAACACTTCAAAAGTGATAAATAAATATAAAAACGGTATTTCCTTGTATAGAATAAATACAAAGATTGGAACTTTACATAATATAAAAAGAACACCACCGTAAAAAAATATTTTATACTTTATTTCGTACTGCGCATGCTTGCAATGGCACTTCCGGACGAATCGTATTTCCGGGACGAATAGTATGGTGACAAAGACCGCTGCCTACCGGATAATGTGTGATCTCCATTTTAGTATAGATGAAGACGTACTTCTGCAGGTCAGATTAGGACATTGTTGAGTTACGCTCAGGACTACGCCTTGGTTCTAGTTTGGATCTGGGTTAAACCAAGGTACCAGGTTTTTAAAGCGGCTTTTTAATGTCTAAATATTGTGCATTACCTTCTCTAGTCATGGTTTAGCAGTGGTTTAGTCCTGGCTCATTCCCGGTTTTGTCCTGCCTTAGTCTTGGTTTAATCCTGGCTAAGTCTTGCTTTGTCCTGCATGCTTTAGTTCTGGTTTAGTCCAGGCTAAGTCCTACTTTAGTCCTCATATGGGTTCGTTCTGGTTTAGTTGTGGGTTAGTCCTTGCTTAGTCTTGGTGTAATTCTTTTTAATCATGGCTTAGTGCAAGTCCACATATGGTTTAGTCCTGGTTTAGTCTTGGTTCAGTTATGGCTTGGTTCCGGCTCAGTCTTTGCTTAGTCCTGGCTTAGTCCTGATTCAGTTATGGCTTGGTTCCGGCTCAGTCTTTGCTTAGTCCTGGTTTAGTCCTGGCTTAGTCCTGGTTCAGTTATGGCTTGGTTCCGGCTCAGTCTTTGCTTAGTCCTGGTTTAGTCCTGACATGGTTTAGTGCGGGCTTAGTGCTAGTTTGGTTTAATTTGGGTTTAGTCCTAGTTTACCGCTAGCTTCTTCTTGGCTTAGTCCTCATTTAGGCCTGGTTTAGCCCTTGTATAGTATTGGTTTAGTCCTATCTTAGTCCTTGTTTAATCCTGGTTTACTCCTGTTTTGTCCTGCATGGTTTAGTTCTGGTTTAATCCAATAACAGTCCTAGTTTAGTCATGGTTCAGTCTTCGCTCAGTGCTGGTCCTCACATGTTTTTGTTGACGGTTTAGTCTTGGTTTAGTCCTGAGTTAGTCCTAGTTTACTGCTGGCTTAGTCTTCGCTCAGTCCTCATTTAGTACCTGGTATAGTCCTGTCTTAGTCCTGGTTTACTCCTGCTTTGTCCTGCATGGTTTAACTCTGGTTTAGTCAATCTAAGTCCTAGTTTAGTCCTCACATGTTAAGTTTTGGCTTAGTTGTGGTTTAGTCTGGGTTTAGTCTTGGCTTAGTCCTGATGTGGTTTAGTGTACTTAGGTTTAGGTTACTCCAAGTTTACAGCTCATTTAGTCATGGTTTAGCCATTATTCAGTCCTAGTTTAATCCTGGTTTACTCCTGCTTTGTTCTGCATGGTTTATTTCTGGTTTAGTCCAATCTAAGTTCTACTTTAGTCTTCACATAGGCTAGTTCTGGCATAGTTATTGTTTGGGCCTGGTTTAGTCTTGGTTTAGTTGGTTGGTTTTAGTCTTGTTTGGTCCTGGCTCTGGTTTGGGTAGAATATAACTGAACAACGACACAGAGTTTAGTCCTTTTCAAGTCCTATAGACTCTAGTTTAACCCATTTTTGTAGTAATTTGCAAACACGTTCAAACATGATTTCAACATTGTGGACTCCAATACGTTTCATTTGATTTTCATTCTCTGTTTTTCCCCTTATAGAGGTCCACATTACACTGCATAGATTGAAATCATCTCTGCGTCTCTACTGTCCATCTACAGTTATGAATAAGGTAACTGCATTTCAAACGGCTGAACTTATTAAAACAACCAAAGAACCAAGACAATCTGCACTAGTAAAAAGGTAATTTGTCCCTTAGCTGTATGCTCAAGTGCATGCGTCAGAAGGGTGGTTAGTTTAAAGTGGGCTGAAAACATTAAGTGCTGGAAAATGATGCAAAGTGTTTCATGGTTTGCTGAATGCAGAAATAATGACTTGAACACATTGATCCGGCAAAAGCTCAAAGAAAGCCATTATGGGTGACGCTTATATGCTATATGAAGACTTTTCTGGTTTGGAACTTTGTTGGAAATTGTACCAGAGGGGACAAGTAAGCTTCATGTCGATGTAACTTTTGGCAACTTTTGGGGATTTAATGTTGTTTGAAAGCAAACGCAGCCAAAAACGCAACCACACAACATTAATGAACAGACACACTTGAGCTTTTAGAGGGCAGTCATTAACACAAATCAAGGAAGACAAAAATGTGGTATTTCAAGAACATGGAATGGTTAATTAATGTTATTTTTACATAATTAATTGTTTTAACCATTTGCAAATGTAGCTTTGTTATTATGAAGTGTCAACAGTTTGGTACCACTTTGTAATAACTACACCATAATGTGCCATAAGGTGAGACACTAGAGGTGAATAGGAGAACTTCATCTTAAATTTAAAGTTTTCCATTACATGTTTTCATATTGAAATACAAGTTTTATTTTGTACACATTTGGAATACATTATTTTGTTTTAGAGTAAACTAGATCTAACTGAAAACGTCACCTCATTTTTCTTTTTTACTTAAAACATTAATAAATCAGACTTCAAATTGTATACAAATCCTTCTGTATGTTCTGTAAAAATCTTGTGAAGTACGAGGCTGTAAAGTCTGGTGTGTGTAGGACTTACTTTAAGTGATGATCTTTATGTCTCTGTGGGAGAAAAATGCATTTTAAGAAAAAGGTGTTTGAAGTTACAATGTCCCAGAGAAAGCTATGGATGAAGTGGATTAAATGAAGTAATAAAACATCTTTAGGAGCAGACTGGACAAGTTTGGTGTTTAAACATGAAATATGTAGAGAGAGCAAACTGAATGAAAAACAAAAGAATGAAAAAACAAATGGTTTTGCCTGTGGTGTCTCGCCTTAACAAAGCATGAACAAAGACTTCATTTCAACTTACAATTTCATTTTGTCAGCAGAGGTGAAGGATCGGTAATTGGGGGTAAAAATAGTGGAGGTTTGAAAGGTATTAAAAATAATGACAGAGTTTATAACTTGAAGGAAAGATGGTAAAATATGTTAAATGAGTGTAGATAATGTGGAGTGTATGTAGAGAGGGTACATGTTTTCATGGGTGTGTGTGTATTAGAGTGGGTACATGCATACACATGGAGACAACACTGGAGGCAGTGTACTTATTGGTTATATAAATATAGGTTGATGTATTTGCAAAGTAAAAATGCATAATGCCTTATCTTTTGTTGGCAGATGGACTAAATGTACATATGTACATATATATATATATATATATATATATATATATATATATATATATATATATATATATATATATATATATATATATACATATGTGTATATATATATATGTGTGTACATACACACACACACACACACACAATAAAACACACATATATATATTAGTGCTGTCAAACGATTAATCGCATCACACACTTTTTCAAGTGTCTATTTTAAAGTATTTTGGCATGTTTTCTTTTGAAAATTAAATAATTTTATAATATATATAATTATCTAAATACTTTATTTAGATCTGTCTAGACTTAATTAATGTCTAGACATTTCATGTTGAATCTGTGGCACATGTTTGAGGTAAATCTAGGCTACACGACCAAACACAGGTTTAATGGATTTAAGGGCCCATCATACAATCATAGTACTATAGTTACAGAGGTAACTGACATTCATGGTTGTAGATGGAGTTGTTGATGTTGGTCTGGCATCTGTAAGTGCTCTGTAATAGTTTGGTGACATGTTTGGTGCAGTTAACTTGTTTTAGATCTCACACGCAAGTTTAGTTTTCATCACAGAGCACACGCGGCTGGACACGTGATCTCCGCCACGTGTTTGGTTTGTTCTACAGCTCGGTAGAACAGTAGCAAAGCTGCACCGATCCGCGCTTGTAAACATCGGGCCGTGAGATTTCTGCGCTCGTCGATGTGAGGATTTATGGATTATATGTGTAAAATGAACTGCGTGACTACAGTGCTTCCCCTGTTCCTTCCTCCTTCGATCAGGTAAAGCCTCCTGCATGAAATAAAAGAAACAAAAGTCAAATCAACCGGCGTGATTAATCAATGTCAATGTTCTATGATTAATCGCATGAGTAAATGCGTTAACTTTGACAGCCCTAATATATATATATATATATATATATATACATATATATATAATATTACCGGGTCGCGGGTGACTGGAGCCTATCCCAGTGACTTAGGCGGGTACACCCTGGACAGTGGCCAACTTGTCGCAGGGCTGACACAGAGACATGGACATTGACAGACAACCATTCACTCTCATATTCATTCACTAGGGACAATTTAGAGTTCTCAATTAACCTACACAGTCATGTCTTTGGACGGTGGGAGGAAGCCGGAGAACCAGGAGAGAACCCACGGTAACACGGGGAGGACATGCAGACTCCACCCAGAGAGATCGTGTGATGTTGAGGTGGTCCGGGATTCAAACCATGAGCTCCTTATTGAGATCCTCTTATATATATATATATATATATATATAAAGTAAACAATAAACATATATTGTTAAAAGACTTAATTTCAAGCATGATTCATTATTTGTAACTACTTAATTAAGGCTTGGGTTAGAGTTTAGAAATTAGGGTAAGAGTATTAGATAAGTAGTTACTAAGCCTGATTCATTCCTAATAAACTATTTGTTCAAAATGATTTAAGTCTTTGTCCATGGCAGTAGGTGCAGTTTTAAGTTATAAGTGCAGTTATTGCAAAGTGTTACCGTAGCTTTTTTCCTCAAAAGGTTTCATCTTTATTTCAAGTTCCTATCACTAAACCTTGTCCAAATGTTTAATTCTGGTTAGCACTGTTTTACACTTAACTCCATGCCACTTCCGCTCATCTTTTCTACTTACTCGTCAGCTCTGTACCCTGTACCTCTTAACCCTCGTGAAACCAAATGGTGCAAGTTTGAGCCTGTTACAAAACAGCAGCTTCCAAAAAACATGACAGTCATCGAGATTCCTACTCCTCCACTTTACTGAGACCTGACATGAATAATTCACAACGTCATTAACCCACGGCCCACTCCTCCAGCCCAGGAAAAGTGCCACAATTATGGAGATGTGTCTGAAAATATTTGAACATTTATGATAGGGAGTATTTCTGTGGGTGAAACTAGAATGTGTTCAATGATAAAGTGAAAATTACATATTTGTGAATACATACTGTACATACAAATAGTACTGTTTAATTATGTGTTAATTAGTGTGATGTGTTTTCAAGTGCAGACAGTTCAGAACTTCAATGGCCATTTGAAACAAATATTTCAAACTTTATTAATCTTTCCACTTTATCTATTTATTATTTTACAAATCGAATAATTTCTTCTTTCGTCATGTGTTTTGGGGCAGTAATAGACGAATTATTCTATAAAACTAAAGTTACAACAGTTGCCAAACAACAGGCATTCAAGACTCATTAAGCTTGATGAAATTCCACATATTTTTCTCACAAGAATAATTGTTTAAACTACTAACTTAAGTGTTTTAAATAAGATGGATATATTAGTTGACATAATCTGGCATATTATACCTTTTGAAAATTAAATATGATTAAGATCATATTTAGATTATTAGCCTTTAAACTAATAACTTAAATTTACCATCTCATGTTTTGAAACAAGTTTCTCTGTGTGCAATGACACTGAGTTTATCATGCAGCAGATGGCGCCTAGCGCTGTTCACCTTATTCCGGAAGTTGCCGTGGGCGTTACCATCTTTTTCCGTTGTAGTTTACATGGAGCAGACGAGCTCAACAGAAAATTGGTGCGTTGCTGGCTTGTTTTTGCACGTGTACATTAAACATTTTAGACAAAGCAATCTACTTTACATAATGTTTTAGCGAGAGACTTTTCCCTCGATCGCCATTTCCGTGAACACCGTTAGCGTCAAACCGGAAGTCCCTTTACTTCAAGACGTTTTAAAGCAAGAGCCAATGGTGGATTGTGTTCATGGGACCTACGCTGGATGCCAACAAATCTAATCTAATCTAATCTGCGTGGAACATGCACCGCGCTGTCTACAACCCCTGTGTACAGACCTTCACCCACACTTCTGCACACAGAGCATCAGCTGCTCAACATAATCAGACTCGTGCATACATGCTAAGTTTCTGTTGCACATTTGTGCAAAACTGTATCGATCTGCTCCAAACACAATTTCGCATTGAGGGTGTTTCCATTAAATTATGAATTAGATCAAGCGGTCAGACCAAAACACTTCAGTCCCAAATCCCACTCATGTCCTGTCAGAGCAGTGGCCCACCCAGTGGATACACAGAACATGTACTGTGTGTACATGTGTGTGCGCGTGTGTGTGACATGTGCGTGTGAGCGTGTGTCTGATAGTGCTCACTGTGTGATGAACAGAGCAGGTGGAGACGCGAGGAGGAGAGCTCAGGTGGATGTATCACAGGATAGGTTAAACCCTGTGAACAGGGTAAACGACTCAACCTACAGAAGTCTGTAATTTTCTGTAAAAATCAGGCTTTCTTTATACCATGTGATTGCATCTCATGAAACTCAGATGTAAAAAGGTAATTTATCAATCACATAAGGTCCAGAGGCAAAAATGTATCCCATCCGGATAGGGCTTAAGACACACAACGATTAGCCTCGCAGAAGCAGTGATCGTGCTTAGACGGCAGAAATACTCAGAACGAGTCTGGTGATGATTTAAGGATTTAAAACAGCAGAAAATTCTCAGATAAGTGAAATATATGATCTGAAAAAACGTCACTGATCAAGGGAGTTCAGCAGAAAGTGTTTTTGACACTTGGAGGGGAGAGGATTTTCTAGTTAACATTCCTCAAAACAGCATGAATGCAACTGAATGCAACGTCAGGTATGTTTTTGATGATCAAAGCTAGATTACTCCATTATCAAAATTGTGTAAAAGAACTGTTGGACTCATTCGTCTGTCTTGTCCAAGTTTTCTCCCGTTGTATTCTACCATTGTCCTCCGGGTTTACTCGATATTCTGTTGTCGTTTCACACCAAAAATCCGCACACTTTCATAATTCAAAATCAATAACCGCCCTCAGCATCGGCAGAGGAACAGACGAGACATCCACATACTCATAGATATTGGACGTGATGCTGGTGTGGTGTGTGAAAGTGCCAGCATTTCAACATCCCATCATTGTGCAGGAGGGAAGGGAATTGCATTATTACTTAAAACAGCTTTGTTTGTTTAACCGTTCGCTAAACATTTATTTATCACTGATCATAGAAGGAAAAATTGCACATGCACTCACTACAAGATCAATGTTTTCTATCTTTCTCCCTAATACTGTGAAGTTTGAAGCCTAACTGTACATGTCATATTTGTGGAGAGGTGTCTTTTTCCCCAAGTATTATTTTTTTTAGCAATAACAAACACCTGTAATGAAACAAATGCTAGATGATACATTTATTTTTGTTCCAAGATGGCGCTGCTAACGGATGGCCTGGCGTTTTGGTGCACTTTGTGTTGTCTGTTTTTGTGTGTAAATCATGTGTCAGCGTACTTTTACACCTGTGAAGAGCTGTTAAATATCAAAACATCCACTCCCATGGATCTATTTCCATTTCTTTTAGCGTCTGCTGCAGATTTAGCGCTAATTTTGGCCAAAAGAGTGAGACGCCGCAGACGAGGGAAGTGAGCGGGGCCTCTCATGCGCCTCCGGAGACGCAGTACACATACGCCCTTACCTGGGGTTATCCTCTCCAATCACATCCAAGCAACAAAGCTGCTGATGAATAGAAAGAGAATAGAGACTTTTCTTCATTCTTTGATGAATACACGGAAAACTGTAACGTCATATATCTGATTCTGTGAGGACAATATTATTCCGACACGCACCAGGTTGATTTATAACAATGACAAGCCCTGGTTCACAACCAAACTGAGGCAGTTCAGGGAACAGAACCGGGGACAGAGAGAGCTACAACGGTGCAAAGTACAGATTTAGCAAGGAGGTATCAATAACCAGAAACTAGCTGAACAGCTAGTTTCCTTCTACTAACGATTCAAGATCTCAATCCCCTGCCCCACCTATCTCACTACAGTGGACATTTCTGCCAATCTCATAAGCCCCCCTGATCCCCCTCGCCTTGACAGACTCTCACATTACCACAGGGGACTCTTTCCGCTTCTTTCAGAGCCGACCATCAGCTCCATCATCAAGAAGGCCCAGCAGACGTTGTACTTCCTGTGGCAGCTGAGGAAAGCCAAGCTGCCGGCGCAGATGATGGTGCAGTTCTACACGGCCATCATCGAGTCTATCCTCACCTCCTCCATCACTATGTGGTACAGGAGCCACAGCCAGAGACAAACAGAGACTACAGTGGATTGTGCCTCTGCTGAGAAGGTGATCGGCTGCAGCCTTCCATCTCTCCAGGACCTGTACGTCTCCAGGACCTGTACGTCTCCAGGACTCGAGGACGAGCAGGTCGGATCACAGCTGACCCTTCTCACCTGGACATGGACTATGTGAGCCACTCCCCTCTGGCAGGAGGCTACGGTCCATCCAGACCAGAACCTCCCGCCACAAGAACAGTTTCTCTCTATAACACCTGCCACTTTAACAATCATATAATAAAAACAGCTATCTATTTGCACTACCAAATTTGCACTACTATCTAACCCAGAGGTTCCTAAACTTTTCTGGCCGGGACCCCCACAGTAGCCATGCAACCGACTCAGGACCCCAAAGTGAAATAAAAATCATCAAGTTTAATATTGGTTATTTGAATAGTTGTCTTATTTGACCCTATTTCAAAAATAAGATACTGTTTTTAATTTGAAAAATAGAGCAAATACAATGTCATATTTATTCAAATTAGATCTTGAAATCATCTCGAGACCCCCAGCTCATCCCCCTGGGGGGTCCCGACCCGCACTTTGGGAACCACTGATCTAGCCAACTGTCAATTTTCTGTATATATTCTAAGTCTATTTTATTCTTAATTTTATGCATGCCTTCTTTTATATATATATATATATATATATATATATATATATATATATATATATATATATATATATATGTATATATATACTATTTTATTCATTTTTATATGCTGCACCTTACTGCTTAAAGCATGTTCCTAGTTTGTATCCTAATTATTCACTGTGATGAGGATTTTTCACGCATCTCTGAGCCCAAAGCGAGTTTTGTCATCATTGTAAATTTGCCAAACATTAGGATGGTAATGGCGCCATTCCTGCTTCTCGTAGAATAAAATGCTCTATAAACAAATGCAGAGAAAGCGCTGGGGTCTCAATTTAAATGTAGGTGTTTTTACAATTTATCTGTGTACTGGGGCACTACACTTTACAGTATTGCAATAAAATCAGGTACATGAACTAGTTCTGTTTATCACATTTCACAAGGTACAGTACCTTCAAGAACAAATTTTATGTAAATTTGACATTTAACCAAGTTCTAACACTATTCCTTCATAAAAAAAACAAAACAAAAACATTTTGCTTGTATTTATGTTCATCAACATTATCACATTGCGGGAAGCTAGGTTTGTTTATTTTTTCTGTGCAATTCCCCTTGCAATCAGAAGATGGAGCTCTAACTAAATGCCATGAGTGCTTTCTGTAGACAATTTTCTTCTATTCTGCCAAAGTAAATGTACTAAAGTACAAAAATAAAACATAGTATGTGTAAAAGAAAAAAAAAATCTATTACGTCCACTACTTTTCCAACTATATCTGATACTATGGATAAGAAGAAAAAATATGACTTCTGTATGCTGACGTTCACCAAGTTGCAAAATGCGTTTGATGAGTCATACACTGGACTCATTCAGTACATAGTCACCAAGAGTATATTTAAAGTATCTTAAATTTCAAGCCAGCGATTTCAAACACACTTCTAAAATATGGGATTAAAATAAATTGCTACTTAGTCATACATCTGTGAGCAGCAGTATTCTTAAAACTATTAGAGAAGGATAAGCCTAAGATCCAAAAGGTCAGCAACTAAAATTGCACAGTGTTTGTGCAGAAAAAGTCTCGTCTCCTCACCTCTTCCTCCTCCGGTCTGACTAAACGGTTTTAGTCGGCGCTAAAACCCAAAATGTTTGAGATTAGCCCCTTCACAGCTCTGTATTAGAGTGAAAAAAGAGGGTTAACATAATTCTCACCTCAGTGGCCTTTTTTGCCAAAACCCTGAACTGCAAATAACCTAAACATAAAGGTGCCCTATGTAACTCAGTGGGGGAATTTTTTGCTGAAATGTTCCACAGTCTAGCACTAAAGATGTATCTATCTAGCATTTATCTGCTCTAAAACTATGGGCAGGGGCGCCTCTCCAAAGATGAGTCTATGATCAATCTGTCAAAATGTAAACACAAGTGCACCTCAAAGTGCAGCAGAGGAGCTCCGCTGTGAACGTGACCTTATCTTCTTATTTCATGTTTATTTAGTAACTTTTACAAGCGCATAAACACAGTTAGCTTGTTGTGCTAGTCTACTGACTTTACCACATGGCGCCTACAGCCTGATGTTACACTCAAACAGACTTTGGTCGTAGCCGTGACGCCCTCGCACAGCGTGACTGTCTTCTGTCGTACAACTTGAATTCCGTTCATCTTTTAGTGTAAGACAGTGGACACCTGGCTTAAAAAATAGTGGTATTTGGTATTTGGTAAATGAAGGTATTTGTTAAAGAGAAGGAAATTATTTGGATTCAACAAAATAGGTTTTTAGTCATATTAAAACATGACATAAGAGAAACTTTATTTGTCCCACAATGGGGAAATTTCACTGTTGCAAAATACAGTTCAAGAAGAACAGAATGATAGACCCATGCAAAAAACAAACAAACTTTGCATTACTTTATTGTCAAAGTAATGCTAACAACAACTATCATGCTAACAGCACACCAGCATTACCTCCTGGATGGATTGCGAAGGATAAAAACACTTTAAAATTAGATGCAGACGGCACAAGGTTTGTAATTATTTACTTTTTTTAAGTAGTATATTAAAAGAAAAGATTATTTTGCCCTTGGACCAAGGGCAAAATAATGGACACACTTTTGATGGTGAATCCAGATCACTGTTTCTTGCAACTCAACCGGAAAAGCGAGGCTGACCACTGTTCATGGCTTTCCGCTCATCGTTTATAGGTGACATTTGAGGTCCTTTGCTCATTCAAACAATCTAAGATTTTCCTCACTCTGAAAGCCTTGGACATCCACTGCAAAACAGGACGGCTACCTTGGTAGTTGTTTCTCAAAATTCGTCTGTTTTTTTTTTCCTTCTTATAAATCTGCCTGCGGACTTGCATTCTTCATTTTTCTAACAGTATGAAGTCATAAGAAGGTCGCCACATTTGCTTTTGATAAGAAAATGACGAGCAGTTGCGTAAATGCATGATGTATGATATGCTAGCATAGCCGCGTGAAGCCATTAGCTCGCGGGCCTTGCTTTGAAAATGATCTTGAATCTTGCATATTAAGTGCATGTCAGGCTTGGCTGAAGTGTAATTTCAAATGTGACAGATCGATTCTTATCATTCCCAAAGACTTCCACTGTCAGGAGCTTAGTGCCTCCTTCCTCCTGTGTGTGTGTGTTTCCTCCTCCTCCCCTCCTGTGGTGTCCTTGTTTGGAGCTTCCTGGGCATGACTGATTGGCACACCTGGAACCCATCTGCAATCAAGCATACACCCTCTGCAGTACAAAAGCTTGGCTCATTCATCCACACCCTGCCAGATCGTTCAGTCTACTTCCGTGGTGAACTCCTTGGCTTTTTGTATCTCTCGTTAGTTGTCTCTTGTGGATTTTTGCTTACCAAGGACTTTTTTCCCTCCAGCCTGCTCCTGCCTGCTATCCTGGTTCTCACCTGTGCTCCTCGGTCCTTCCCGCTCCTGCCTGCTGTCCTGGTACTCACCTGTGCTCCTCGGTCCAGCCTGCTCCTGCCTGCTATCCCGGTACTCACCTGTGCTCCTCGGTCCAGCCTGCTCCCGCCTGCCGTCCCGGTCCTCACCCGTGCTTCCTGGTCCAGCCTACTCCCCCTCAGCCAACTCTCAATAAATAATTCTGTATTGATCCATATCTCTGGTCTGCTTCATTGGGTCCGCCTGTCGTTACCTCCTAACAGAACGATCTGGCCAAACAATGGACCCAGCAGATCCAGATGCGCTACAGAAAATGATCGCCACTCAGGGGAATCTCCTCGGCCAACACCACACATCGTTGCAGGAGTTGAAGGAATCTAATCAGTCTCTCGGAGCCCAAGTCACAAATCTAACCAGGTTGGTGGAGCACATTTCTCGTCAATTATCTGCCCAGTCTGTCTGCCAGCCCACACACCCTACTCCTGCTGTCTCCTCGGCTGTGAATCCTCCCCGTGAAACTCCTGTTCCTCATCCTGAGCCATATAACCGGACCTGGGTAAAAGTAAAGGCTTCCTCTTACAATGTGCCACCGTCTTCACCTGCCAACCTCTGACATTTTCTACAGACCATTCCAAGGTAGCTTTTGTTACTGGATTGTTGCGTGGAAGAGCACTTGATTGGGCTGAAGCTATGTTGGGTGGTAGAGGCGTTGAAGATATCAGTTATTCTGAATTCATTGATGACTTCAAAAGAGTTTTTGCACACCCTGATTGTGAGGCTAATGCTGCTAAGGGGCTTCTAGATCTCCACCAGGGGAACAAGAGTGTGGCTAATTACGCTATTAAGTTTCGGATCTTGGCCGAAGAGTCTGGGTGGAACGAGGCAGCATTAAAGGGTGTATATTGGCGGGGTTTAAATGACACCTTGAAAGATGAGTTGTCTCTTCGTGATGACCCTGGTTCTTTGGAGGAACTAATCTCTCTCTCTATCCGCTTTGACAACAGACTGCGAGCGCAAACGTGAGAGGGTGTCCTGCACAACTTCTTCTCCTACGCCTCGTTCCTTGCCTCCAGCCCTAGTTCAGCCTGCCACCAATTTACCGCGTTGCCTTCCACCTCTCAATCCCTGACATTCCTATGCAAATTGGCCGGACCAGATTGACAGTTGAGGAGAGGTCCCGGAGAATTCGAGCAGGCGAAAGTGTTTGTACTGCGGTCAGGGAGGCCATTTCCTCAATCAATGTCCAGTTCGTCCAAAAGACCCCGCTCATCAGTAAATATGGGGGTACTGATGGGCAAGGTATCTAAAATCCCCAATGACCCACCTAGACTCCTGTTACCTGCTACCCTCTGTCATAACCACCAGTCACTTCCTCTTCAAGCCCTAATAGACTCGGGGCTGAGCAAAACTTCATGGACTCTACTTTAATTTTACAAGCAGGGATCTCCACTGAACCTCTTCCAGAACCAGTCCAGGTCAGTGCTTTAAATGGTTCTTTTTCTTGCTCAAATCACTCACCATACTGTTCCTCCATTTGATTTTGTCTGGTAACCATCATGAAGACATTCGTTTTTGTTTTTTCTGCACCCCAGACTCCAATTGTTTTAGGCTACCCCTGGCTCAAGATTCATAACCCTGTTGTTGACTGGTCTCTTAATAAAATCATTAGTTGGAGTTTGTTTTGCCATCAGTCTTGTTTGCAGTCAGCTCTCCCTTCATCAGGGAGGTTTTACCTCAACAGCCTGTGACCGCTCCAGATCTGACTGCAGTTCCATTGGAATACCATGACCTGGGGAGGTCTTTAGTAAGGAGAAGGCACTGTCTTTGCCGCAGATAGACCCTATGACTGTGCAATAGACCTCCTTCCAGGAGCCACTCTTCCTCCTGCTCGCCTCTACAACCTGTCCCGACCTGAGAGAGAGGCCATGGAGACATATATAAAGAACTCTCGCAGCAGGTATAATCCGCCCATCTTCCTCTCCTGTCGGTGCCGGGTTTTTCTTTGTTTCTAAGAAAGACATGACTTTAAGACCATGCATAGATTACAGAGGTTTGAACAATATTACAGTTAAGAACAAATACCCCTTGCCTCTGATCTCCTCCGCCTTTGAGCCATTGCAGGGTGCCACCATCTTCACCAAACTGGATTTGCGAAATGCGTACCATCTTGTTAGAATCAAGGAAGGTGACGAATGGAAGACGGCATTCAACACGCCCTTGGGACATTTTGAATACTGTGTCATGCCATTTGGACTCACCAATGCTCCTGCAGTGTTCCAAGCTCTGGTAAACGACGTCCTTCGGGACTTTCTTAATCGATTTGTTTTTGTCTACCTGGACGATATCCTTATATTTTCCAGAGACCCGCTTGAACATCGCCTTCATGTCCGCCTAGTCCTGCAAAGACTATTAGAAAATAAACTGTTTGTGAAGGCAGAGAAATGTGAATTCCACGTCAGCTCCATCTCCTTTCTGGGTTTTATCATTGAGAGTGGACAAGTTAAAGCAGATCCCGTGAAGATCAAGGCGGTCTCTGATTGGCCTCCTCCTTCCAATAGGAAACAACTGCAAAGATTCCTTGGCTTTGCCAACTTTTACAGACGGTTCATTAGAGATTACAGCAAGGTTGCCCTACCCCTCACCAGACTCACATCTGCAAAACTCCCATTTCAGTGGACTGCCGAAGCAGATTTCGCTTTTAATAAGCTCAAGAGGTTATTCACTACAGCACCGGTATTGACCCAACCTGATCCGTCCAAACAGTTTATTGTTGAGGTTGACGCCTCGGATGTAGGAGTTGGCGCAGTTCTCTCCCAGCGTTCTGACACAGATTCTCGTCTCCACCCTTGTGCCTTCTTTTCCAGGAGGTTGGCTCCTGCCGAAAGTGCAACTACGATGTGGGCAATAGAGAACTTCTGGCAGTAAAGCTTGCACTAGAGGAGTGGAGGCATTGGCTAGAAGGAGCAGAACAACCCTTCGTGGTATGGACGGACCACAAGAATCTAGCCTATATTCAATCAGCAAAGAGATTAAACTCTCGGCAAGCCAGGTGGGCCTTGTTCTTTGGGAGGTTCCAGTTTACCATCACTTACCGTCCAGGTTCAAAGAACGTTAAGCCCGATGCACTGTCCCGTCAGTTTGACCCATCTGAGCAGTCAAATTCAGAGACTATTCTTCCTAGTAACTGTGTCCTTGGTTCTCTCCACTGGCAGGTAGAAGCAAATGTAAAGAAAGCGCAGGAGGCTGAGCCTGATCCGGGAGGTGGGCCGTCCAATAGACTCTATGTTCCATCATCTGTACGCAGTGAGGTCTTACAATGGTCGCACAACTCCAAATTTGCATGCCATCCAGGTATAAATCGCACCTTGTCTAGTCTCCGGCGTAATTTCTGGTGGCCAACTATGGAGGCAGACACTGAGTTTCGTGTCTGCCTGCACAGTATGTTCCCAGAATAAATCCTCCCATGCTTCCCCTCTGGTCATCTGAGACCTTTACCCATTGCCAACCGCCCCTGGTCACACATTGCAGTAGATTTTGTGACAGGCCTTCCCTCTCAAATGGGCAATCTGTCATTCTGACAATCGGTGACAGATTTTCTAAGGCTGCTCACTTTGTAGCCCTCCCTAAATTACCCTCAGCTCGTGAAACCGCAGACCTCATGGTGGAACATGTTTTTCGACTCCATGGCATCCCAGCTGATATCGCTTCTGACCGAGGCCCCCAATTCATCTCCCAAGTTTGGAAAGCATTCTGTCAATCTCTGGGTACCACTGTCAGTCTATCTTCAGGTTTCCATCCACAGACAAACGGTCAGACTGAAAGAACCAATCAAGACCTGGAGTCTGCTCTCCGCTGTGTGGCTGGTCGCAACCCCTCATCCTGGAGTTCACACTTACCTTGGGTAGAGTACGCACATAACTCTCTAACCTCCTCCGCTACGGGTCTCTCCCCTTTTCAGTCCTCCCTGGGCTACCAACCGCCACTCCTTTCTATGGAGGAGATTGAGGTCTCCGTGCCTTCGGTCCAGGTCCATATGCGGAGGTGTCGTAAGATCTGGAGGGAGACCAGGAAGGCCCTGTTACGGACTTCTTCCCAGTGCAAGACCCTTGCTGACCGCCATCGCCGTCCAGCACCAAAGTACGCCCCAGGTCAGAAAGTCTGGTTATCTTCCAAAAATATCCCTTTGAAGGCTGTTTCTAAAAAACTGTCACCTCGTTTCATTGGACCATATGAAATAGAAAGAATCATTAATCCGGTTTCTGTCCGTCTCAAACTTCCTCAAGCTCTCCGTGTCCATCCTACTTTTCACGTATCCCAAGTTAAGCCGGTACGATCCAGTTCTCTGTGCCCTCCATCCGAGCCCCCTCCACCCCCCCAAATGGTTGACGACCATCCAGCTTATACTGTGCGGCGGATCTTGGATGTCCGTAGGCGTGGGCGTGGGCTCCAGTACCTTGTCTGATCCTGGACCCTGACCTGTTGCGGGAGTTTCATCGTGCTCACCCTGAGAAGCCTGGTGGTGCGCCAAGGGGCGCCCGTTGAGGGGGGGGTACTGTCAGGAGCTTAGTGCCTCCTTCCTCCTGTGTGTGTGTGTTTCCTCCTCCTCCCCTCCTGTGGTGTCCTTGTTTGGAGCTTCCTGGGCATGACTGATTGGCACACCTGGAACCCATCTGCAATCAAGCATACACCCTCTGCAGTACAAAAGCTTGGCTCATTCATCCACACCCTGCCAGATCGTTCAGTCTACTTCCGTGGTGAACTCCTTGGCTTTTTGTATCTCTCGTTAGTTGTCTCTTGTGGATTTTTGCTTACCAAGGACTTTTTTCCCTCCAGCCTGCTCCTGCCTGCTATCCTGGTTCTCACCTGTGCTCCTCGGTCCTTCCCGCTCCTGCCTGCTGTCCTGGTACTCACCTGTGCTCCTCGGTCCAGCCTGCTCCTGCCTGCTATCCCGGTACTCACCTGTGCTCCTCGGTCCAGCCTGCTCCCGCCTGCCGTCCCGGTCCTCACCCGTGCTTCCTGGTCCAGCCTACTCCCCCTCAGCCAACTCTCAATAAATAATTCTGTATTGATCCATATCTCTGGTCTGCTTCATTGGGTCCGCCTGTCGTTACCTCCTAACATCCACATTTTTTTCTTCGACCCATTCATCAATATTCCTTGCATCAACTTTTCAATACGCAGAGAAGGGCAGGGGAGAAATTACTTGAAGGCATGAAACATTCATAGCTTATTTTGGAAGATTTATTACTGCGCGGGCAACATGGAATTTGCACACGGGGGCTCTTGACGTAATTTTCTGACAAGCTCAACTTTTGATAAATGTCAGGCATAATTTGGATAATGGCGTGTGCCTTGAAACTATACGAGTGATGTCATGGAGGCGCATAGGGAGATTATGAAAACAGAGACTGGGGCATATGAAAACTTGAAGGGTAAATCAAGGTTGGAATTTATGCTCAGCGAAAGTCATATATTTATTTATGTATTTATATTTGAGGACTTAGAGGAGCTAGGATAGACAGACATTTTTCAGATCAAGAAAAAATAAACAAAGAAATGCCAAAATGACATGCTCTATATCTCTCTGTATGTAAATTATTTTATAGGGCAGTACAATTAATCACCCTTCAGTGACATGTATGCTCTAATCAACTGTAAAAGAATGTGTAACCACGATTATTACTAACTTGCACACAGTTTCTTACCTTTCTATTTGCAGAGTATGTTTACAATCTATTTCTGTTTGTTCTCTTTATTGTAAACGCTTTTCTCCAAGAAAATAATCATTTGAATAATCATGATTGCAATAATTGTGATTGTTGTTATTTTTCATAATTAGGCAGCTGTAATTTGTAAAGTTTTATTAAACCGTAAAATATTTAGTGTGCATTTCATGTCTGGCTAGCTTACTATATCAGGAGTGTCGGACTGGGGGGGGGGGGCCTTCACCCCCCCCCAGTCCAGTGTCACTTTCTTATAGTAATAATACCTTTCGAGATCTTTATGAAATTGGTCTGGTAGTTATTAAAGAATCCTGTATGATAATATAAGCCTGTAGCTACCCAAGAGGTCTATAAATTATAAATGAGTTATTGTAAAGTATATGTAGAACCATTGGGTGTATATTGTAGCAATAGTTAATGAAAAAAACACAAAAAAAAAAAAAAAAAACACAGAATTTGCTAGGATAAATAAGTATACAAAATGATGTATTAGGGGCCCATTGAGAAGGTTTGTACCTGGGAGCCAGAATTTGGGGCTACGGCCCTGCCAAGAAGGGCCAAGATCAAGGTTCAAGGTTTCTTTATTTGTAGACATTTTTTTTTTTGACAGATGGGTCCAAACAAAGAGGCAAAATAGACACAACACAGAAGCGACATAAAATGAAGATAGACAGAAGAAGCGTATTAAGTGCAATACATTTGCTCTCTCTCTCTATTCTATCATTCCTACATCATTTTTCATTGTTTAACTGTTTTACTGAAATATGTTTGAATGAATGTCTGTAATTCATATTGTGGGTGCAGCACAAGTGTGAGGTCAGGATTGTCATGGCCTGTTCATAAAGCTCCGGCGGGCCAAGAGGGGGGAAAGGACATGAGTGCGTGTTAGAGTGTAGAAGACCAAACCCATTCATTATTTGCATGTGAAAAGTTTGTCTTTGTGATTAACTTGTCTTAAATAATTGCACTTTTTAGGGGGAGAGCGGGTTTCAAGCAGCTAATGCGGAGCCAAATAAAACAATTAGTCAGCCATTGCCATATGACTAATGCTCTGGTACTCAAAGCAATCAATTAAACTTTTCCAAAATAACCACATGATTGGCCAAACCTATTCATAACCTTTGAAAGACAAAATCTTTTTATACCATACTAATCACAATAAGTTGTTAGCCTAAGCATAAGTTGTAACCCTAACCCTAATCCATATTTTTATAATGTTTTATTGCTTATATTGCACACACTTATATGGTCCTTTCAGTGCATGGGGTTATACAGTATGTTCCTTCTTTCATGTTCTGGCATTTAACCAAGCCCAGACCCTCAATACACAATGAAAAAGCTGTTGTCTTTCTTTGTTGGCTCAGGGCAGGTTACACAGGGACAACTGTCTAGAGAACTACATACTTCAGACAACAAACTCAGGAAAGAGCTCTAACAAAGCCACTGAGAATTCAATACCAAAGTAAAAAATGAAAAGATGACCATTTGGAACTCCAAACTACTTCACGCTGCGAAGTCTAGCCATTAGGAATCAGCCAGGGGTGGACTTAAAACGTAGTAATTAGTGTAAATGGTGGACAGCAAGTTTAAAAAAAAAAACTAAATTGCAGATCAATTTGGACAAGGACTCTGAAGTTTTGCCGGCTGGACCAAAATTACAGCTTCTGCGACCAATCAAACAAAATGACTGGGGAGAAAAGAGCTTTAAAAGTCAAGAATATGCGTCAATGTTTTTAAGCAAAAAAAAACAAAAAAAAAAACTTGATGGGTTAAATGCTGGAAACCAATCAAGAAAGCGATTCAAAGTACTCTTCAACTACTGCTACAAAAAGTTCTTCTGCTACTACAATTACTCACTCAAATCCCTACTCCACAACAAGAGCGTGACTCTGGGTGAGTTTCCTCAGGGCAAGTTCCCTCTGGGTGCACTCCAATATCTAAAATCCAACCCAAACATGCACTACGGTTTCCCACAAATCTTGAAAGGTCTTGCAATAAAATATAAACTAAATATACAACAATTACAGTTATTTGTTTTATTGATCTTCATGGGAAAGCCCGATGAGAGTGTCAGTTAAAACATTAAAAATTGGTGAAATTGAAGGCGTGTTTCAATGGGACAGGAACGGGATGGAGTGGTGCGGTGTTTCCAATGTATAAAAGTGACTGCGCCGCCCTGTTTTATCACGAGAAGACTGGACAAGAGAGACTCAGAGGAGAACGAATCGGTAAAAAGCTAATTTGGAGACAAAATAAAAATTCCTCACTAAACTCTGACTTGATCTTGTGATAAACCGGCGTATTTCAGTGATGATAACTTTAGTTATTTTTGGACTTAAATTCAAAGCTAGCACGCGTAAGCATAGGGCTGCTCCATTACGACACGATTTATTTGGTGCAAAATTAAAGTCACGATCATTTTGAACAATTATACCGTATATTGTCAAAATGACTCTGTAGAGAAAGTTTAGACGGGATATATATTTTATAAGTAATGTTATAGAAAATTGCCATTGATCCATGTTTTGAGGCAAAAGGAACGCAAGTGTGATTCTACAATTAATTGTATTTTCGATTACAACAATTTTGTAACTGAATAAAGTCATAACTGAAATATACAGTTAATTGCACAGCCCTACTTTAGCATCAGCTGTGTCCTTTTTACTGACATTGGGCACTCGCAACAAGACCGTAAATGTGATATTTCCAGTGAACTATGCATGTAACATTATCCAAACCCAACGTATTTCAAAGAAGTGAAATAAATACAGAAAAAGCTAACAAAAAACGGAAGCTGTGTTTTGTTAGTTCTAGTTTTAACCACATCTTGCAGTGCCACAAACTTGTAATTACTACATGGCTTTTTGTGAATCAGAGAGATCGACCGCATGAAGAAAAACTGTAATTCAAGTATAATTTTGATTTTATTTATGGAGAAAACATTTGTCATGTTTGGGTGACGTCAGTTGCTCACAGACCTTTGTGGGCTGGGCCTCTGCACAGAAGCGTAGTCCACCATTAACAGAAGTGGCCCATGACGGTCCCAAGTGAACCGCTCTGAGGGGCCAGTTCTAGTGGAAACACGGCTAAAGTAAAGAGTCACTAAAGTTCATTAAATACTCATGAATTATCATCATTCGTACAATTTCTACTGTACCAACTACAATTATTACTACTACAACAACTGCTATTGGTATATCATAAAGGTGCATGTAAATGTGATGTTGTAGCTTTTACTTGAATGTTCCTCATTATGGCTTTAAACTTGGGTCAAATCTACGGACGCTGCTGTAGAAGAAGGTTGTTTTTTTATACAAATATATCTATGTAATATCATACTGTGTACCAAGACAAACCTGAGACATTACATAGCTTTTGAAAACACACAAAAACATCCTGTTATAATCACATATTTACAGATATTGTCAATTAAGAAAGTTTAGCTTATTATGCATCAAAGAGTTTTGTATTGCATTCATTAAACAACTCAGTTTTGTCACAATAACAACACAAACAATCAAAAGTCTTTCGGATATCATTTCCCATCCTAACATCTGAAGCTACACATTGTGTACAAAGCTGCCGCTGATTCATTTAACGCTTGGTAATGGCAGAAATTCTATAAATAAAAAAATTACAAAATGCAATTATAAAAGGTTTAGCAAAGCAAAGGCGCATCTGAGCAGCGCCGGAGCATGACGGCTTACACGGGTAATCCTTGGGCGGAATGACTGGCTTGTAGTTGTTTGTTGACTGGTGATACCGAATCAGGGCTAAAGCAACAAAGTAATGAGAAAATAGATGCAAATATGTGAGGGATTTAGCCCACAGTCAATTTAAAGGCAACAGGAGCTATATTAGCATTTGTATAAATATAGGACATAATGGAGAATAAGCAGAGAAGGAGACCATATACACAAGGGTAAATGTATTGTTAATAATGTATTGTAAATTGGAGAAAGACAGCTATGGCATATTAAAAAAAGCTACTGTTTATGTCGTGTGAAATATGACCACGTTGTTACATATGAAATGTATCAGGAGTAAAACTTCACAGATGTTATGGGATTAGTGTGCAAAGAATATTTACAACTGGCTATTTAACTACTACTACTGGGCTTTTTATCTCCTGACTATTTTATTACTACTATTGTTACTATGCTTCACAGCGGAGGAGACATTTCTCCTACTGCAAGTCAAATAAAGAGAGGGACTCATATACAGGACAATAAAACAGCTCCAAAGCCCCACGTATACGCTGTTCAGCAGCGGTTGTGATCAAAACACTGCAGTGACCACCGCTCTGGAGCTTCTCTGACGTTCCCTCCTGATCCTGAAGCCACTCCGCGTCTGTCCTCCCCAGAACTCCCAGAGGGTCCCAAAATGTTTTCTTTATTTTTACTAACTGTGAATCCTCAGACATGAGCTGTGCTGTATAATAATAAAACCTCATTTGTGTCTTGAACAGGCCTATAATGATGTATAGGAACTTGAAACTGTTCTGAAGGACAAATGTCTACCATACCACCACACCATATATGTACTGTATACGCTGTACAGCCTCCTGCGCCGCGGTCACACACACCTCTCACAGCATTCATTCATATTCCACCTGCTCTGCTCTCACACACACACACACACACACACACACACACACACACACACACACACACACACACACACACACACACACACACACACACACACACACACACACACACACACACACACACACACACACACACACACACACACACACACACACACACACACACACACACACACACACACACACACACCTCACTGTTTTTTTTTCAACATTTGAAGCAGATTGACACGGTTTTGCGCAATGAAAGCTCAGCTACAGCCATTTAAGGCAGATGGACTGTCTGAACTGGACTATATTCATGATTCTGTGATGCATCGTTTTGGTTATTTGTGCCCATTAAGCTTGTTTCATTAGGATTAGCTGGTGCATATGAGGATAGTAATATGACTCCAGGAAATGTTTCCCATGTTATGTTTTTGCACTTCAATAGTTTATTGGTAACGATTCTGGCCATTCATAGAATGCTCCACACCATGCCTTGCATTTGCTTCACTCCACCTCATATTTTGGCGAGATCACACCTCTTGTTTAGAGCTCCACGCCACACGACGTCACCGCTTGAACTGGAGCAGAACGTCATCATTAACGCCAGTGCTGCACTACTGCCAGGGGCAAAATACGGCCCAATGATTTGAGATTTTATTGGTCAATCACTGCTTGTCTTGCTTTCCTGACCACACACCACTGACCAATACTGCCACTGCTATGTCTACTAGTACTACTCCTATTTTATTACCACTACTACTACTGCTGCTACCACTACTGCTGCTGCTACTACTATTGCTGCCACTATTTTATTAGCACTACTGCTTCTACTACTACTACTACTACTACTGCTGCTGCTGCTACTACTGCTGCCCTCTAACTCTCTCTTTTTGTACTCCATTACTACTTCTACAAGCTATTGTACTACTACTACTGCTGCTGCTGCTACTACTGCTGCCCTCTAATGACTCTCTAACTCTCTCTTTTTCTACTCCATTACTACTTCTACAAGCTATTGTACTACTACTACTACTACTATTACTACTTACTACTACAAATCTAGGTGCGTCACATTTGAGAATAGGGACACTTTATCGCAAAGTGAATGACAATATTACAGAAATGGTAAGTAGCCTATATTATAGTTTTGTTCTTGTACTACACATCACTCGTATCAGGCTACATTCCACTTCATATAAGAAGAATGGATAGGCAGTATGATCAAAAGCACATGTGAGCTCATTATTCTTGGTAAAACACCATTCTGATAATCAATAGCACTTATTTTTCATATGGTTGTTTCATTGTAGAGAGCAGGAGCAGAACATGAATGGATTGTTAGAATGGGAACTTCCTTAACAAGAGTTAGTAGTACTTCTTCTAAAAATAAAATCCCTCATTACGGAGTCCACTGAACAAGCACACTAACGAACAGCTAACAAGCAGCTCATCAAAACTCTGGCCCTCGCTTGTGACATCATCAAAACACTGCCTTTGTAGTTCTTTCAGTTAAGAATTGTAGTTCTTGTTCTATTGAGGGCCTAATAGCACAAACTTACTTACAAAATGACGTTCTTTGACAGATGGAAAGTGGTTGAGTGCAAATGTTTTGAATGACTTAGCCACTGAAACACAAAGCTAAATGGCAAAGGTTTGTTCTTTTTTCACTAAAGTCTGGAGTAACAGCTGTACCTTTCATTGTTTCATTAGTGCGACACAACCTGTCTGCTAGCGTGCTAATTAGCCTATAGGCAGCCATTAGCATAGTGGTGCATATATTATTATAGTGAGTGGAAAATACAATGCAACCTTGCTAAGCAATTCTTGTTATAGCCTATAATTGCCACATGATGAATTTCAAGAGGTTATTCAATTGCTACTCAGTGTGTCCTATCTATCTCTATTATTATAGTCCACATGTGAGTTATAAATAATTGTTGATTACTAATCTATAATTTAGAACAGAAATTAGATTTAGAATAGTCCATTTGAGTTTTGATTAGTCATTGTTTCTATAAATGCTTGTTATGCATCAGGGCTATTCAACTCATGTTCAACTTCAAGGTCCGGGGCCCTCCAACGGTTATGATCCTCCCTCCACCCACCTTCCAAAAACATAGAAAAATGTATCTCTTGGGATTGGTTTAGTCCTGGTTTAGACCTTGTTTAGTCCTAGTTTAGACCTGCTTTTGACCTCGTTTAGGCCTGGTTTAGACCTGAATTAGTCCTGGTTTAGAACCAGTTTAGTCCTGGATTAGACATAGTTTAGACCTGGTTCAGTTCTGCAGATGTTGTTAAAGCCTTTCGTATTACATTTTTTTGTATTTAAAAAGTGTTGGACACGTTTCCAGCCCAGCGGACAAAACCATCTGAAAAATATGGCCCTCGGTAAAATAAAGTTGAATATGCCTGTTATACATTGTGCATGAACATCTGGATATGCATGGATATGTTGTGACAGTATATTGTTTTTAAGTTAAAGTAAATGTAAATGATTTCTGTTTTTAGTCTTAATGTGATACTGTTTTCTTTTTGTTGTTCTTGTGCAGGTTAGCTGCATATAAAATAGAATAAACTGTGATTCTTATAAATAAGGTTAAGGTTGAGGTACACTTTGTTTGATCTTGAAATAAGGCAGTGCCCTGCATTACTCCACTTTAAAACTCAACTCACACTTTGGCTAAAATTAAACCAGTCAACATTTTCTTGTGTTGCACTAATCTCCTGTCGGTCTGCATGCTGTACTGTTTTGTTACCTGCCTAGAGACTGCGGATGTAAATTAGCATTCTAGCTATAAACCTGCCTATTTACATTACTGTATTAAGAGTACCAGTATATACTATACAGAAACTAAAGTGAATGTACTTAAATAATAGCTTTCTTTGCTGTCATTCAAATTTCACTGCAACTATAAGCCCATTGTTCTCATGTATTTAAGCTCATTTTATTCTTAGACATATTTTACTTTGCATGCCCATATTTTCACATAATGTACATTTTGTTGTAAGTAATTGTTGTAAGTTCCTATTTGTGAATTTTGTTCCTTGACAATTACAATAAAACTGTTATGTGCCTGTGTTCATATGCTTTCCATTTGCTATCCAAGTGATTCTTACAATTTTTGATCAAATAAGTTCACACTATTGTATCTTTTGTTTCTTTTTTCATTGTGTCATTGTTACAACTGTCAGTTTTTAGCCGCATATTGGAACATTGTTTTGTTTCCGCTCAAGAAAGGACAATGGCGGCTCTTCTTAACAAGCGTATCATACCCATATAAGCAGAGCAGTTACATATAGTCATACAAAACAACCGTATTAGCAGGTGTGTCAGACTGGGGCCCCCCGGCAAAGAGGAGCCTTCAAAAGCATGTGATTGTATTTTTCTCTACTTAAATACATTTTTTGCTGTTGGTCTAGTTATTGCTAAAACAAATAGTACTGTATCATAATATAAGCTGGAAGCTACATAGGATGTCGCTATAAATTAGCGAGTTATTGTTAGGTGCAATATAGAAACCACAGGGTGTATATTGTTGCAAAAGTGAAAAAAAAAAAACAAACAAACATAAACACATTTGCTGGGAAGAATAAATCATATGCAAAATCATGTATTCGGGGCCCACTAAGAAGATTTGTGCCTGGGGCTCAGAATTTGGTGCTACGCCCCTGGGTATTGGTGCGATACTCAACCTGGTATTACTTGGAATCTGATCAAAACAAACACAAATTTACCACAGTGAAATGTTTTTAATGACATTATTGTGTACCTGGCAGCAACTGTTCTTTTAGCGTATCTACAGCTTGCAAAGAACTGACAAATCCAGCTACAAAGCCTTGATTGCGCATTGAGCCTATAGCCTCCTCTGCATGTAAACTGCAGCGAGTGACTTCTGCTTGTCCTCTCAAAGTCCTAAGCCCCTTTAAGTCCATTGTCCCTTATCCATATTGGCACACATTTGCACTTATCTCCTCTCTCACCCCAGCAGCTCCAGCCTAGCCTGTGACTTGTGTTTGATGTCAGTCCTCCGAAGAGCCCCCTAGCGATCAAATTTGTTCTGCGAGTTCAAAGCTCGGACCGCCGCAAAAACAACAGCCGCCATATGACAAATTTAACCCAATTAAAAAGAGCGTTCCCCTCTCACAGCATCTGCTCCACGAGTGCAGTGGAGAAGGAGCACACAAAGTTGATGATTTGAGTGAAAATGACCGAAATAGCGATGAGATTTTTATTGTCTCGTATAATTACACACATCTGCCCTAAATTTTGGCAATAAAACTGTTTTAGTACACTTTTTTATTATTATGTATGAGACTGCTGCAAGTGCTTTTAATGTAATAAATTTTATAGCACTGATTAAATGGCAGAGATAATGAAACGGATAGCAAACTTTGACCTTAACTTCAACACTGCATTGGAATGGTTTTGTTCCATACTGTGTAAAATGCAATGATTTTCATATAGCATGTGATTTTCTGGCCTGTATTTTCAGAATATGCACTTTTGACTGGCTACAGAAGCCTTACACGTTTGGCCTCTCTAGGCAAAGGTAAAGGTAAAGGTAAAGAGTAGGCTGCATCTTGGGAGAATAAAATAGTTGACCACAACATATATTTAAATAGCTCTTCTGACCCTTCAGGAGTGATGTGTTTAAAATATCTATACAGCGTAGTACTGATATGCAACATTCTACTAATTTTAATGAGACAGCAATAGAAAAAAAAGTTTTTCACGTTTGTTGACAGAGCAGATAAACGGTTGTTGTTTATACTGTATGTTTGTAACATTTAGTAAGAGTCAATCTTCTTCTGACTTCCAGCTCCATCTGCTAAAGTTCACTGATTAATATAGGATTTGTGGTGCTTCGCAAAATAAAATGAAAACGTAGTTGTCAAACCAGCATTTTTTAGGTCAGGACTCCCAAAATAACTATACAAATGACACCTGACCCCTTCAGAAAAATGTATTTGATGCCAGTAATAATTTAAACAGGACAAGCATGTAAAATCAGGCTTGATATTGTTTATTCATTCATTCATTCATTCATTTTTTACCGCTTGTTCCCGTTAGGGATCGCGGGTGATTGGAGCCTATCCCAGTGACTTGGGCCTTACCTGAGGATTCCACATCATGCAACTCCGCTCTGTTGCGCCGCAGACCGTCTCCGATTTAGTGCGCAGACCCTCGCCTACTGGATACAATTTGTCTCTGCCCGTCCGCGCAGCGCAGGGCAGGGCTGCGAAGTCCAGAGGAGCGGGACTCACGGGATCCGTGAGAACACGCGATCAGAAAGCGCTCCAAAGGTAGCGGAAAGAAAACAAATGCAGATTCACTGAAATTTTGTCGTTTGTGCAACTGTAATCGCTTTTTTCACCGTGTCAACACGGCGCATGAATAGAGCATTAATAAAATGACAGCCTAAAACTGTAGTTAACAGATTTACAACCATTTACATGTTTTGGGTGGTATTGATTGTAAACATTTGCCTTCTGGGTAACAAAAAGTTTACCCAGACTCGGACCACAAAATGTGGTCCGAGTTAACAGTTTTTGTTTTGGAAACCCAGATGTAGTGCGTGTTCTCTTTCCTGTTTAGTGCGATCTAAATTGCGGGGCTTGATCCGGTCGGACTCTGGCGCAGAAGAAAATAGACTTCATCCACAATTCTGTCGGGCAGCGGCGGAGGGGCGGAGCCGAGGCGCAGACCTATGCAGCGCTTACATTTTGATGGTTGCGTAAGTTCTGCGCAGTGCGTGGTGCAGTGGAGTGGAGACGCATTATGTGGAATTTGGGGGTCAGGCAGGGTACACCCTGGACAGTGGCCATCACGTCGCAATATGAATTCATATTGTTCATATGTATAATTAACTGCTGGACCTAATTTCACCAAATCATTTGGTGAAATTAGAAATAGATCAAATGAAGTGCCCTTCTTTAAAAAGCTTGAGATCATCTCGCGACTCCCAGCTCAGGCCTTGCGACACCCCTGGAGGGTCCTGACCCCCACTTTGTGAACCACTAGATTAGACAAATGTTTATTGCATTCTTAGTAGTTTATGTAGTAGTAGTATGCTAACTTTGACCCTAACGTCGCTACATCAATAAACCCCACAAAACACTTTTATACATGGCAATGTTTTCTGACTCTACTCACATGTGGTCAAGAGGTTGTCTGTCGCTAAAAGATTTTTCTGGCCCAATAAAGATTTTTCTGGCCTTAAGGCTTTATTTGACAGGACAGTTCTAGTGTGGAGAAAGATGGTATAGACATTTGGTAAATGGCCAGGGCTGGGAACCGACACCATGACACCACATGTGCAACGCCCTTATTCATTGCCCCACTGGCAAGCATAGTCCGTTTTTTTTTATAGCTTGCAACATTTGAAGGCTTTCTGTTTACAGACACCGAAAAGGTCTACAAATTACACAAGACAGGGATTAAGGATGGGCCATACCATATAATAATAATAATAATAATAATAAATCTATATGTTCAGCAGAAATAATTTAAATGATGGAATGTAAACAATAAATACAGCTTACCACGCATGCGTACATAATTATGCTCTTACATATGTAATATACTATTTCTCAAGCATAATATGTTTGCAGCACAGAGAAAGTCAATCAATTATAGTCTCTTTTCATTACTGTCCTGACTCTAACTTTAGTGATGGAAAAACTATAATTTTGTTCCAAGTGTAAATCTTCTCCTGCAACATTTATATTTTCCAAAGCTTTGAAATGGTGTTAACATGACACACTCGGTCTCTCCAGAACGGCACAATCAAAGTCGGAGTAAGCTAGGAGAGAGGAGAAAAGAGTCACACAGATATAAAATGGGAATAGATAGGACGGTAGAAAACTGCAGTGCTTACTCCAGGGACCTCTTTGGAACGACTTTGAACACGAGCCAACCAAGCCAGTGCTGCAAAAATGCTCAGTTTTTGAAAAGAATCCTTGTCACCTTCCTGCCTGTAGTTTCCTTTGAGACTGGAATGATAGCCTAAAAGATTATTTAACTCGATAAATAGAAAAACAGGAAGTCTTCTGCAGTGTCATGGGGGACTTTGAATCTGCGATCAAACAAAGAAAATATTTGTGTGTCATCCAGGTGCACCGGAGCTGTTTTTAACCATGCATAACTTTAAAAATGGCCACCCACGCTCTTTGCTGAACATAAACAAAGGAGACATTTTACAAGATAAATCAGCAGAGCCAATAAGACAAAATATTATGACAGGAGACATGATACCTTCATTTTATCGATTGGTATGCATGATTGTTAAAAGTTTGAACATTGTAATGATTAAATGTCCTGTGAACTTGCTAAATGGAGTCTAACGTTGTAGTTTAGACCTCTACAAACATGTACTGAAATGGGATTTTTGTATTAGTTTAGCACTTTATATTTCAGTGTTATCTCAAAAGCTGCTCCTGTTGAAGGGCATATTGATTTTAACCATAGAAATGACAGTTTGATTTTTTTACCCAAGTACTTCAGAGTGTTGTGTCACACAATGGTCAGGTAGAGCATCGGATGTAAAAAAAAAAACATAAAAACAAACTGCATATCGTAGACTATATTAGGCAGGTAATCATAATATTATGGTAGGTTACTGCCAGTGGCCCATCATTACCATGTGTTTTGGGACTGTCCTATTGCAGAGAAATACTGGACTGAGATTAACAAAACACTCCGAACCACCCCAATGGATTCCAGAACTATGTATCTGGGCCTCAAAACTCCTGCCATGGATAGAATAAATGGATATCTCTGGAGCAAGAAGGCCCGCACACAGAAATGGCTGACACAAACCGCGCCATTGATAAAGTACTGGATTGAAATTATAACTGACATTAAAAAAACTGGAAAACATACTGAGTTTGACAGATTTTGGACAAGGTGGGGATTTTATTTTAGTTTAAATGTGCCATGATTCTGGTTGGTTGGTTGTCCTACGCTACAAAAAATAAATAAAAAGTAAGAATTTGTGTATGCTCGATGTGTGTTTGTCAACCCAACCGACCCGTGTCCTTAGTGCTGTATGGAAAAGCACATTGTTGCTAAAAATAGAGCTAGCATGGGGCTAAATGGTGCAGCGTTTGATTTGACACATGCGTCGCAAACCGTTTGATGTGCGCTCAAACACCAGGCAGTATCCGCACTAATTATGACTGCTTTATTTCTCTGAGTGGATGTGTCATTTTGCTACAGTGGCATAACATGATTCGATCAGCTTTAATTAGATATGATGGTGTTGGCAGGATACAATGCATAGGCCTATAGGCAATACCGTTACCTCAAGGCACCCTAAAACGTTCTGTCAAAGCCAACGTCATTGTTTCAACCAGGCAAGATGAGAGCTGCTTGAAACCTGATGAAACCCATCGCACATTGAAAGATTAGGTAAATGAATGCAGTTTGTTGGATTCTGTTTTTGGTGCACTATGTGACTTTAATGAAGGAGATTAAATCACCTTCTTCTCTCCATGAAGATCTTAACTTTTTGCTGGGAATGATCCACAAAATGATTAGATCTGTGGAGAGGCGAGTCCACTCACAGTAAGAATGCTTACTTTGGAACTCTTTGCTGAAAAAAAAAAGCTTGACAAATCTCCACCAGAAAAGTAACCTATTGCACGATTAAAAGAGATTTATTTGGTAATACTTTACTACTGTACTTTTAATAGCCTTATAAATCATAATGAAAGACTTAATTCATATAGGACAAACTGTTGTATTAAGTATGATACAGGCATACTAACTACGTGTGTAATTAATACTAAATCTAAAAGTGATTATGAAGCCTGAACGTGCTTTAATAAACTTTTGGATCATTATTAAGTCTTGCTTAACTTATTAACAGTTAAGTTCATCAAAGGTAATTAAGATGTAGTTTTTATGAAGTGGAACCCCTTATTTATGATTATTATGGTTGTTGTGGTTGTGGTGGTTGTTGTGGTGGTGGTTGTTGTTGTTGTTGTGATTGTTGTTGTTGTGTGGTTGTTGTTGTGGTGGTTGTTGTTGTGGTGGTTTCTGTTGTGATTGCTGTGGTGGTTGTTGTGGTTGCTGTTGTGATTATTGTTGTGGTGGTGGTGATTGTTGTTGTTGACATTGTGATGGCTGTGGTGGTTGCTGTTGTGGTGGTGGTTGTTGCTGTGGTGGTTGTTGTTGTAGTGGTTGCTGTTGTGATTATTGTTGTGGTGGTGGTGGTTGTTGCTGTGGTTGTTGTTGCTGTGGTGGTTTCTGTTGTGATTGTTGTGGTGGTTGCTGTTGTGATTGCTGTGGTGGTTGTTGCTGTGGTGGTTGTTGTGGTGATTGCTGTTGCGATTATTGTTGTGGTAGTGGTTGTTGCTGTGGTGGTGGTTGTTGTTGCGGTGGTGGATTCTGTTGTGATTATTGTTGTGGTGGTGGTGGTTGTTGTGGTTTCTGTTGTGATTGTTGTGGTGGTTGCTGTTGTGATTGCTGTGGTGGTTGTTGCTGTGGTGGTTGTTGTGGTGATTGCTGTTGCGATTATTGTTGTGGTAGTGGTTGTTGCTGTGGTGGTGGTTGTTGTTGTGGTGGTGGATTCTGTTGTGATTATTGTTGTGGTGGTGGTGGTTGTTGTGGTTTCTGTTGTGATTGTTGTGGTGGTTGCTGTTGTGATTGTTGTGGTGGTTGCTGTTGTGATTGCTGTGGTGGTTGTTGCTGTGGTTGTTGCTGTGGTGATTGCTGTTGTGATTATTGTTGTGGTGGTGGTTGTTGCTGTGGTGGTGATGGTGGTGGTGGTTGTTGCTGTGGTGGTGATGGTGGTGGTGGTTGTTGTTGTGGTGGTGGATTCTGTTGTGATTATTGTTGTGGTGGTGGTGGTTGTTGTTGTGGTTGCTGTTGCTGTGGTAGTTTCTGTTGTGATTGTTGTGGTGGTTGCTGTTGTGATTGCTGTGGTTGTTGTTGTGGTGATTGCTGTTGCGATTATTGTTGTGGTGGTGGTTGTTGCTGTGGTTGTTGTTGTGGTTGCTTATGCTGTGGTAGTTTCTGTTGTGATTGTTGTGGTGGTTGCTGTTGTGATTGCTGTGGTTGTTGTTGTGGTGATTGCTGTTGTGATTATTGTTGTGGTGGTGGTTGTTGCTGTGGTAGTTTCTGTTGTGATTGTTGTGGTGGTTGCTGTTGTGATTGCTGTGGTTGTTGTTGTGGTGATTGCTGTTGCGATTATTGTTGTGGTGGTGGTTGTTGCTGTGGTTATTGTGGTTGCTGTTTCTGCCCTTTCAATTACATTAACGTGAATTTTTAAATAAAACGTTATGTCCAGACACGATTAATCTTGCTTGATTAACTCGCAGTTTCCACAACTTGATTAATTTCTTGGACCACCACTTTGTACTTCCACTTGTGTAATATTGATTTTATGTAACAGTATTCTTACGTGCTTAACTCTGATTAGGGCAGTTTGTTTGCATATAACTATTGCGTTTGGGTTACTCGGGGCAACAGGGTTAAACGAGGTAAAATGCCGCCCACAGGCAAACACACAAAAAAGTGGGTGATTCATAGTGTAAACAAATATTGAGACTTGAACTTCAGAATCCTCTAACCTTCTAAGCTAACCCCCAGAGCCATGTGTTGGTATTTCTCCGCTGTAGCATCTTGTTAATTACAGTTAATGACATTCACCTCATTCTCAGGTGTAAAAAGTGGTCTTGATTATGCAGCAGCCGGCCGAGGTGTAGAGGATGCACCGGGTTAATGGCTAACCTTTACCGCTTTGAGACATTCGGGGACGGAAAAATCAAAATGTCACCGAAAAATTAGGTTCAATGAAGATACATTATATATGCATAGTGACTAGTAATGATAAACATCAGCTTTTTAAGCATAGAATTTCAAGTGTTTCCTCTTGTGAGGCAGCAAAACATATTACAGTGCAACTTTATAATAACGACACCTTAAATAGCCTTAATAAAGCATGAATAAATAATCAATTCATAAGAACAAATAGTTTATTAAGAATGGTTCAGTCATAGTAACAACATGCCTCAATTATAAACTATCTGTTTATTATGAATGAAATGTTTGTTCATGCAATTAATTATTAAGGAAAATAAGGGTGTAGATATTGTTAAATGTTAGCAATATCGCCCACGTCACCAAATTTGCAAGTTGAATTTATATTACTAACAACAAACTTGCTCTCAGTTAAAAGAAAAGTTAAATAGTGGAACTTTTCTGGTGGGAGTTCTGCCAGTTATTGCTGTGGGGTCTACTACTACAGCCGTGATTCTAAAACTGTTGTCCTTTTTCAGTCCTGGTTTAGTTAATTTGGTAAGTTTGGACAGGCAATTATTTTCTCAGGGTATTCTTAAAAGTTTCTTCTGATATAAAGCTTGATGAAATAAATGATAAATTGGGTTTTAACTTTTTATTTCAAAGGATCTCATTTAATTTGAGACATTGCTGAATAATAATCTTAACCAAGACTGAACCAGAAGAGAACCAGAACAGAACCAGCATTATACCAAGACTGAACCAGGACAGAACCAGGACTACTACAAGACTGACACCGTACAAAGCTCCTCTGCTGCACTTTGCGGTGTGCTTGTGTGCTTGTGTTTACATTTTTGACAAAGATTGATCGTAGACGCAGCGACAGGAGGCCTCCCTCCACGACCAAGATTCCAAAATATCAAACATGTTTAATATAAATCATAGCTAGTCTTTGGTCATACGACGATTCTAAGTTTGGTCTTTGCCCCCCATCTCACTCTGAGACCTATGAGCTGTGATTTTGAGCTATGACTCTTCCACGATCAGCAATCTCACGTCGCAGACAGCCAAAATCATGCAGCGACACCTGGCTTTAGAGCATTATGGGTTTAGTCTTAGTTTAGTCCTAACTTTAACGTGGTGTTTGTGCTCTAAAACAAGCCAGAGCAGTTCTAAACCCGTTGTTGACAAGTATAATGTGGAGTAATCCTCACATGCCTTACATTGTTACATTTGAAGAGCTAAAAACACTGCAGTTTGGGGTCAACAGTATCCAGGGGGATCCTGAAACAAGACTCACCCAGAGCAGCCTGCGCCAACACATTCACAAGAACATTATTCATAACATCAATGTTTTATCCCTCAAACCTCAGCGGCCTGATTTGCATAGTTGTGCCATAAATCAAGCACCACTTTCAAGAATTCAAGTCATTTCTGGAGTCACCTTATATTCACTTTCAGACTGCAGCTAATAAAAATAAATACATACATACATCTTACTTAAGTTATTGTTCACTTGCAAAATATTGAACAAAGTTTATGCACGCTAAGCAAACAAAAGTAGAAGAACAATTTATTACTGTGACTTTATTAAATAGGCTCTATTGTTTTATATGAATAATTACATTTACAAAGTTAAGCTCTATTATTGTTACAAATGTGAAAAGTTATTTTTAATGGTTTCAACCTCACCACAATGACCTAAGAAGTGATTATATTGTTGTATTCATGAGTATGAGTCAGATGATTTTTACTCATTTCAAAGATATAAAATTTTGGTTTGAATAGTTAATTGCTATGGTAACAGTCCCAGTTCTTTATCACTCTGAGACCCAGAGACATTCATAGACGTAAAATTCTCTATCTCCATTGCACAGACACGACCACTTTGCTAGCCAGTCCTACCCAGACTTCCATCAAATCCAACGCTCCTTCTCCAACTGAATGTTGAAGCTGACATATTTAATTACATAAACCTTTTATTTTGTGACATTTATGTAATTTCTCTGCTCTTCTCATCAGCCACATGTAAAAGCAGATGTTCAGTGGTCACAAGAAGCACACAAGATCAAAAATGTCAAATTACAGCCGGTTAGCCAAGGCTCAGATGACAGTTTTACAGGCTAATTACTACCTAAAATAATATACCAAATGGTTTTCACACTCAACAATCACTTTGATGAGGCTTTGACCTCAAATTATTTTCTTTACCAGTAGCAAAATGGGAAGGATCAGTACTTCTAATAGTATACAAGTAAAAGAAGCACCCATAGCAGTTTTTATAGAGGTGATGGTAGAAGTATTCATTGATTTCTACTTTGTATTATAGCTGACACTCTGAGGACAATTAATCATTCAAGATACCGTATATTGCTGATTGATTGTTTTGAATTGTTAATCACTCTGGTAAATGTGTTACTTTTTCATTACTCTGAAACCCACACGAAACAACTCATGATGAACAGATTCTTATACTTAAATCCATCGAGGTAGATATTTAGGTATTTCGGTTTTACGACTGGGCCTCATCTGATTACACAATGGGCATAAATCTGAGAGAAGCACACGGTGACACAGCGGGCTCACCAATCTTCACACTAACATGCAATTTGCACCGCCAGTCTTCCCTCCAATGGGAAAGATTACACACGCAAACAAAAGAGCATCCGCCACTAATGACTAGCACACAAAATGGTGGCGTAAATCATGTCGAGAACGGGGCCGGAGATGGATAGAAAGACGCCGGCGAGTAACCAATCTCCATTTTGAATTAGATCTGAGATTTGTTTGGTAGTTGGATTTGGATGAGAGCGTTTCCTGTGTTCATTATACCCATAAATAGTCGCTCATTTTGGATCATTGTGAATGCATTTGATTATTTCGCTCGGTAGATAACGGCAGAGGACTTGCAGGGGAACAAATTAGGAAGCAAAATGCAAAACCTGTCGCTGTCAATGCGAGCAAAAAAATATATTGTCATTGTCAATGCATTAGGTGCATTTCGACAGGCTTAAACAGAGCAGCGGGAGGTGAGAGGAATGTATCAACCAGAGTAAAGCGGGCCAAGACACCGGTTTGCAACTATAGCGCAAAGGAGAGAGAATAAGTAGCATTCATGAAAACACTGGCCTTTTCTCTTTATGTATTGGGATTATAACGACATCTAGGATTTAGCACCTAATAAATCTAAGTTGTCATTACAATTACAGCTCAAAAAATGGTGCAAAACAATTACGTCCCCTGTCATTCTGTCTCTTAAACTTGGTGTCACATTCTCTTATCTATAGCTGCTTTTAAAGTGTGTGGTAGACAATAGCATCAATCCTCTGCGCCAGTCAAACACTGCCAGCTCAGCTCTAATTAGCTTTGCCTACGTCATCAGAGACATGACTTGCTACAACAGAAGCATAGCCGGACTGGACTGGACTAGACAGGAATAGAATCCTGATGTCTTAAGGTTAATGTCTCCGGGTTCAATACTGATGGAAATAGACTTCCCCTGCGTAAGAACTCCAGCCTCGTTATTCTTATTTCAACTCTCGGGCGACATCCGTTTATTCTACAACAAAATGAATCACGACACATAAAAGTCACTTCCTCCATTAAAGGTTCACTTTTGATAGCACAATTGTTTGAAATGAATATGATTAAACTGCTGTTATTTGTATCTGTAACTATGCGTACTAATTTGGCAATTACAGCTATAGGTTAGTACCCCCAACAGACAAAGATCTCATCAGGAAGAAACACAAACTGTCAGTCTTCCATTCCCGCTTTTGAATCAGTTATTTTGACTCAATTAGAATGAGTCTATTCAAAAGATAATTCCCTCTCTCAGATGACAGGATAATTTTTTAATTCCTTAATTTGTGAGGCAGAAGTATGGTTTTCAACATGTGACGGTTTTTGTTGGTTTCGGCTTATGTTTAGTGCAAGAATTGAGCTCAGATTCCATATTCTGTCTAGACCATATGCAAACTTTTCATGTGAACATTCTAAACTTTGTCAACTTACACTTGTGTTGTGGACAGCCATATTCGAACACCACTAATGTTTGGTTTGAGGACTCAGCTCGAACTAAGACAAGTCTTGGCCACTCTGCACCACCACGTATTTTAAATTTTGTCCTAAGACTCACTTTTATTCTCTGGCTTTTAACACCACGTGAGTTGTGTGGTCTTCTTTTTATTTTAGTTGATGCATTTTTGCTTTTATTTTCTTTTGTTGTTTCAGATTAATTTCAATCATACATGTATTTAAACTTGATGATCATGTTTTCTGTACTGTATGACTTGCTGGTCGCAGGCGTGCAATACAGCCTTGAAACCTGTTGAATGATTGTATAAACGTGTAGTCAAGATTCACAATGAGAAAATCACCACTGTCCTATTCTCTCAAAAGATAATCATTACATTTTGAAAATCCAAGTCTATATGCTACTGTTTGTCAGCTTTTCCAACTTTTCCTTTGTCTCATTGACCTCAGACAACTCGAGTAACATGCTCACCTTCCAGAGGAGAGTGCAGTGTTGTAAGGCTGCTCTCACCAAATTTTTTCTCTGTCGCTGTAAGTCATTGGAATAATTTACCAACAGAGAATAACCTAGACAAGTTTTCAAATGTTTGCACACAGGGCCGGCACGTGGCATGAACAATCTAAGCAAATATTTAGGGCCACAATCAATCAGGGGGCCACATGCTCTCATGGGCTGTATCCGGACCAGAAAGAGACACAAGTAAACACACGTTAAAATGTAAAATTAAAACCAGTCAAATGGGCAACTAGATAAAATGTTAATGCACCTGAATACAGACCACGAAACATGATTTATTCAAACGTACATGGCAGAGGACCCTCAAATCCCCCTTTACATGCCTTTCTCTATGTGGAAAAAAAAACGTAAATACTGATCAATGTGGCCTGAGACCCCAAATCCCCTTTTCTCCTGATTGCTTGTGTTTATTTTATTATATTCCCTTATCATGTCCATTTCTTTAAACAGCGTGTTTAAACAGAGTGTGTGCACGCGTGTGTGTATTTGAGGCTAAGGCTTAGGCTGACTGAGATTATGAATGGATGTATTTTGATTTTAGAATAGTACTTGAATCCTATTTCATTTATTTATGGTTATTTACTTCTATATTTAATCTGTATTTACACTATTTGCAGCGACTTGCCCAGGCGCTGGGACTTTTGTGTTGTATATTGACGTGTTGCAACAAATTTTTACAGTTTTGAAACATGAAAAAGTCTTCACATGAGTCACATGTATCGCTTACTTACCTAATGCAGTCCCAGCATCCGAAATATTTACTGCGATGACGTTAAAAGCACTTTCCACAAATCTCTGAGACCAGAGCCAGTTTTGCCGTCCCTGGTAAAGCTAACGAACATTACCATGCTAACAAAACTTCCTGCTTCTCTCCTGGTATAACATGCCCACAGATGCAGAGAAAGCACCGTTATGCTTTTACAATATATCTGCACTGGAGCAACACAGATTTTAATTTATGCAAAAAATTCAGATACACAAACTACACATTTTAAAACAGTAAAAATGAGATACAGCCCCTTTTATGTATTGTTGTGCACTGACCCTGAACAAATAAAAGCATAACATACCATTAACATTAAAAAAAGCTCAGTCAGTGTGCTGCACTTTGGAAACTTGTTTATAAACTGTTACAATAATAATGTTTGTTTACAATAAAAATGAATTGAATAAAAGCAAACTACATTCCAGGTAAATACAATCCCATCTCCATGGAAACAATTATGGTAGCGCATTATTGGCGCCTATAGCATGAATATATTCTATTTTGTATTGACAAACCCACAGGTGTGTGAAATGTCGGCGGTTGTTTTCAACTCAGCAGTGTTTTATTTCCTTCAAAGACTTAATGTACACAGCTTTAGGATGCACATCGGAAAGGCTCGAATAAATCCAACAGAACAGAGACAAAAGCCAATGGAAGGCGCTGAGTTGTAAACAGAACACATGGTGAGGCATAGATGCTATAGCAGACATAAAAAAATCATTGTCTACCCTCAATGCAAGTCTATAAACATGTCTTATAGTAAAAGTCCTAAGATGCCCCCGTTTTACTTTAGATTTGCTTTAGTGTAGTAGAACGCCTAGAAGCTACTTCAGGATAACTCTTAAAAAAACAGCTAGCACAGACAAAATGTACTTCCTTGGCCGACGCTGCAGTTGAGTAGATGATGAAAATGCACACGTCTTTTTATCTACAGCGAGAAATAGCATTATAACAGTTTATGACTTGATGAGTGGATTGTTCTGTACTTTGAAGGCATGTGGTGAGGCAAATTTGGTCTCAGAAACTAGTTCAAAACTGTGGATTTGTAATTGGAATACGATTGTTAATTTTCTAGAAGTGTATCCCTGCTATAATAGGAAGCAAAAACAATAGATACAAATACAAATTTCTTTTTAAAACATGTTGGAAATGTTTGATTTCGTTTTAGTTGACAAAGGGACACAAGAACTCACTCTCAAGACTAAATCAGGACTGAACCAAAACTAAATAATTTACGTTAATTGTAATGTGTAAAGCAAATATTCCAGATTCAAATTTTGACGTTGACATCTTCAGTCAAAATGTAAAAAACAAACAAACATAAAAACAACATATTTATTTATACATTAAAACAAAATGAAATAAACTCAATGCACACTGAGTTTTTTATTGTTTATACAATTCAGACTGTGTAGTTCTGTGCATTAGAAATTGCTTATAATTCATGTGTTCTTTTGTATTCTGTTATCCATTTTATCCATGGAGTTTTGGTGTACACCTCTATCGTACATTTTCTAATAGGGCGTTGTTATACATACGCACATATCTAGGAAATTGTAAGATTTCCTAGATATCTAGGATCTGTTGTAAGATGTAAGATGTTCACATTGTTCATAAATAGATCCTCAATTTTGACTTGGTAAGTCATTATTCATAGCCATTATTGATTATTATGGTATAGACCTTCTATAACAAATGCTTTGTCTTTGGTTATTTTACAATAGACATTATATTTTAATTTCAGTTATTTATTTAACAGGACAACATACACATACATAATGTCCAAGGGCAAAGATGGTTGTACCAGATTCATTTCTGCCTCCACACACTGTGCACACTGGATCACTGCTATCAATTAGTAACTGGATTTGTTTCGATGCAAAATTTAACAAAATATATTATCTATAAAGCTAGCACTGTGTGCTGCTTTTCTAGTAGGGCTTGTGATTAATGGATACATGTTCATGGCGAACATCATGAAAATGAATTCTTCAGTTGATTTGTGTGTTTTTTTGTTTTTTTTTTGCATTTATAAATTATCATAAATAAATACTGTAGTCACCATATTACTTAATCCTGGTGTTTTCCAAAGAGATGTACTTTCTGCAATATGACATTCCATGTTTTTATCAATATATATAGCCATACACTTCTTTCTTATACCTTCAGCCCCATGTATCCACGTCTCTGATATAGCAACTATGAGCAGTACATTTACTCTTATCTTTAATACCTTAATTTTTTTTACAATAAACTCATATTAATATATGTTTAATCTTTTCTTCTTTTAAGGATGGAGGCAGGGACAGGAGCAGAGAATGCATTTTGCTGCAACTGGAATGGACTTAATGGAACCGTTTCTACTTTTACATAATTTTAGACCAATTATGTGTGCGTTACAGTGGACAAAATCTAGATACAAAAATATGTCTTTAGCCATTATTTTAATAGACATTGACCATAAAACACACACACACAGAACGGATCTCCCTCCATGCATCCACACTCCACACCTAAGGCACCTCCACATGAGTGACGCAGATGTTCCCTCAGCCAGCTGGCCTGCATCACTCCTCACTCACTGGACAGGCCCCACCTCCTCCTACAACTGCACTTAATGCACCGTCAGCACAGTATCACACCGGGAGGGAGGGGCTGGCCGTCACATGATCAACGTCACATGACCTCCTGTCGCAGCCTGTTGCAGTAACGCGGGATGACAAAAGCAGCTTAGTGATATTAAGAGCTCCATTGGATCAAAAACACACTTCTTTTTTTCTCTCTTTTTTTTTTCAGAGTGCGTTGCAGATGGGAGCCGCAAATTCAGGATCAGCAAAAACACAGGCCTCTGCTCACTGTAACAAGGCTCAGCAGACAGCCACATCCGCCCACTTAAAAACATTTAGGAGAGAGGGAGGAAGAGAGGAGGAGAGAGGAAAGAGGGAGCGAGGGATGAGAGGAGGAAAGACAAGAGAGGGGAGGATGAAGGGAGAGGAGAAATAGAGGAGAGAGGGAGGAGGAAGAGAGAGGAGAGGGAGGGAGGAGGAAGAGAGAGGAGAGACAGAGAAGAGGAGAAGAGAGAGAGGAGAAATGGAGGAGAGAAGTAAAGAGAGTAAAGAGAGGAGAGAGAGAAGAGAGGGAGAAGAAAGGAAAGTGGGGGTAGAGAAGAGAGAGGGAGGAAAGAGAAGAGGAGGACAAGAGAGAAGAAAGAGGGAGGAGAGGGGAGGGGAAGAGAGAGAGGAAAGAGGGGGGAGAGGAGGAGGAGAGAGAAAAGCGGGTGAAAAGAATGAAGGAATAGGAGAGGGAGGAGAGAGAAGAGGTGGAAGAGAGGTAGACGGAGAAGACAAAAAGAGAAGATAGGGAGAGAAAGGAGGAGGTGAGAGGTAAAGAGAGAAAGGGAAGGAAGGGAGAGAGAAGGAAGAGTAAGAGAAAGAGAAAGGGGGAGAAGAGAGAAAAAGGTGCAGATAGATAGAGAGAGAGGGAGAGACAAAGTTGGGAGAACACAGGGAATGAGAGAGAGAGAGAGAGAGAGAGAGAGAGAGAGAGAAGGGGGCGGGCGTGTAAGGAGAAAGAGAGAGATAGAGAGGCCCACGGCGTCTGCAAATTACTTCTGTTACAAACTGCAGTCCCAAAAATCGTGGCTGAAAAGACTCAAGGCGGCAGTTTGAATGTTTCCAAGAACAATGCAAGCTCATCTCCTCTTTTAAAGTGCTACGGCATTATTCATCCCTGGGCCAGTGCGGCTAAATAGCTCCATAATGAAAACAAGGGTACAACACGGCCCCTGCATAAGTAATGGAAGCTACATTCAAGTCAGGAGCAAACAATAAGGATCACCACTAACCAGAAAAATAAGAATCAAATTGTGTAGTCAGTAAGGTTCACCTCAGATGAACTGTGTTTAAACATCAAACAACCGTTAATCAACCAAAATGCAACTCTTAATAGGTGCAGCTGTAGGGGGCCACCCCTCAGGCCACCACAGGCCGCCAAGTCTTCAATCAGATTTGATGCGTGTTTGATTGCACTCCATATCCGGGACAAAACTAACTTCCTTCCGTATATTTGGTGACAAAATTCCAGTATTGATGGAACTCGGTCCAGATTTTCCAGTTCACCTTGTGAACGACAGAAAATGTTTGGGGCTTCTCTCTTTTAAAAGACCAGGATGTGTATCAATCAACGGTATTGAATAATACATGGAGATTAGAATGGAGGCCAGGTAACCTAACCCTAACACAGAACGCCTAGATTTTCCAGCTGTCTGAAATGTATCGCGAGGGAGCTTTGAACATAATAAAAGTTTGTCATCGCGGAGAACAACCTACCGTGAATGATTACTCAAGAACTATGGATTTATAGAACACCAGGAAGCTGGAGCCAGTGGAGCCAAGCAGCGAGTCCTTGAGCACCGTCATGTCGAAGTTCCTCCACAGACAGTGGGCGGCGCGGAGCAGTCAGCTGCAGTGCTCACAGGTAGGTTTGTGCCACAGACCGGTCCACGGTCAGAAGCTGCTGGGTCACACTTTGTACGGGGACTTTTGAGACCCGCTGTAGTGTTTACAGCTGCTGCACTCAGGTGAACCCAGGTGAACCCAGCGGTCAGAGCAGGTCACTGTGATCAGCTCACAGATATCATGGACACAGAGCACAGTGTGGACAGCAGAGGCACGTGTTTTATCACAATCCACACATCACCTGCAGTGACAGGGTGACAGTGTTTGTGTGACAACTTCTGAGGAGTTGGCAGTTCTAAAAACCTTTTTTGTATGTTTAATAAAATTCATTTTAGGAGAGACAAGCGCTGCAGAATTATTGTCTAAAATAAATCAATGTAGTATAGCATGAAACTTGATAATAAAAACAGAAATTCAAATAATAAAGAATTATTTTTGTATTTCTCTTTTTATTAACTGTAGCAAATGTATGACATGTTTTATGGTTACTTAAAACAATCACGTTTATGACTGTTATGATAATTGTCATGTTTGGGCACTCTATGATTAGGATTTATAATAAGACAAGACCTTTTATTTTGCCCATAGTGAGCACGCACAGTTGAAGAACAGCAGAACAATAGAAATATGCATTAAAAAAATAAAAATAACAAGATACACATTTGAAGAATACTTAAATCTGACACACTAAACAGGTGCAAAAATAATTAGATAAAGTTAAACTCCACAAGCACAGTAATATATTCGAGCATAAGTGAAGAATTTTTATGAAGGCAATTAATTAAGACAATCACAAAGACAAAATGACAACGAAAAAAACAACAACAACAAATTGCTATTTTCAAGTCCAAGAAGAGGATGTTTTAAAACCTAGTGTTCGATCTTTTCCACGGTTACGGACTCATGGTCCAGTATTGTGCTAATTATAGATTTAAAAATGTACTAAATTAACAAGCTAAAATTCACCAGAATGCTTCAGATTTTCCTGGGGGAAACCCCTGCGCAATTTGTGCCACCCCTAGAATTGACCCCTGTCTGGCCACCCAAGCCAAACAATTCTGAATCCTCCACTGACTCTGAATAATCTATAATGATTAGACAACATTGTTGTATGTGGTTTAAAAGTCATGGGTGTTTCTTTTTACATAATATGTCCCCTTTAACTATTGAAAAAGCAAAACACCAGACTCCTCCTGCTCCCATCTCTCGCTGTGACACACCTGGAGGCAGTCACACTTGCTCTTTTCTTCACTATCTTTGTCTCCTTGCAAAACACACGCTAGAATACTGCTACCACTGCACATTCGACTGCTTTTGTTCTTCCTATACAACTGTACAGTACACTCGGAAATACTTTGAAAAATATGCCTTGGGCAAAGCAGTTTCTTCACACAAAAACATCAGAAAAACATGTTTTTTTACTGTGGGTGGGACCATTTAAGAGCATCGCCTAAGCTGGCATATCACAGTAGTGCATACCAGTGCTGTTCACGACGCTTTATGCAGAAAGTCATAAATTGAACTGTGTTTTTCTTGATTCGAGTCTCGTTTGGGGCTTTAATTGGACGATTCGCGGCGAGCAGACACTTCTCCAGGGACACGCAGTGCTTAGTCTGAAAGATATGTCTCCAGCAACTTTTACTTGACATTTTAGTTAATCGGCTGGAATGAAAAACTTGTTAAATCACACTATCTTTTAAAGGTTTGCTTGGGATTTGGGATTGCTTCGCAAATCAATATCAAGAAATGGAAAAAAGTTCAATGAATTTGTGAATTAACACAATTCCCACGCTTTGCCTGAACAAACCCCCTATTACACCCTTTTTATACAATTTTTCGAATAAAACCAGTCGACAAAGATAGCAAACTAATTACACACTAAAATACACAGAATATTATACAGTATCCACATAATGCATATCCTATAGTATGCTCTCTTGCACTGCAGTATGTTAGTCATATAGACATGTACATGTACATGTATTTTATATTTTCACACAGTAGCCCAATTAGCTCAGGGTTTGGGGGTCCTCCTTCAAGAATTTTTGTTCTCGAAGGTTGGACCTCGGAGCAACATTTTCTCCTATGAGCAATACATTACAGTTTATGTCCTGTAACAGCTCAAACCAAATAATGCAGTTGATTTAACCCAGAGAGCGCTGTGAGATTTTTAAGTTATAAATCAATGTTTTAAAGTGAATTTCTGTCTGCTCGCCGATGGGACAGTGGTTAAGGGCGTTGCAGATGTACGGTTTGCAGAATGTCTCCACTCACTCTCCCCCTTTCATGTTACACCTGTCCTGTCAAAAAAATAAAAATAAAACAATAAACATGAAAATAAAGATGAAAGTCAATTTCAGCTTTTGTTGTCATATATTAGCCACATTGGCATAACTGAGCATTTACTGCAGAGGCTCAGGGCGGCACAGTAGAGCAACTAAAGGGGAAATAACACAAGTACTGTCAGTATTTTAACTGTCACATGTTAAACTGTATCCAAATGCAAGGTGCAGCCATGTTGGATAGTCTAATTCAAATAAACTCTGAGTTCGGAAATATTGTCAGAGTAGACATTTTCACAATTTATAAAATCCACCCACCGAGGACAACTGGAACACAGCAAAAGCCCGTGCAGGACTCCTTGTACGCCAAACTACAATATCAAATACATAATAAATACATGTAATATCACCAAAGCACAATGGATAAACCCGTGTTACCCTGATTGACATTTACAACGCATTGGTCATATTCGAGCAGCCTTAAACCCTTCTCCAGCGTGTCGTCTTATTGCTATTGACAGGTGGCTGAACTCTGGGACCAACCATCTGAATGAAAGCTAAAGGTCATGGGTTTTAAAAGTACAAACCAATATAGAGGGGCTTAAAGATCTTGGGAAGGGCGGACGCCGTGTGCACTAGAACCTCATCATTTAACCTCAGGACGCCACGCCGGAGCCGGAATATATATAGAGAGTATTTACAGTGGTGCATGTCAGAGTGAGCCTAATGTCAATGAGTTTCAGGTGAAGAAACTGCCTCTCCAACTTAACGCACAGATTAGCCTTTGGACCCGGCGCTGAATATTGCATTGCACTCCTATGAACTGTGCGCCGAGCAGAATACAAATAACACAGCAGAGGTATTGTGGTGTCAGATAAGAAGTCTGTTCATGTTAGCACTGCCAGTAAACTTACTATTGTTTTTGCAAATATCTTGAAGGGTTTCTTGGCATACCTTAACTGTTAGTACAATCATTTAAATAATTTTGTTGAAATTCAGATTGTCAAGCAAGTCAGCGCAATCCATAATTTGTCCCGGAATGGTTCATGGTAGTAAAGGTTTCAAAAGTAGTCGTCTGGACAATGTTTTTGAAATTGAGACATTTCGGCCGCCATTCGGAGTCCTTTTCGGTCTGATTGAATACATTGAAAAATGACTTCTGGATGGCAGTCGAAATGTCTCAGCCAAGACTCACACTCTCTGTTCTAAAGTTAGTCTGAGACCTTGTCTTGTCCACTTCTGTTTCAAGCGTCGGAAGTATAACCAATCAAGGAAACGCTTGCATGTAACTTGAAGCTGAGGTGCCTGAATTTGTTCTTGAACGTATCTTATATAGTATGTTGTACTTATTTATTGGATACGGACATAGCAATTAGATAGGACAAACCAGATGCAGTGTTACAGTAAAAATGTACATTGCACATTTTCAACACCTGTCCACTGGAGGATTTAAAGAAATTCAATTAAAAACAACACAGATTAGCAAAGGTAAGTAGACAGTATTAATCATAACTAGAATTTCCCTCAAAATGATCATGTGTACAACTCTGCCCTGATTTCAGCCGTTTTTAGACGTTTGTTAAAGATGGGTTTGGCTCGGTTTGCAATTTTAGGTCAGCGGGAAGAGAGTTTCACAGCAGTCAAGTTTTGTAAAAAGTGGCATCTAGTACAAACAAAATAATCTAATTGTAAAGTATTTTATATTTCGCCACCAGCTTCACTTCACCATCTGGAAAAAGCTGTTCTAAAGCCGTGCACGTGCCCCAAATTTCATGCATACAAATGTTAATGAAGTTTTCTTCTTCCTTTAATCAGTGGTAAGTCTATATACAAGTTTACTAGGACTGGTGTTTTGGAGTATATATCTTACGCATTCAAAAGACACAGTTCAGAGAATAATCGTCCATTTGCAAGCCGATTTCACACTACTACTCTACCCTAAGTGGTAAATGACGAATAAACCTCTTAAATCCCTCTTTCTACTTTCAAAATATACCCAAATATTTCCACGAACATATGCATTGTTGATAGCATGAGCTGCCCATTCAAGTTATTTACATAATCCACCTCATATGAATGCAATCTTTATTTACCCAGGATGAAGAGGACGGCAGCTTTAAAAGCACCAAAGCAACAGCAGGAAGGACAAACTAAGCACAAGCTCCACGGTAGAAACTCGGGGCCCATTCACTGACACCAGAACACAGTGGGACAGCGCAGCCTTCAGCCCGTCTCTGCGCTGTCACCATCAGGCCAGAGGGAACGCTTGTCATTGTTGTCCTTTCATGTTGGCGGCAGAATTTTTTATTGATTGATTACTTCAAGTGACAGACTTCAATGGGGAATGTGGCAGGCAACTACACCAATGCCAACTTAAAAAAACAACTATTGGATTTTTAACATTAATCATACATAGAAAAAATGGTTGAGAAGAAGTGCCAAAGTAAAATTCCCGTATTGTACGTAACATTTTTAGGTATTTGCACTAGGATAGCTTTTTCTTTAGCTTTAACTTCACTGCATTTGAGAGCAGGATCTATGCTTTGCGCCAAAGCTTTCTCCAACTTTTGATGCAGTCCTCAGCCTCTGAAAACACAAAGTTTGACACTGTACTCCGTAATTTGAAGCCTTTTTAGGAGAAATCGAAAAGAGCCGTTCGTTGACGCCAAAATGTTGTGGAATTTTTAACAGTGCAAATATGAAAGCAAGATCTTTCCTTGAGTCTCGTCAAAACAGGAAACAAACATTCTTATACCAGTAGAAGGCTAGCTCAGTGCCACATCCACCTTACGCAACCGGTTCTGACAAGAAGTTGGGGACACGGCCTTAGCAGATTAGCTAACGGATTAGTTATTCTTTGGTGATTTTTGAAGAGAACAATGTAAATCTTAGCACATTACTGCTATGGGAAGTGAACATTTAGTTTCTGGACATTGAGAATATGAAACATTGTGTGATATGACATTTTTGACAACACTACAGTACTTCACTACATTTTGTAACTGGATTAAAATGTAGAAGCACTTTTCATCTGGTTGGAGGTTCATTTTTGAGTAGGTTCAAAGAGACATCCTGCCTGAAGTTTTTGAGTTCATGTCCTGGGCTTTAGCAACCAAAAAAATACGTTTACATTTTTAGTTCAAAAACAGATATTTTTCCCCTCAGTAATTTTCAATATGATACTTTACCTTAAAGTGCGTATGACAAGGTTTTTATGATTTTCTATTTTCTATTTCAATTTTTTTTAGTGTATTAATATTTGTTGTAAATATAAATTATAGTTTTACGCCAATCCGGTCACTATTTGTGGAGAATATTGAAAATATGTAATAAATATTACAGGAAGTAACCGAATTGATGATGTCATACTAGGGAGCCAAAGATTTTGCATAATAGAAACTACTTTTTGACCCTTCCTCTCAGTTCAACAAAATAAAGGTGTTCACATGTATTTCTGTGCCATCAGAGTATTGGTGCACTGTACAGGATTGTTTCCTGGTAATTTCCTAGTGTGATGTCATAATTTACAACCAGGAAATAAAATTAAACAACTAAAAAATAGCTAAACTGGGGTAAAATTTGTTTAAACAGAACTTGACATTTTTCTTAACTGCATTGAAGTTAAATGTCCAACTTGTCATAAGCACTTTAAGTAACTATTTAGCGTATCTGCACTTTTACTTAACAAAAAGAAGTATGTCTCACTCAAGGACTTGCTGAACTGATACGATTAGATTATCAAGACATTTGTCAGAGGAACGTCCATGGTAGATTCGTTGGCCTAATGGAAGTTGAAGGTTTTTTAAAAGGCTTCACTGGAAACGATTTAAAAATGTTTTATTGTGTTCTAAGCATTCAGAACTCTCCCCAACTAACCTCTGTTGCCATTTGATAACACCATCCGTGCACTCAAGTCCAGAGCCCCAAGTAACCAAAGGCACTCAAACACTAATGTGCACAGACACGCATACAACGTAATCTATGTGGAGGTGTTAAGAGGGAGAGAGGCCAGTGGGGGTTCTGTTGGAGTAAATTAGCTTTGTACAATTGGTCTATCAACAGTCACCGCTAATATGCTGCAACACTATTGGATCATCAGGCCAATTATCCCGGTCTGCTTCATGTTGTGTTCAAGTGCAGGCCATCAATCTGGGTTTAAAAGCTATACGTCTCAATTAGGACCTGGAGTGAGAGGGTCTGTTCGGGCAGTCAGGGTGCATTGCTGTTTTAAATATATATTTTCCCTTTTCTTGAAAAAAAAATTGAATTATTGTATTCTTTGAGTTGAGTATGTTGTATGTCTGTTGTATTTTAATGCTCATTGTTTTGCTCGATGAATGGCGCTGTAAAGAGAACGATCTCGCCTAACCTTGCCTTTTCTACCGTAGTACTTCAGTCATTTTCATTTTGAATGTGAAGTATGATTTTTTTTAATCAAAAGAGTGGGAGACAGCACGGATTGATTGTCAATGGATGGATATGGGATATGTTTTAATTATGTTTGTTCACCTGCCTGGGGACTCTGCAGATGGAAACTTTGGCTAAAGCATCTCTTCTTTTATGAGATAAATGTTTTTGGTAAGATTTCAGAACATTACGAAGTATAATTTTGATAATACTTGATTTGGATGGTCCTGGGTCCTGTGCTTACAACAATGTTAAGCCTTTTATGACCTTATACATCTGGGTAAAACTATGGCTAATACGTTTTTTGTTTTGATCCAATGCCAAGAATACCATGGCAGGCATTGCATTATTGATATGATACAGATTTTTAAAAAGTGTTTTGTAATAAAATGCACTGAAATTCTACTTTAAATGAATGTACCTGTGCTGCTCGGTGTCTGAGTGGATAGCTAGTGTGCCAGGCTCAATGTGTAATGTGCAGCAGCCACTGCACATCGTCCAATTCTGGATCCGCCAATTTGCTGAATGTCTCCAATTTCATGCCACAATATCCTGTCAAATAACACCTACGGACCAAATTTTTATCATAATTTTTGTTCAATGCATCTTAAACTGATTCAGCTTTAAATATATGCACAGTAAATATAAAGTAAATATAAATAGTGACATATTGCATTTCAAAACATGATTTAAGTGCCTACGACTGGTACGATTTAACTACAATGTAAACTTTTTTTAGGGTTTTAATTTTACTTCCTGGTTGTAAATGATGACGTCACACTAGGAAATGACCAAGACACCATCCTGTACACTGGACCAAAACTCCTCAATGTCACAGATTTTTTCTTTTGCCAAAGAAAAACATATGCAAACTCCTTTATTTTGTTTAATCAATGTTTAAAGGGTCAAAAAAGTAGTTTCTTTTGTGTAAATTATGCAAAACCTTTGTCTCCCCAGTGTGATGTCATCAATTTGTTTACTTCCTGTAATTTTCAACATATCTGTCAACTTTTCTCCGCAGATAGCAATCTAAAAGTATAATGTACGTACAGAACAGGTATTAATACAAACATTCAAAGTTAGAAAATCATATAAACCTGTCAAACGCACTTTTTTGCCAAATGTCAAGTATCAATATTTGTGCAGGCAAATCGATATTTCTCTTAAAAGTAAACTTATAACGTAATTATTATGGACAAATGTGCTCATTTATCATTCAAAATTGAAATAAAATCTTAAGGGTTTGACTCCTACTCTAATGGCAACACTGACAAATATTGTGTGACACCTTTTTATTCAAATATTTTATAGTTGAAGCTGCTTCATAATTATGCGTGAGGGAGATGAGTTTGCATGTGAAAAAAAAGAGTGCGTTTGGTCTCATTAACACCGAACATTTGGACACAAAAGCTCCACAAAACTACCAGGCATAATAATCTCCATTGTTCCTGCAGCAGATGTTGCTTCCCTTCTCTCCTTTGTCACAAACGCTTTGATTGCGACGTCGTTTATCATAAGCGGGTGACTTCAAACGCCACACGTTCCACTTTGAGCATATTTTCACTCACCGAATGCCAGTTTACCGGCACACAGCTGTGCATGGCCGACAGGTAAGAGTCATCCTGGCTTATCCAAGGTTTCCAAGGATTTTGGTTGAGGGCTCGGCATATACATGAAAGGGATTTTTTGTCAGAAGGCGTCCATGAATTATGCAGCGGCAGAGTGGATTTGCAGGTCTTGCTGAAATTAATATGATACTGAATAAAGAAATAAGATGGAGGGTTTGGAGAGGGAGGAAATTAGGATTTAGAGAAGAGTGGAGGGAGAAGTGTGCATCTCATTTAAGGGGAAAGTTTAATTTTTTTGCATTTGGGATATAAAGTAAAGTAAGTATAGAGTCATTTGCCGAAAGAAAGAAATGTGTTTTAAGGCAGGGGTTCCCAAACTTTTCAGGCCGGAACCTTTAAATAACCATGAAACCGTTTCAGAATCCACAGAGCAAAACAAAAATAGATGTCAGTAATAAATTCAAGTTTTAAACCATTTAAAATTAGGTCTAACTATATTTATTTTAGTAGTTTCTGACTCAGTTTCACAAAAAAAAAAAACGTTACATTTAGTCTATGTATGTATCCATCTTTTCTAAAGTGAAAAGCACTACTTCTGTCGTACAATTATGACGTTATTGTATCTTTATTGTTTTATTTTGGGTTGATACTCAAAGTCTCTTAACATTGCTTAATTTCTAAAGCCAGAGCTGCCCTGACTATCAGACGTGTATGGTCTGGAACTGTATCCTGTCTCCACGTTTTCAGACGGGCATGACTGACAGACACATTAACCAATCAGAGAATGGCACGGTCTGTTCGTGACAAAACAAACATGAACAAAACAGAGAACTGAGAAACAGCGTAGATTTCTGCTGAATCAACGAGGTAAAATAAGTTTTATTTGCAAGCATTTTTGAGAGACACTTGGGAGACACGTGCTACAAATTTTTACCTATACTAGAACGTCTCAAAATTGGAACCGAACTAAAAATGTCTATTTCCTTCAGCACATATTGTTTCCCACAAAACCTTTACGCTATGCTGTATTTATAAGAATGCCTCATGTTGACGCCTGTCTCTGGAAATACGAGGAAAAGGCAGAGTTTTGTTGGGGCTTAGTCAAATTTAACAATGCTTAAAATAACAGGCAGGAGCAACCATTATGGGGAAAAAGAGCTCTGTGCAGGGATAATGGCCTGTGTTTCTATTCTCTCCCTTCTCTGCACTCGGCTAATCCAAGAATACAGCTGGTGAACAATTTCTGTGTTTATGACCTGGCCACATGTGCAACCTTTTAAATTGCTCAATCGATTAAAGGCACAAGATGTTTCTCTAATACATATTGCATTTATTCAATTATAGTGTTTTTTGTTTTGTTTGTTTGTTTTGTTTTTTTGCTGCTGCACAGATCTGACTTGTAACTGACCTGGTGGTGTCCTTTTTTTCTCCAACCCAGTCAAGTTCTGTCAAGACCTGGTTAGCTTACCTGCCCCAAAGCCCTAAATTTAATAAAATAATCTGTTCCCAAAGCTAACCCTAACCCTAACCTTACCCTAATTGTGAAAAAATATATTAAAAATGTACTGTCTGCTAGCATAGCCACAATGCAAGGTGACGGTCTGTGGCATAAGTGGGTTGGGGAAGAAAATGAAGCGACCTGGTGGCATTCCCCGACTTATCTCCATAGAGAAAGTAAATTTAAAGCTGGGGTAGCTGATTTTCACACAGCAGAGCCAGAAATAGGTATTCAAAAACTGGTTTCTAGCTCTCACAAACCCTTTGGCACGTCGATAAAATCCACATGCATTTATTTAAAGCTTGATTACGACTTTAGAACAGCATTTTTTCCATCTGCGAAATGAAACTCGAGTAGTCCGCCAAAGCACAGCCAATCAGAGCGCTTCTTTCGGCGCTTACTTCCGGGTTGACGAGAAATCAAATGTTTTATTATTAGCCGCAGACAACGCACAACGGTCTAACTTTGTCACATTGTTGCTTTTACAAGATTCTCTTTGATGGAAAACACAAAATGTCTTCATTTACAGCAACAAAAAGTACCCCGTCTTTAAATACTATATCGTCAAACACAGTGAACTTTGTCACGGAGACTAGCAGGTGGCGGACCCTACAGCTGAAAAGTTGCACAAATTCCGTTATTCCATTATCTCCAAACATGTATGGTCCTTTTGTATGCGTTGTGCCGGTCTGTGTCGCCAGAGTGATAAATCACCGTGGCGACAGGTGAAGTGTCACACTCAGCGACACTTGAACTTTGACCTCTCGTTGGCAGGTGCGTTGCTGAAAGAGCATATAGCCCTTTTAGATGAAGATGGATGGCACTTTGGATTGGGTTACGTCAACATTATAGACATACAGCCAATGCCAATTATGGGAACCGCCCGGCTTTATTAAGTAATGGAAAATGATTGTTAAATATTTAATAGCGGACAAGGAGATTTAGTGTTGTAACATTATGTATGCAACGTTTAATAAGCATGCAAAGCTGTGTGATCACTGAATAAGGCAATTAAAATAAATATGAGTGCAGATATTTACATACAGATGGAATTAGGGAATGAATACAAGCTCAAATTAGCATAAGTATGTCGCAATCATTTGTTCATTTCACTTCATAGATCTGGGAAACGAGGAAATGACACCCGGGCACAGTTGGGTATAAATCTATTTGTATTGATCGACATTTGAGAGGTTCTCCCACTGTTCTCATCATTCATTCGGGAACGTTTTGAAAGACTTTTAAGAATAATGGATAGCGCTGGAGAGAATCAATGGGGAAAGGCTGCAGTTAGCAACGAGAGCCGAGAAAGCGCAGAGGTCCAGCCATTCAACGCACACTTGAAACTGCAAACATGAAGCGCTAATTATTAAGCTTCAAATAAATATTTTAGAGATCAGAGGACACAACTTCAAGGTCCAATTTGCGAAGCTATTCGACCAACGCCCTGAAGGAAGATCTGGCTCTGAAGATGTGTCCCTGGTGCTGCACTGAGGTTGCCCACTGGTTTTCCTGTGTCCGGAAGAGGAGCGCAGGTAGTGAGAGACATACCTCCAAGCTAGATGTTTTAAAGAGTAAAGGCAAACACACACTCTGCTTCAGATGTCAAACCTGCTAACTACACGTAAAACTGCTTAAAGTCTATATGACAGACTAAACTTTTCACTAAAACTTGGCAAACATATTTAGTAAAACCAGTTTGCTTATTTGTTCCTAGTTTTCGTAATGTTTGTAATGTCACTTCCTGGTTGAACATGAGCAGAAATATGACAGAGGCAGAGGTAATTCCACAACTGTTACCTAGCAACCATTTTGAAAACAAGAGCCAAAATCCATATAAATTAAACAATAGTTACGATTTAACAAATAATAATACCTGATAACAACTTTATTAACTGTTTAAACTGTCATACAATGGTGTCAGTCGTGGATAAATTGATGACATCACAGAGGGATTCCATTTTTAGAAACCAGCACTACTTCCTGTAACTTTTATTTGTCAAAATTTCCTCACGATCTGCAACTTCACAGATGTAAAACTACAATAAATATTTACCACAGGTGCCCTCCCACCAAACTAAGTCAGAAGTAGAACATTTTGAAAACCTGTCATATAGACTTACCTAAACAGCTAAAACAATTTAAAGCAAACTGTGAATGTACATCCCTATAAACATCTGGTCTAAAAATAAATAAATAAATACAAAATACAATATTTGTAAAGTTCTTAATTGTCACCGTAAATTTGATTACCACATAAAGTACAAAGAATTTAATGGTTTGTACAAAGCTCTTAAATCTTACCCTAATGCCACTGCCACTGCAAGTATTAAATAAGATCTGGCTGCAGTAAAAAGGCCATATGATGATGATGATGATGATGATTTTTATTTATAGAGCACTTTTCCACCTAATAGGCACTCAAAGCGCTTAACAAACCGTTGAAACTACAGTTGCTGTTACAACATAACATACAATTATTAATTATTAATTAATATACAATTACATTTATAGACAATAAACAGACACAACATACAGTTGTAACTACAGTTTCGGCCACAACAAACACACAATAAACAATAAACGGTAGACATACATAGCAGATTATTTGGAAGTAATGGTAATAAGTAGCAGTCAGAACAAAAGGCACTGTTACTGATTTTTGCCGTTTAGAAACGCAAAAACAGAACCAGTACATGTACCCTATTTTTGCATGTAATTAAGTCAAATCTGCTCTGCCCCAGCACAGATATATTGTAAAAACATCTATTTGAGTGAAAATGAGACCACAGTGCTTTTTCTGCATCTATTTACAGATCATTTTATTCTACGAGACGCAGGAAGTGCTTCGTAAGCTAATGTAAAGTCCTCATAAACTCATGACTGAATGAATATTCAGGATGCTGGGACTGCAGTAAGTGAGTGATACATGTGACTGATGTAAAAAATGAACCAGTTCTGTTTTTTTTGTGTGTGTTTCAAAACAGTCAAAATCCAGTACATTGCCTTTAATTACAGTGCGTCCCAGTAGTCAAAAGGTCTAACCGGCAGCACATACATAGGCGCATATGTTATGTCCTGAAACCAATTCTCAGCACAAACAATTTCCTGAACGTCCACTCATACGCAGTACATTTTGTAGAAAAAATTCTCGCAGTTAATACTTTACGATTACCAGTAAGTATCTTGGATCTTATTGGGAAAAAATGTTGCTTTCATACCACTACCACTGCTCCAAATGTAATATTATGTGTCTGCAGTAAACAAGGCCTACAGTCAGTGCACACAAGTGGTTGAACTGTCTGTATCAAGCCCTCAATCTGAAAGAAATCAAGAAATGTGTTCCCAGGCACAAAAACAGCTCTACAGTATCTCCGAGGAGCAGGTGTGTTTCATGGCAACTGTTGTGATTGTCATCTATTATAGAGCAGCCAAAAAGCACAAAGTTTGCCAGTTTTCCTCCTGAATATCCAAGCAGAGAGTCCACACATACACACACACAAACGCGCAAGTTGAAAACACGCGCATACAATTTGGTTTTGCATCCATTTTTTACACCGCAATCTGTTGAACTGCGTCTACTGGGTCCTATCGTTAAATAATAGATGCATTAGAAAAGAGAGCGTTTCTACCACTGTAAAAGTCTATGAATAAATCAGGGTTATGAGCGCGTGCGTGTTTCCACTGTCTCTAAAGCTACGCCATTTTAAAAGCCCTGTACAAGTGCTCCCTGCTATTAGTGCAGAGTATATACCCCCATGGATTTACAAAGACGTTTGTACTCATAATATTACTTAGAGGCAGATGTGGGCTAGAGTCACCTAAAATTGAACTTACTTTAGCCCTCAGCATACAGTTCCTTTAAATAATAACACTGAGGAATGAACACATTACTGTTTAGAGATGCACCATGCACCTTTTTCACTTCCAATACCAATACTGATACTTGGGTTGAAGTATACTTCAGAAAACTATATTTCAAAAATGTTCTGAAAATGTCCTAAAAGATAAAGAGTTGTTAATACCATACATGTTCATACATTTAATTGTACTCCCATCACAGTAACTTTATAACAACAGATAATTGTAAAATGACTCAGTGACTGAATTTTGTAGGTTCTGAACTTTAAAATAAGGTTTCACAGGTCAATATTTTCTAGGTTGAAGTTGGTAAAACATATTTGTGTTCTAGAAATGACTAATTGGAATGTCGGAAGCTGGGATTAGTACCAATCATAGACCGTACACATGGATGGACTATGGGAATGTGACGTCAACCATAGCGTTTGCCTCCAGCCAAATGAAGCCCATCGCGGCTAGCTGTTATAACGGCTAAAGTGGAGCCAGACTCCATATTTGGAAATCCGAGTGCGAATCGTGGCAACCACATGGACTAATCTGGAGCGAGGTTTTTAACGGTTTCCACCCCTCCGCAGGAGGAGACGGCGGCCACGTGCGGTGCTAGCTGTCAAACAAACCTGTTGCTAACATGAGCGAAACCAGCCCCTGGAAAAGGAAGCACCTGATTGGTCAGTTATTATTGCTAATAACTTATGAACAACCTAACGAGAAAAAAACACCAGGATCATGTGGAGTGTGTCAAAACTGATATTTTAGTTCCACGATGGTGAGTTTGACCGTAACAGTTACAGAGTAAAGGGCACCAGTGTCCCACTAGAAAGTGAATGGCAGCTCGGCTTTATGGAGCCAGGACCGCCTCCATGGATACTTCCTATTTGGAATGCGGCAGCTAGCAGGCTAGGGCAGTCCAGTGAAATGTACGGTCTATGGTACCAATCCATTAAAACGTCCAGTATCAGAATGAGTATTGATGATGGTATTGGTTTGGTGCATTTCTAAACTGTTACTTTAAAAAGTGTGGTGGAAGTAAAATTGTTGTCAAAGTTAAACTATGTACATTTTTGGGTGAAAGCTCTGCTTGTTTCATGAGGATGTTATTGCTTTGCTTGGAATGTTCCACACTATGACATTTTGTATCTTCAAAAGAAGGTGATGCCTTCTGGCCAAGTTCCAGGTCTAATCTGTGGAGTGGTGACCTCAATCATAGCAAGTACAGTATGCATGTTTTTCAAGTTTCATGAATAAATGCAAGATTGTTTAATGTGTAAAAGTAACTGAGTAAATGTAATCGATTACTGCCCATCTTGTAGTAGAATATAATGAACATGATTGTTGAAGTATTAGTACAACTCACAAAACAGGCCCTGTCAGAATATAAATAACTCCCTTATTAGATATTCATGGAGCGGATACAGTTTTTGAATCCTTCTCCGCTCTTCCTCGGCTCTCCTCGTATGCAGACAATAGCACTCTTCACATTCTAATGTTGTTTTGATTGAGACATCAGAGGCGTTCGGAGGATATCAGCAGCCCGTGATGGAGTGACCCAGGCACAAATGGAACCATCACACTTGTCGGAAATGGTGTTTTTCTGTCTTATCTCTGCCAGCTGATGCAGAGTACAAAGATATATGTTTACGTCAACTCCCATGGACAGATTATAGAGGCGCTTATCAGACTACGCTGCTTGGACTGTCATTGTTTTCAAGTCTGGAGTGTGAAGTGGAAGTATGGCCTTATGGAAAAATACCATATGACAAGTGAATCATATGACAATTATTCTTTTACTGGGTCAGTTGGATTGGTAGAGATGAAACTTCACAATGGCACGTCGCTCAGCATTTGCCCACGACCAGAGGGAGCCACTTATCTGAGAATGTTCTGCTGTTTGAAGTCCTTAAATCATCACCAGACTGGTTCTGAGCACTTCTGCCGTCTAAACACGATCACTGCTACTGTTTGGCCTTTTGTAACATGTTTTAAAGTGATAACATAACTAAATTGTGTATAGCACAAGGCACCATCTGCTGACTGGATGCACTCAGTAAGTGTCATTGCACACAGCAGAGAAATCCTTTCATTTAATCCATTGTTTTTTGTTTTGTTTGTTTCAAAACATGAGATGGCAAGGTACTCAAGAGCATGTTTAGGAAAAAATCTATTTATTTTTTTTTCATTCAAACAAAATAAAGCATGTTAATATAAAGCTGGAGAAAATAAGTTTATATTGTCAAAGTTTAGCAAATTGGAATTTAGCATCTGTGTATATAAAACTGGTGCGATACTTGATTAAATATTGTTTGTATTTATTTTATTTTGTTTAGTGTAATTATTATTTGTTTATTTCATCATCGTTATCTCTTAACTATTGTCTTATATATATGAAACTAAAGTATTCTAATTAAGAGGACAAGATGAACAATCTGAACTTGAATTAGTAAAATAAACTAAAAAAAAAAAAAAAAAAAAAAAAGAAAAGTAAATTGTGCCAGAGTTCATATACCTTGGCACAATAATTGATAATTAACTTATATGAAACTCTTTTGAATCTATATTTGTAATGTCTAATTTTAATAAAATAAAATAAAATCATAATAATATTATAATATAACTATTGCAAATGTGTATTTTTATGCTAGATTCCAACTAGCTAAACTATAAACATATCTTCTCCTACTTGATAAAAAAAAAAAAAAATAAAAATAAAAAAAATAACCTTCAGGCTACATTAAATGGTTTGCACATTATATTTTAAATGAAATAACAACTGAAAATCATTTATATTTTCTTTTTTCACATCTCCTTTGTTCATTCTTGTAGCCTTCACGATTCACTGGATGCTTTTCAGAAACTGGTGCAGGATTTTGGGAGTATTGTATAAGGCGATCTTGAGGTAATTGTAACTATTCAACCCGCTGTAATTTACTTGCAACAAAAGATGGCAGCTCGTACAACTTCGTTTATTGTTCCACTTTTGATTTGTTTATGCTTTAGATATTTGTGTAGTCTTTCCAAGGTTTTCTGTTGACTTTGGATTCCAACAGTAGAAAGGATTTTTTATTTTGAACCATTTTTTGCCTGCTCTTGAATGTGCCTTCACTAAATCAACATTTGCCACAATCCTTTACTTTTTTGACGCTAACCTTCATTGGCACTTGTACAAAAATCTCTGGGTAATTGAATATTTTAATAAGACAATGAATAATAAAAAGGTTTTCGGTGAATATGAATAGGATATTAGAAGCACATTTTAGGGTCGGAATCAGAAAGCAAACATAGTTCCGAAGGCTGTGACATATCAACAAAATACTTTTTCTCAACTGTGTCTTGTCTTGAAGCTAACTGCAACTTATGCATTTTCTTACAAATTAGGGAGGAATAGCTACAGCCAAGTCTACAGCTGAGAGGGCAGTGCGTAGTCAAAAAGTAATAGTTTTATTTTTGTTTGTAATTGTTTTCACTACTCCTGGACATATTTTTGGACAAAGAACAAGATCTGAATTTTGGGGGCCTTGAATATACCAGATGTAAATATTGGGGGGGGTGACCGTAACACACCTTCAATATTTAACTAACATAACATCAAAATTCTAATGGTTAATAACGAATAATAATAATAATAAATGATAATGAACTGATTTGAAACTCCAACAATACGTTTTCAGCAACGTTTCATTTGTTAAAGTGCCTCCTGACAGGTTGAAGTACTCATTTCACTAAAGATAATTATATTCAAGATTCTGCTGAAAACAAAGCTATTTTCATCCCAGTTTGGCAGTTTTTTAGGTTTAAATTTTTACTTCCTGGTTGTAAATCATGACATCACGCTAGGGAATTCTGTAACTGTTGCCTAGAAACCATGTTGAACACCGGGTGAAAACTCCTCTAATGTCACAGAAAGTATTATTTGACAAATAAAAACATATAGAAACACGTTTATTTTGATTAATTAATGTTTAAAAGTGTCATACAAATGTGTTTGTTAATTTAAATTATCCCTGGAGTGTCTCCCTAGTGTGATGTCATCGTGTTGAGAACTCTGCACTACTTCCTGTAAATTTCAACATGTTTTTCAACTTTTCTTCACAAACTGCCACCTGATTGGTGTAAAACTATCATTTATATTTACAACAGATTTTATTCCACCAAATAAAGTCAAAACTAGAAAATCATAAAAACCTGTCATACGCACTTTAAAGCTGAGGTACCTCATTTCCTAGCAACGTGAAACTCAGACGGACCGCCCCAAGGACAGCCAATCAGAGCGCAGCTTTCAGCTCTTATTTCAGGTCAACTGTCTCATTTTTTTCCACAAAGTGCTGCTTTTACAACATACTCAAACACAACAGTTACAAAAGAAAGTTGGCTACCACAACTTTAAGAAAATTGTGAGTGACTGACATTTTATTGTATTGTAACTTTCTGCATTCAACGCAAGGGTGGAACATTGTCTCTGCAAAACAATAACAGGCTAGATCAGATTGTGAGTCTAGGAAGCACAATTTCAGCAACACAAATGGACAATGTCTCCTTTTTCACCGACAAATACACTCTGAATACTGAATCTTGCTCAGAAGTTTGTGGCAGACACTCACCATCTTGCATGGACTGAATATTGTCTCCTGTCATCGGCACGGAGGTTTGTGATGTCTCGTCCCATGCAGGCAGGGGCGTCGGACTGGGGGGGTAAAGGATACTGGTTTACCCGGGGCCCAGAGCAAAGAAGGGCCCTCAAAAGTATGGGATGTTTTTTTCTCTCAGTTGTATTTATCTCCACTTTAATCTGTTTTATTGTAATAGAAAGCAATCTGGTTTGAGTAAAGTCTAGACTAAATTCAATTATGCACGTGATCTGAGGGCCCCATCACCCTTAACAAAGAGGGAAATCATTGCTAGTCCTTATATTGTTTTGTAGTATTTTCTTATAGTAATAATTTGTTTCGAGAGCTTTGTGAAGTTGTCTGGTATATTATTACAAGTACAAAATAAATAAATACATAAATAAATAACAAGTAAAAAATGCTGGGATCATATTCAAAATTATGTATTAAGGGCCCATGGAGAAGGTTTGAAACTGGGGCCCAGAATTTGTTGCTACGCCCCTGTCTGCTGTATTCAACCGTTTTACACTGCTTTGACTATGACACATGGACTGTACTTGAATGTATATGTGTTCTTCTGCAACTTCCATGTGTTTCTTCCTCGTGTAACGTTTTTATGTGCTCTTGCCATATATAATAAGGTTCCGTTCATAAAATTGCTTCAAAAACATGCATGCGTGAGTGGGGTCGCCTCTCCACAGATGTGACACGTAACTTGGTGGCATCACTCTTATTTTACATTGAAATCGAGAGACTACAGGAAAAAATGATAGGAAAACATCTTAAATTAAAAGATATCAGTTTGAAACTTCCCCTGTAGTTTACTCACAACTGTAAGACATTTTTTAATTAAGTGTTTCATCAATAAGGCATTTTATGTGCAAAAACAGCCAAAATTACACATATTTGGGGCATTTCAATCTGAAAAATGGACAGTTAAATTTTTTAGTTCATTTTATACACAAATTAGTTTTTACAAGGGGGATTATGGATTTCTTATTTAGTTAATGGGTTTGAATGAAAATTGTCCTAAAAATTCAAATTTCACTTTTGAAATATATATATATATATATATATATATATATATATATATATATATATATATTATATAAAATCCTTCTGTGCATTTCGTCAAAATCTTGTTGAGTCCAAGATTGTAAAGTTTAATGTGTAGGAGCTACACAATGTCCTGGAGAAATCTATGAAATGAACAGGATTAAATTAAATAATGAAAAATTTTTAGGAGCCAATGGGACAAGTTTGTTGTTTCCACATGAAAGCAAATATGTTGAGAGAGAAAATATTGCCTGTAGTGTCTCGCCTTGAAAGCTAACAAAATGACAAATTAACTAGTGCTGGTTTATTTATCTCTTGTTGCAGAATAATCTTTGACCCTCGTTTGCCGAACACAACTGAGAACATAATCATTCGGCATTTATATTTCCACAAAAAGAGCTATCTTTCAGTCAGTCATGTTGTAAAAGCTTTGGAACTATTAATATTTTGATGACCCCTAATCCTGGAACATAGTTTTTTCAAGCTTTGCTGTAATTACGGCTGGTGAATATTTAAGCAATCAGTGTTTTCGCTCCAGTAGCTAGTGTGCATATTTTTGTTAATAGATTTGTTATTGCTAAAATATTTTTTTTCTTTTGCCGAGGGTACAAATCCACCTTGCCTGCAGCTAAAAATGATTGAAATTTAATGCATATCGCTTGGGGCTTTTTGCATTGAAGTTAATCCATTTGTTTCTTCACGTCTACAGAAATATTTGGATTAAAACTAATACAAATGTTGTGGCTTGTGATATTTCCTTAAAGCGGGCGTACTTGACCTTTCAGTACTTTTTGTACGTATCTTGTAAACGCTGCACTTTGGGACAAACATTTGACCACTTCATTTTTTAATATATATATTTTTCAAGCATTTTATTTCTCATCAACACGGATGTAAGGGCTAAAGGAAGTGTTCTGATTGGCTGTGCTTGGGGGGACCAGCCCAGTTTCACTTTGCTGAAAATTTCTCGTCTAAAGTCAAGCATGTATTTTATAATGAACAACGGAAAGTGACGAAGTACAAAAGTAAAAGTACTGAACTTAAGTACATTTTTTAGGTATCTGTATTTTACTTACGTTTTTACTGTAGATACTTTTTACTTTTACGCCACTGCATTTTTCAACTGGACTGAAATGTAGAAAGTACTTTTCATTTCATTTTCATTTCAGTTTGTTACTTTCAGCACGTTGATGCCTGGGACAATGTAAGAAAACAGTTTCAGAAGTCCAACCCCCGAAAATCTGCTGGACCAGACGGTGGCTCTCCCTCCACCCTGAGACACTGTGCAGAGGAGCTGACTCCTGTCTTCACGGACAATTTTAACACCTCCCTGGAGTCATGCCATGTCCCAGCCTGCTTCAAGTCATCCATCATCATCCCTGTCCCCAAGAAGCCCCGGGTCACTGGACTTAAAGACTTCAAGCCTGTGGCGCTGACGCCTGTCGTCATGAAGTCTTTTGAGTGCCTGGTCCTGCTCCTCCTCAAGTCCTTCACCTCCTCTGCCCTGGACCCACTGTTCGCCCACAGAGCCAACAGATCTGTAGACAACGCCATTACCTGGCCCTCCACTTCATCCTGCAGCATCTGGACTCCCCAGGAACCTACACCAGGATCCTGTTTGTGGACTTTAGCTCTGCATTCAACACCATCCTCCCTGCTCTGCTCCAGGACAAGCTCTCTCAGCTCAACGTGCCTGACTCCATCTGCAGGTGGATCACTGACTTCCTGACGGACCAGAGGCAGTGCGTGTGGTTGGGGAAGAATGTCTCATAGACTCGGACTATCAACACAGGAACTCCACAGGGCTGTGTACTTTCTCCTCTGCTCTTCTCCCTGTACACCAACTGCTGCACCTCCAGCCACGACTCTGTAAAACTGATAAAGTTTGCGGATGACACCACCCTCACTGGACTCATCTCGGACGGCGATGAGTCTGTCTACAGGAGGGAGGTGGACCGGCAGGTGTCGTGGTGCAGCGACAACAACCTGGAGCTCAACGCCCAGAAGACAGTGGAGATGATCATGGACTTCAGGAAAGTCTCAGCCCCCCTGCCCCCCCTCGCCCTGACAGGCTCTCCCATCGCCACAGGGGACTCTTTCTGCTTCCTCGGCACCACATCACCCAGGACCTCAAGTGGGAGCCGACCATCAGCTCCATCATCAAGAAGGCCCAGCAGAGGATGTACTTCCTGTGGCAGCTGAGGAAAGCCAAGCTGCCCGCACAGATGATGGTGCAGTTCTACACGGCCATCATCGAGTCCATCCTCACCTCCTCCATCACCGTGTGGTACGCTGGAGCCACAGCCAGGGACAAACAGAGACTACAGTGCATTGTGTGCTCTGCTGAGAAGGTGATCGGCTGCAGCCTTCCATCTGTCCAGGACTGCCAGGCGTCTCCAGGACTCGAGGACGAGCAGGTCGGATCACAGCTGACCCTTCTCACCTGGACATGGACTATTTAAGCCACTCTCCTCGGGCAGGAGGCTACAGTCCATCCAGACCAGAACCTCCCGCCACAAGAACAGTTTCTTTCCCTCTGCCGTTGGACTCATGAACACTTTGTAACACCTGCCACTTTAACAATATTTTATATAGAACTATCTATTTGCACTGCTACATTTGCACATCTGCCAACTGTACATTTCTGTATATAGTCTTAGTCTATCTTAGTCTATTTAATTTTATTCTTAATCTTATGCATGCCTCTTTTATATATTTTATTCATTGTTTTATGTTGCACCTTACGCCGAAGCAAGTTCCTATGTTTGTGAATTTTGACCACTGACAATGGCAATAAACCGTTTTCTGATTCTGAATATTTTGAGTTCAAGCTCAACAACAAGCAGACAAAAATATACACATAAAATTCTCTACAAAAATTAAGAATTTACTTTGAATAGACCTTTGCTGACCAAAATTAAGCAAAATTCTTCACCAAAATTACGACATTTAATGCGTAAAATCACACTGAAATACATTTACTTTTTACTCTTGAAGTACATTTTCAAACAGGTACTTCAACACATTTGCTTAATTTTTTTATGTAATATTTTCTTTTACTTGAGTAATTTTTTGCATGCGTACCTGTACTTTTACTTGAATAACAAAAATTGAGTACTGCTTCCACCACTGATAATGAACGCATTCGAATATTAACGACGTGCCACAGGGTTTTGGAGTGCGAGGAACAAGTTAGACATACTTTCAGTTGAGCGGTGTGAAAATCAGGTATTCCAGCTTTAAATGTATTCCATCGTTGCCTACGTTATAACAAGCACCTAATTAACCTTTGCTCGACTCACTTCTGGGAATTTATCCACGACCTTCCAATTCTATTTCCAATCAACTTCTTTCCTTTTTTGTATTACAATCCCCGTCTTTCTGCTTCTGTCGTTCATTGCCGTGTCAGGACAGGTTATGCGTTACGATAAGCTTGTTTGCGTCTCTCCATTCATGCAAATCCGAAAATCTGTGTAGTGGAAAATTCTTTTATCTCCCGCAGAAATAGTGCTGCTGCTGCTACGGTACAGCTGTTTTTCTGGATTGTTTCGTTGGTCTATTTCCTAAAGGGTTCCAAACAAAACCTAATTAGTCCAGCGCCTCGGTAAACAGCACAACAGTACGAGTATAATTGGGGGGTCGGAACTGGGTTAGACCTGGTTGGGAATCATTTCAGCGCATTGAATGATACCAGAATTGGATTAAACATGGTGAATTTTAGGTTAGAAATATGTTGCGGCACAAAAGATAGATTTAACTGGTATTACTAAGTTGCAAAATGACTGCAACGTATTCTATTTAAAGGTGCACTACTGTGTGTAACATTTCTGCAAGTTTTGCCTGGAATGTTCCACACCATTTGATTAAACGTTAATGTCTTGCAATTGTTTATTATCAGTCATTAACATTTATTCTAAAAACAGCCATGACTAACCAAAGTGCTTCACAAGTTTAGTTTCACTCAAAGAAATATACATTTAAACAGTGGAAATGATGCATTATGGTTCAAATATAGACCATGGTATTTTCTCAAACGGTGTTAAATGCCAGTGAATAAAAGTAAGCGTTCAGTAATGGTTTAAAATGCTCAATAAAATTATAAAAAGCCTTGTAAAGTACATGTTCTAACTGTGAGTTGGCTCGCCTCGTCACATAGATCTGACCTGGAACGTGATAGAATAGGAAAAAAAACATACTCATGTAAATGTAAGAAAAAATGTATCACAATTTTTTCATCATATCGTGTGAAAGAATAGTCATATGGAAAGAAGATATGTGTAAAAACGGCCAAAATTGCACATATTTGAAACATTTAAATCTGAAAAAGGAACAGAACTGAAGAACAGATTTAAAGTTCTTGGTCATTTTGTACACTTGTTAGGTACAAAAAGATTTGCCTAAAGAAAAACAAAAACAATTTTTAGATTTAAAACTTAAAATTAGGTTTAATATTAACAAATCCTCCAGCACTTTCTGTCAAAAAACTTTACATGATTGTAAAGTTTGGTGTGTGTAGTAGGTGCTACTTTAAGAGGTGATCTGTATGTCCATATGATAGAAAAAAGCATTTAAAGAAAACAGTCTTTGTGAAATTTATGAACGCAAGTGAACAAAAAAAGAAAAAATCTTTAGCAGAAGTCTGTTGTCTATATGAAAACCTATGTTGAGAGAGCAAAAAAAAGGAAAAACTCATCAAATAATGAACATTTTTGGGGGTTATTTTAATGCACCGTAAGTTGTAAATATAAAAAATATACATATATATGACTTTACGCTGTCTTTTCATATTTTGTATCCTCTGCCTTTGAACTATATATTTTGTTAAAATTACATCCAAACATACACACAACACAGCACATCACAACATACAGTAGCTACAAACCAAACTTTTCATTTTGTGACTTTGACGGAAGGTTTCCAAAATCACTTTCCACAAAATCAATACTTAAATTTCCTCTTTGCTGCACAAAATAATTGCAAATCAAGGTGAAATCTTTCAAATCATCTACAAAAAGGGATCCATTTTCTCAAATGTGTCGAAAAACCTGAAATTCTGGTGAGCATCTAGCAGAGATATTGTTGCAGAAGTGCCTTGTTAGCGGGCAAATAAGTAACATCACGGAAGAACTGATTAATAAGTTATTTGCAGCACAGTTGTAATAATCTCGCTCCTTGTAAACACAGATGATTGGGAGTTGACATAAGGCTAAAACCTGTCTAAGGACTATAGGTGGAGATAGTGCTAATGGAATCAATGGCACGGAGAAGTGTGAGAACGTCTTCAAAGCCGTTTATGACACACATAAAACCCCCAAGGACTCCTGCACGACAAGTCCCCTTCAATCAAATTCAAGAGCACCGCAACATTTTCCAAGGTTGTCCTGATTCTACCACTTAGCCTTTTCATGAGCATTATTCTAAAAGCGTCTCACATGAATCATGAGAAAGGGATTTTTTTTTTTTTTAACACAATAGATATTTTATTATTTTCTACATAAGTTAACAGTACTTTCTTTGTGTTACCATGTGGTCTTATACTGATCGAATAAAGCTCAAGATCATTCTAAAACTCTTCAGGAAAGTCAATCAGTCAATCAGTCAATCAAGATGTATCTGTATAGCGCCTTTTCTGCATTAGGAAGGTGTACAGTGTAAAAAACAGTAGAAAAAATGATAAAATTAAAAAAAAAAAAACGCAAAAAATACAATAATTAGACATCAAAAGCCCTTCTAAATAAAAAAGTATTTAAATGAGATTTAAAAGAAAGCCAGTCAAAATTTGTCCTGTTGTTTTTTTGTTTTGTTTTTTCCATATTTGATACTAGTTTTAGTTTTGCTTAGTGTCTTTTTGTGACAACCCTAGTTTGAGTAATCTTTATTGCACTGCCTTGTTCTGAAAAGTCTTGTTTATGTTCACCCACTGTTTTATACTTGGCTGACTTTTCTTTTTGTTTTTTGGCCAAATTCACCTCGATCCTTCATCACAGCTTTTCAAAAGGGCCTCAGTAATGGCCCTTACTTTTTTGCAGTAATGTTAGAAGTATCAGTCTTATGACTTTTGTCCAGAAGTTGAAGCAGAAAGACTGGGGAGGAAAGAGTAATGAAAATTTGTACTCAAGTTAATGTTACATAGAGTATATATAGTATAATATATATATTGAATCAACATTTTAAATATTAAACAAAATGTGAAAAATGAAACTGTTCAATCTGGATGAAGTTATTTTATACCACAATTCCCATATTTTCAGTGTGCTGTCCAGTCAGATCAGGCGATGTAGTGCCGTTTTGAGTATTTGCAGATGACAAGGTCAAGGTCTAATTTATTTGTATAGCACATTTACAACATGCAGCAGTGTCCAAAGTGCTTCGCAGGAGTGACAGAGTAAAATACAAAAACAAGAATACAGTAGTACAAACAATATGTAAACAAATGAACATTTATTGCATAAAGTGCAACTCTGCTTTTAGCTATTGAAGGCCAGTGCAAAGAGGCGGGTCTTCAATAACAATGTGAAATTGTTAAGAGACTGTGCTGTTTGATATTTAGTGGCAGATTGTTCTATTACTTGGGAGCAACCACAGAAAAGGCTTGGTCACCTCGAGTTCTGAGGTGAGTTCTTGGGACATTTAAGAGCAAAGCAGCAGAGACAGCCGTGTATGGGGACGATTTGGACCTCAGCTGTGTGACACATGATGCTTAAAGACGACATATTGTGTTCTGTCTATAGTTCTAATCTACAGCACTCGTGGATCTTTACATTTTATTTTGGGCATCTTAAATCTTAAAATTTATCTAAAACCACAAGTTAAAAAAAAAAAAGTCTGTTTACTTCCGTGTTGGAACCCGGTGCGGTGATTTGCGATGCCCATTATACGTTATGTCGCCTATGGAGAGCTGCAGTTCACAATAGCGAACAGAGGAATGGTTTTCATCTGTGAGAAAATGACTGCACGTCACTGATAAATCCTACTTGTGTCATTGTGTTTAATACACAGCTTTTCAACTTTATTTCCTTAGGGCTTGAAACGTGCCCAATGTACACAACCAGGACTCAACCAGCACTAAACCAGGTCAAAACCAGTTCTAAACTAGGGCTAAATCAGGTCTTAACCAGGTCTAAACCAGGATTAAACCAGGACTCAACCAGCACTAAACCAGGACTCAACTGGATCCAAACCAGATCTAAACCAGGTCTAAACCAATAACAACAGATAAAATATCGTAGAAAGGGGTTCAGAGGTTGTCATCCGGACGCCGTTTAAAGATCGAGAGCGTTTCGACTTTTATCCAAAAGTCATTGTCAATCAGATTGACAATGACTTTTGGATAAAAATCAGCGTCTCGATCTTTGGCGTCGGATATTTCTGAACCTACGATGAACCTGGACGAATGAGGGTTTACATCGACGAACAGATAAAATATTTTCTATATTTTTGGAGATGGGTTGAGGGCCGGATCATAACCATTGGAGGGCCTGATTTGGCCCCCGGGCCTTACGTTGAATAGCCCTGATTTAAGAAAATAAAATAATTGAACAAAGTAAGTAAATATCAGAGGGCGTTACACGGGGAGCAGCGAAGACCTGGACTCACGGAGCAATGGAGCCTTGTCCACAAGAGAATAAAGAGTAGAAATGCTCTAATCACTCTAAATACAACCAGTTATTTAATGCCAAGGGTGAACAATTATAATATGGTTAAAAACGATGGGTCTCTTTTAAATGTAACTAAATACAATTACATGCAAAACTTAATGCATGCAAAAGTAAGTAAAAAATCTACTCAAAATTGAAGATGCAATAGCAACAGTAGTAGCAATAGTTTGAGGTTGTTTCATTATATAGAGCTTGCATGGGCTTGAACCAATGTCCACATACAAAGAAAGCTCCAATGAAATGCAAGTAACTGATAGAACTTTCATTTCTTTTCATGTTAAGTGCATTCTAATGGGTTAGCGGGGCATCAAGGACCTTTACATTGTACCTCTTTGCAGCCTTCATCCTCTCCCACCTCTCCCTCCTCTTCCTCCTCTTCAGGACTGTTTGAAATGGCCCACTCTTTATAACGGGGAGTCCCTGTGAAACCATCATCATATTTCAAGAGCTTTTACTTTGATAATTCTCTCTGAAATTGTTTGATCAAGACCACAGAGGCAAATATTCCACTACACTTCCCAATAAGAAGAAGCCTTTTATAAGCGCTGTTCTTTTTTTTTTTTCACATCTTCCAGTTCAAAAGGTAGCGTGGGTGGATTTTTTAATCATAGAACCAGCATAAAGGCTACGTATTACCGTAATGCATTGCACGATATGATTAAGCCCAATAACGCACGAGGGCCTCATGGGGAGATTCTCCGATGTTTTTATTCATTAGAGTATTTTTCATAATTAATTTCCGCTTGCGTGTTTGAATGTGTTGAAATGTCTTTAATATTTAGTTGTGCCGTACTTGTGCCAGTTGTTGTGGTACGACAGCATAAAACGACGCAAGACTGGTGGATGAATAATGCTTTCTTAATGTGTAGGTTGAATGGAGTTCAACAGTCACCGTGACCAATGGGAGACGACAGATTCAGGATGACACTTCATGCAATTAGACGGGACTGCGTTTTGTGGTCAAACTTATTAAGACAAGTGTGAACAGAGCAGAATGTGGTGGACAGCTCTTGTCTTCTACAATGGGCTTTTGTGTGTGTGCGTGTGCGTGTGCGTGTGCGTGTGTGTGTGTGTGTGTGTGTGCGTGTGTGCATAAACTTATATGTAATGAATGTCAGGAAGAATAAACGATCTTTCAGGAGCTAATCTTGATCAACTAAACAGGAGACGGAGACAAGCAAATGGATAAGTTACAAGTCAGATCTGTGGAGAGGCGAGCCCACAGTAAGTATGCGTGTTTTCATCGGAGGGAGCCAGTGCCACTCATCTAAGGATGTTTTATGTTGAGAGTGGGATTTGAACCATCGACCTTCACAAGAAAACCACTCTCAGGGCAAGGGACGAGGGCAGACCTTACACCAAAAAAGTGACATAGTGCACATTTAACAAGTTAACCTTATTGTGCTCTCCGAACACCACAGGGCGAGGTGAATGAAGTGTTTCGCCTTTCGCTGGAATCAAACTGCCAACCTAATTAGAAGGTGACAGAAAGATTATTTTATTAATTTGTTAATGTATTGATTAATTTAAACTGCATACTTTAGGTACTTATTTTTCCACAAAAACAGAGCTTGCTTGATCCTGGTCTAATGTAAACAAATGTAAACTCCAAGGAAATCTGCATGAACTGCTCAAATATCAGAACAGTCCTAATCATGTCTGCCGTGGTTCTGACATTTATACCCCAACAAATTACATCATAGAAAAGCTGCATTTTTAAGATGCAAATGTGACTTTGTTGTGATTCAGCGATTCAGGTAAAAAATGCTGATTTAGGATAGGTGATTAGCTACAGGTCAAATATAATGGTCCCCAAAGAAATCGGAAATCGCAAACAACGGAAAGGTAGCTTGTAAATGTCATGAACTTTCCCTGTGTGCGGTAATACACATATAATATTTAATGCATTATATACACATTTAATGTTCTAAATATCAGAGTTGCTCCGACCAGCTGTAATTTAACTCAGTTCTTGATATGTGACGCAAGTTGTCATGAACCGATACACAACAAAAATACAACAACAAACACACTATAGAGAACACTCAGCAAGGCCTCAAGGCTCATTTATTTCAGGGACAGTATTAATCAACATCAAAAATCATCAAACATTGTACGTGGCCAGTCAAAAACAGCAGGCAAACAACAAAAACAAAACAAGAGGCTCTCAGGAGGCAGCGAGACATCTACAGCTCTGACGTTCTGTTTTTGTTTCTTACTGTCCTTTTCATTACATGAAGCATATCTGATGGTAATAAGGTGTTTCATTCTAATCTTTAGCAGCTGATGTGCTGAACCAAAATAAACAAACTGTAACTGTTCATTTTATACTCGCACAATAACTTTCGGAATCAAGAAAAAATGCATATAGTGAATATTCTTTTGATCTTATTCCCCAAGTCACTAGCAGCATCCCTTTTTCTGGTTGAGGAAAGGACACATTAAAGTGGGTTTTTGTTTGTAGCCATTTGTTTGTAGCGATTTGTGGGTGTTGCATATGTAGAAGGAATACACAGAATGTCCGCCCACTGCCTTTTGTACTTTTACTTCAAGCATGTACTGTATCTGTATGATTGCACTAGCCGCTATATTTAGCCAGTGTATTTTGTCTGCAAGCGTCTGTCAGAGGCTTTGAAGGAGAGGCTGTTTTCCAGTGAAGCATGGCCAAAGCCTTGATGGCCACAGAACTGACCACATGTTTCAAGAAACTCACATGAGATATGCTCCGAGCAGCCGTGGCCTTAACAACCTCAACTTTTCCTCAAAAGACTGGAGCTTCAACAGCGCAATCACTTTTAGAAATCACAGCAAATTTACTGTTTTATGTTGATTTCTGAATTATTAAAAATTGGCTTGGTTTGATTAGATTATTTTTTTTCCAATTTTTTATTAGGCCCGAGCCCCTACAGGGCGTAGGGCCTATTGCTTTCGCAACGATGCCGAAGGCATCGTTTGCAACTGTCTCGCCAAACTTTTCGCGCCAGCGCGAAGTTTAACGCTAGCTCCCGGTTCTATGGTCGGACAGTGAAATAGCCCATGCCGAAGGCATGGGACCTGCATATTTACTTCTGCTATGCTTGAAAAGAACCCTATCAACTGTCTTGGCGAACTTTCGCGCGCGGCGCGAGTTCGGCCTCAACGCCCCAAATATTGACAGTGAACTGTCCCACACCCCTGGCATCAAGCCCCACTCAGTAACCATACTTGTTCCTGCTAAAATACATGGAAACCAATGGGGAGCCCATGCGCGGGCCCGACTCGGAGGTGAATGATGAGCGGCGTAGCGCTCGTAATCCATATTTGACCCCATGGCGACCTGGGGAATGGTCAGAGCTTTCAAAAAACGTATATTATGCCGTTCTCAGTAAAACGGATATATTGTTTTTGCTAAAAATATTATTATTATTTTTTTTATTTTTCTTCTTACTTCTGCTCTTTGAGCTCTAATTTGACCCCCTGAACATGCTCAAAAACTCACCAAATTTTGCCCAAAATTCAGAATCGGCGAAAAATTTTGTTTTTTATAGGTTTTTTGTTTGGGGAAAAAAAAATGGCGCGACAGCGCCACCTACAAAAGTCAAAATACATTGCGCCTATGGGAGGCGTCCCGACGTCAACTTTACCGTACAGCCACGAAATTCGGAACACGCATTCCTCTCCTGAGGACGAAAAAAAAATATTATTATGGCCACGCCCCCTGACTCACCGTATGGCCGCCATATTGGATTTAAAGTTCCGAAACGCTGAGTCAGCGTTTTCGCTCACGGAACTTGAAGCGAACTCCTCCTAGGGCGTTTAAGCCCCACACTGGCGCTCAAAATCGCTGCACATGCTCTGAACAAGTGGGGCATCTAAAGTTATCAATTAGTTAAAATAACTTTTACCGTCTCTCTTGGCGCCAGCTAAATTTGACCGACGATTTCTTTCATTTTCAAAATTTAAAAAATGCTCCCGTTTTGGCAAAACGAGTCCGATTATGCCCAAATTTTAATAGGTTGTAGAACTTTCTTGCCTGGACCTACTTTAGGTGTAATTTTTTCATTTGGCGCGATAGCGCCCCTACAGAAGGAACAAACTGTTTGTATGGGGAGAAAAAAATTTACTTTTTTAGATTTTTTTGAAATTTTGCACAAAATTCAATTTTGGCCTACCGCTCAAAAAAGCCAATCAGACCCATGTCGTATTTTGTACGGCGAAGCCGTACCAATGACCGAAACATCCTATGTTATTCCTATGGGAAAATCGAAAATTGTGTCAAATTTGGATCTTTTTTTCCTATGCATTTTAACGAACTCCTCCTCGGGCGCAAGCCCGACCGACCTGAAATTTGGTGGACATCTTCCTGAGGAGTGTGACACCAAAAGTTATCCAAATTATATGGATAGGTATTACGGTCTCTGTCTTGTGGCTTGTAAAATTGCCCAAACTTGAACAAATGACAGAAACAACCCATGTTATTACTATGGGAAAATCTCAAAATCTCTCAAATTTAACTTTGTACTTTAACGAACTCGTCCTCGGGCGTAAGCCCGATCAATCCCAAACTTGGTGACAATCATCCTGCGGAGTGGGGCACCAAAAGTTATCCAAATTGTTGAGATAAGTATCATGGTCTCCGTGTGGCGAAGCCACAAATATTGCCCAAACTTCAACTAATGACAGAAACATCCCATGTTATTCCTATGGGGAAAATCACTCAAATGAAACCTTGTACTTTAATGAACTCCTCCACGGGCGTAAGCCCGATCAACCTGAAATTTGGTGAATATCATCTTGAGGAGTGTGACACCAAAAGTTATCCAAATCTTCGGGACAAGTGTTACGGTATCCATCTTGGCGAGCCGCACCAATTGGCCATATTTTTCCTCTTTAATTACAACGGCAGTTTTAGGAGACAGCTTTGTTCCACCACAAAGCCCCAGTAAAGGAAAGAATGTGGGCGCGTCAGCGCCCTTCCTCGACCTTTGCGAGAGCGGAGTACGACGAGCGCGGCCCGCGAGGGCCGTTCGATGCCGCTTGCGGCTTTAATTAGGCCCGAGCCCCTACAGGGCGTAGGGCCTATTGCTTCCGCAACGATGCCGAAGGCATCGTTGCAACTGTCTCGCCAAACTTTCGCGCGCGCGAAAGTTTAACAGCCTAGTCGGTTCTATGGTCGGACAGTGAACTGGCCCATGCCGAAGGCATGGGACCTGCATATTTACTCCTGCTATGCGAAAGAACCCTATCAACTGTCTTGGCGAACTTTCGCGCGCAGCGCGAAAGTTCGGCCCCCTCCAACGCCCCAAACATTGACAGTGAACTGTCCCACACCCCTGGCATCAAGCCCCACTCAGTAACCATACTTGTTCCTGCTAAAATACATGGAAACCAATGGGGAGCCCATGCGGCGGGCCCGACTTCGGAGGTGAATGGCGGCGTGGCGCTCGTAATCTAATTTGACCCCATGGTGACCTGGGGAAGGGTCAGAGCTTTCAAAAAACGTATAATATGCCGTTCTCAGTAAAAGGGATATATTGTTTTTGCTCAAAATATTATTATTTTTAGGCCCGAGCCCCTACAGGGCGTAGGGCCTATTGCTTCACTGCGATGCGAAGGCATCGTTTGCAACTATCTCGCCAAACTTTCGTGCGCGCGAAGTTTAACAGCCTAATCGGTTCTATGGTCGGACAGTGAAATAGCCCATGCCGAAGGCATGGGGCGTGCATATTTACTCCTGCTATGCGAAAGAACCCTTTCAACTGTCTTGGCGAACTTTCGGCGCGTGCGAGTTCGGCTAACGCCCCAAACATTGACAGTGAACTGTCCCACACCCCTGGCATCAAGCCCCACTCAGTAACCATACTTGTTCCTGCTAAAATACATGGAAACCAATGGGGAGCCCATGCACGGGCCCGACTTCGGAGGTGAGTGGCGGCGTAGCGCTCGTAATCCATTTGACCCCACGGTGACCTGGGGAAGGGTCAGAGCTTTCAAAAACGTATATTATGCCGTTCTCAGTAAAACGGATATATTGTTTTTGCTAAAAATATTATTATTGTTTTTTTTTTTTTGTTTTTTTTTTTTCTTCTGCGCTTTGAGCTTTAATTTGACCCCCTGAACATGCTCAAAAACTCACCAAACTTTGCCCAAAATTCAGAATCGGCGAAAAATTTTGTTTTTTATAGGTGTCATGTTTGGGGGGAAAAAAATGGCGCGACAGCGCCACCGACAAAAGTCAAAATACATTGCGCCTATGGGAGGCGTCGGCGTCAACTTTGTCGTACAGCCACCAAATTGAACACGCATTCCTCTCCTGAGGACGAAAAAAAAAATTATTATGGCCACGCCCCTGACTCACCGTATGGCCGCCATATTGGATTTAAAGTTCGAAAGCAGCTGAGTCAGCGTTTTTCGCTCACGTCGAACTTGAGCGAACTCCTCCTAGAGGCGTTTAGCCCAGCGCTCAAAATCGCTGCACATGCTCTAGACAAGTGGGGCATCTAAAGTTATCCAATTCGTTAAAATAACTTTTACCGTCTCTGCTTGTGCGCAGCTAAAGTTGACCGGCGATTTCTTTCATTTTCAAAATTTAAAAAATGCTCCCGTTTTGGCAAAACCCGTCCGATTATGCCCAAATTTTAATAGGTTGTTTAACTTTCTTGCCTGGACCTACTTTAGGCGAAATTTTTTTCATTTGGCGCGATAGCGCCCCCTACAGAGTGAAAAAACTTTTTCTATGGGGAGCAAAAATTTAGTTTTTAGAATTTTTGAAATTTTGCACAAAATTCCATTTTGGCCTACCGATCAAAAAGCTAATCAGACCCATGTCGTATTTTTGTACGGCGAAGCCGTACCAATGACGAAACATCCCATGTTATTCCTATGGGAAAATCGAAAATTGTCTCAAATTTGGATCTTTTTTCACTACGCATTTTAACGAACTCCTCCTCGGGCGAAAGCCCGCCCGACCTGAAATTTGGTGGACATCTTCCTGAGGAGTGGGGCACCAAAAGTTATCAAATTATCAAGATAGCTATTACGGTCTCCGTCTTGGCGAAGCCGCACATTTATAAACATTTTACAAAACACAGAAAAACCCCATGTTATTCCTATGGGAAAATCCCAAAATCTCTCAAATTTAACTTTGTACTTTAACGAACTCGTCCTCGGCGTAAGCCCGTCAATCCCAAACTTGGTGACAATCATCCTGAGGAGTGGGGCACCAAAAAGTTATCCAAATTATCAACATAGGTATTACGGTCTCTCTTGGCGGCGAAACCACTAATTTACCAACATTTAAAAAGACAGAAAAAACCCATGTTATTCATATGGGAAAATCGCAAAATCTCTCAAATTTAACTTTGTACTTTAACGCACTCCTCCTCGGGCGTAAGCCCGATCAACCTAATTTGGTGAACATCTTCCTGAGGACTGGGGCACCAATAGTTATCCAAATTACTAGGATAAGTATTACGGTCTCTGTCTTGTGGCTTGAAAAGCTACCCAAACTTGAACAAATGACAGAAACATCCATGTTATTCCTATGGGAAAATCACTCAAATGAAACGTTGTACTTTTATGAACTCCTCCTCGCGTAAGCCCGACCAAGCTATAATTTGGTGAAAATCATCTTGAGGAGTGGGCCATCTAAAGTTATCCAAATTGTCGGGACTAGTGTCACGGTATCCGTCTTGGCGGAGCAACAATTTAACAACATATTTCCTCATACATAACAACAGCAGTTTTGGGACACAGCTTTGTTCCACCACAAAGCCCCAGTAAAGGAAAGGATGAGGCGCGTCAGCGCTGTTTGCAGCAGTTGCGAGGCGGAGTATGGCCAGCACCCGCGAGGGCCGTTCGATGCCGCTTGCGGCTTTAAATTTTTTTTTTATTTTTCTTCTTTCTTCTGCTCTTTGAGCTCTAATTTGACCCCCTGAACATGCTCAAAAACTCACCAAATTTTGCCCAAAATTCAGAATCGTGAAAAAATTTTGTTTTTATAGGTGTTTTGTTTGGGGAAAAAATAATGGCGCGACAAGCGCCACCTACAAAGTCAAAATACATTGCGCCTATGGGAGGCGTCCCGGCGTCAACTTTGTCTTACAGCCACGAATTGGACACGCATTCCTCTCCTGAGGACAAATTAAAAATATTATTATGGCCACGCCCCCTGACTCACCGTATGGCCGCCATATTGGATTTAAAGTTCCGAAACGCTGAGTCAGCGTTTTTGCTCACCTCGAACTTGAACGAACTCCTCCTAGGGCGTTTCGCCCACGGCGCTCAAAATCGCTGCACATGCTCTAGACAAGTGGGGCATCTAAAGTTATCCAATTCGTTAAGATAACTTTTACCGTCTCTGCATTGGCGCAGCCACAAAATTGACAGCGATTTTTGGATAATCAAAATTTAAAAATGCTCCCGTTTTGGCAAAACGAGTCCGATTATGCCCAAATTTTAATAGGTTGTTTAACTTTCTTGCCTGGACCTACTTTAGGTGGAATTTTTTCATTTGGCGCGATAGCGCCCCCTACAGAGTGAAAAAACGTTTTGTATGGGGAGCAAAAAGTTTACTTTTTTAGAATTTTTTGAAATTTTGCACAAAATTCCACTTTGGCCTACCGATCAAAAAAGCCAATCAGACCCATGTCATATTTTGTACGGCGAAACCGTACCAATGACCGAAACATCCCATGTTATTCCTATGGGAAAATCAAAATTGTCTCAAATTTGGATATTTTTGACTACGCATTTGAACGAACTCCTCCTCGGGCGCAAGCCCGACCAACCTGAAATTTTGTGGACATCTTCCTGAGGAGTGGGGCACCAAAGTTATCAAATTATCAGGATAGGTATTACGGTCTCCGTGCGGCAAAGCCGCACATTTATAAACATTTTACAAAACACAGAAAAACCCCATGTTATTCCTATGGGAAAATCGCAAAATCTCTCAAATTTAACTTTGTACTTTAACGAACGCTCATCCTCGAGGCGTAAAGCCCGTCAATCCTGAAACTTGGAGTGGCCCACCAAAAGGAATGGCCCACCAAAAGTTATCCAAATTGTTGAGATAAGTATTATGGTCTCCGTGTGGCGAAGCCACAAATATTAACCAAACTTCAACTAATGACAGAAACATCCCATGTTATTCCTATGGGGAAAATCACTCAAATGAAACCTTGTACTTTAACAAACTCCTCCTCGGGCGTGAGCCCGACAAAGGTGAAATTTGGTGAAAATCATCATGAGGAGTGTGGCATCTAAACTTATCCAAATTTTTGGGACAAGTGTTCACGGTATCCATGCTTGGCGGAACACAACCAGTTTAACAACATTTCTGCTCATTCGTAACAACAGCAGTTTTGGGACACAGCTTTGTTCCACCACAAACCCCAGTAAAGGAAAGGATGAGGCGCGTCAGCAGCTCATTTACCGAGTTGCGAGCGAAAGTCTGACAGCGCTGACGCGAGGGCCGTTCGATGCGCTGCGGCTTTAATTATTTTATTAGGCCGAGCCTACAGGCGTAGGGCCTGTGCTCATGCGATGCGAAGGCATCGTTTCAACTATCTCGCCAAACTTTCGCGGCGGCGGGCTATCGGTTCTATGGTCGGACAGTGAAATAGCCCATGCCGAAGGCATGGGACCCTGCATATTTACTCCTGCTATGCGAAAGAACCTATCAACTGTCTTGGCGAACTTTTCGCGCCCAGCGCGAAAGTTCGGCCCCCTCAACGCCCCAAACATTGACAGTGAACTGTCCCACACCCCTGGCATCAAGCCCCACTCACTAACCATACTTGTTCCTGCTAAAATACATGGAAACCAATGGGGAGCCCATGGGTAGGCCCGACTTGGAGGTGAATGACGAGCGCTTACGCGCTCGTAAGTCCAATTTGACCCTATGACGACCTGCGCAAGGGTCAGAGCTTTCAAAAACGTATAATATGTCGTTCTCAGTAAAATGGATATATTGTTTTTGCTAAAAATATTATTATTTTTTTTATTCTTTTTTTTTCTTTCTTCTGCTCTTTGACCTCTAATTTCACCCCCTGAACATGCTCAAAAACTCACCAAATTTTGCCCAAAATTCAGAATCGGCGAAAAATTTTGTTTTTTATAGGTGTCATGTTTGGGGAAAAAAAAATGGCACGACAGCGCCACCGACAAAAGTCAAAATACATTGCGCCTATGGGAGACGTCCCGACGTCAACTTTGTCGTACAGCCACCAAATTCGGAACACGCATTCCTCTCCTGAGGACTAAAAAAAAATATTATTATGGCCACGCCCCCTGACTCACCGTATGGCCGCCATATTGGATTTAAAGTTCCGAAACGCTGAGTCAGCGTTTTTGCTCACGTCGAACTTTAACGAACTCCTCCTAGGGCGTTTTGCCCACCGCGCTCAAAATCGCTGCACATGCTCTAGACAAGTGGGGCATCTAAAGTTATCCAATTCGTTAAAATAACTTTTACCGTCTCTGCGCGGCGCAGCCCTAAAGTTGACCGACGATTTCTTTCATTTTCAAAATTTAAAAAATGCTCCCGTTTTGGCAAAACGAGTCCGATTATGCCCAAATTTTAATAGGTTGTAGAACTTTCTTGCCTGGACCTACTTTAGGTGGAATTTTTTCATTTGGCGCGATAGCGCCCCCTACAGAGTGAAAAAACTTTTTTGTATGGGGAGCAAAAAGTTTACTTTTTAGAATTTTTGAAATTTTGCACAAAATTCCATTTTGGCCTACCGATCAAAAAGCCAATCAGACCCATGTCGTATTTTGTACGGCGAAGCCGTACCAATGACAAAACATCCCATGTTATTCCTATGGGAAAATCGGAAAATTGTCTCAAATTTGGATATTTTTAATACTAATTTTAACTAACTCATCCTCGGGCGCAAGCCCGACCGACCTAATTTGGTGGACATCTTCCTGAGGAGTGGGGCACCAAAGTTATCAAATTATCAGGATAGGTATTACGGTCTCCGTGCGGCAGAAGCCTCACATTTTTCCGCAAACATTTTACAAAAGACAGAAAAACCTATGTTATTCCTATGGGAAAATCGCAAAATCTCTCAAATTTAACTTTCTACTTTAACGAACTCCTCCTCGGCGTAAGCCCGTCAATCCCAAACTTGGTGACAATCATCCTGAGGAGTGGGGCACCAAAAGTTATCCAAATTATTAAGATAGGTATTACGGTCTCTGTGGCGAAGCTGCAAAATTTCTCAAGATTTTACAAAAGACAGAAAAACCCCATGTTATTCCTATGGGAAAATCTCAAAGTCGCTCAAATTTAACTTTGTACTTTAACGAACTCCTCCTCGGGGGTAAGCCCGACCAAGCTGAAATTTGGTGAAAATCATCTTGAGGAGTGGGCCATCTAAAGTTATCCAAATTGTCGGGACTAGTGTCCACGGTATCCATGCTTGGCGAACGCAACAATTAACAACATATTTCCTCATACATAACAACAGCAGTTTTGGGACACAGCTTTGTTCCACCACAAAGCCCCAGTAAAGGAAAGGATGAGGCGCGTCAGCACCATTCCTGCAGTTCTGAGAAGCGAGATCTGACGCGCGGAGGGCGTTCGATGCACGCTGCGGCTTTAATTTTTTTTATTTTTCTTTTTTCTTCTGCTCTTTGAGCTCTAATTTGACCCCCTGAACATGCTCAAAAACTCACCAAATTTTGCCCAAAATTCAGAATCGTGAAAAATTTTGTTTTTATAGGTGTCATGTTTGGGGAAAATAATGTGGCACGACAAGCGCCACCTACAAAAGTCAAAATACATTGCGCCTATGGGGCGTCCCGGCGTCAATTTTGTCGTACAGCCACGAATTCGGAACACGCATTCCTCTCCTGAGGACAAAAAATATTATTATGTCCACGCCACAAGACTCACCGTATGGGCGACATAGTGGATTTAAAGTTCGAAAGCAGCTGAGTCAGCGTTTTTAGCTCGCGTCGAACTTGAGCGAACTCCTCCTAGGCGTTTAGCCCACAGCGCTCAAAATCGCTGCACATGCTCTAGACAAGTGGGGCATCTAAAGTTATCAATTTGTTAAAATAACTTTAACGGTTCTCTGTCGGTGCAGCCCCAAAGTTGACCGGCGATTTTTGGAATTCTCAATTTTTAAAAAATGCTCCCGTTTGGCAAAACAAGTCCGATTATAACTAAATTTTAATAGGTTGTTTAACTTTCTTGCCTGGACCTACTTTAGGTGGAATTTTTCATTTGGCGCGATAGCGCCCCTACAGAGTGAAAAAACTTTTTGTATGGGGAGCAAAAAGTTTACTTTTAGAATTTTTGAAATTTTGCACAAAATTCCATTTTGGCCTACCGATCAAAAAGCCAATCAGACCCATGTCATATTTTTGTCTGGCCAAGCCATACCAATGTGAACATCCCATGTTATTCCTATGGGAAAATCGTAAATTGTCTCAAATTTGGATATTTTTGACAACGCATTTTAACGAACTCCTCCTCGGGCGCAAGCCCGTTCAACCTGAAATTTGGTGGACATCTTCCTGAGGAGGGGGGCACAAAATGTTATCGAGAGTATCAGGATAGGGATTGAGGTCTCCGTGCGGCGAAGCCGCATTTATAAACATTTTAGAAAAGACAGAAAAACCCCATGTTATTCCTATGGGAAAATCCTAAAATCTCTCAAATTTAACTTTATACTTTAACGAACTCGTCCTCGGCGTAAGCCCGTCAATCCGAAAACTTGGTGACAATCATCCTGAGGAGTGGGGCACCAAAGTTATCCAAATTATTAAGATAGGTATTACGGTCTCTCTTGTGTGAAGCACCTAATTTCTCAACATTTTACAAAACACAGAAAAACCCATGTTATTCCTATGGGAAAATCTCAAAATCGCTCAAATTTAACTTTGTACTTTAAACAACTCCTCCTCGGGCGTAAGCCCGACAAGCTGAAATTTGGTGAAAATCATCTTGAGGAGTGGGCCATCTAAAAGTTATCAAATTATCGGGACTAGTGTCACGGTATCCATGCGGCGAAGCAACAATTAACAACATATTTCCTCATACATAACAACAGCAGTTTTGGGACACAGCTTTGTTCCACCACAAAGCCCCACTAAAGGAAAGGATGAGGCGCGTCAAGCTCATTTAGCGAGTTCGCAGGCGAGTCTGGCGCGACCCGCGAGGGCCGTTCGATGCCGCTGCGGCTTTAATTAGGGCGAGCCCCTACAGGGCGTAGGGCCTATTGCTCGCAGCGATGCCGAAGGCATCGTTTGCAACTGTCTCGCCAAACTTTGGCGCCAGCGAAAGTTTAACGCTAGTCGGTTCTATGGTCGGACAGTGAAATAGCCCATGCCGAAGGCATGGGACCTCATATTTACTCCTGCTATGCTTGAAAGAACCCTTTCAACTGTCTTGGCGAACTTTCGGCGCGCGCGAGATTCGGCTTCAACGCCCCAAACATTGACAGTGAACTGTCCACACCCCTGGCATCAAGCCCCACTCAGTAACCATACTTGTTCCTGCTAAAATACATGGAAACCAATGGGGAGCCCATGGGGCCCGACTTCGGAGGTGAGTGACGAGCGCGTAGCGCTCGTAATCAAATTGACCCCATGGTGACCTGCGCAAGGGTCAGAGCTTTCAAAAAACGTATAATATGTCACTCTCAGTAAAAGCGGATATATTGTTTTTGCTAAAAATATTATTATTTTTATTTTTTATTTTTCTTTTTTTTTCTGCTCTTTGAGCTCTAATTTGACCCCCTGAACATGCTCAAAAACTCACCAAACTTTGCCCAAAATTCAGAATCGGCGAAAAATTTTGTTTTTTATAGGTTTTTTGTTTGGGGAAAAAAAAATGGCGCGACAGCGCCACCTACAACAGTCAAAATACATTAGCCTATGGGAGGCGTCCCGACGTCAACTTTGTCGTACAGCCACCAAATTCGGAACACGCATTCCTCTCCTGAGGACAAAAAAAAAATATTATTATGGCCACGCCCCCTGACTCACCGTATGGCCGCCATATTGGATTTAAAGTTCCGAAACGCTGAGTCAGCGTTTTCGCTCACGTCGAACTTGAACGAACTCCTCCTAGAGGCGTTTTGCCCACCGAGCTCAAAATCGCTGCACATGCTCTAGACAAGTGGGGCATCTAAAGTTATCAATTTGTTAAAATAACTTTTACCGTCTCTGCTTGCGCCAGCCTAAAGTTGACCAACGATTTTTTGGATAATCAACATTTAAAAAATGCTCCCGTTTTGGCAAAACGAGTCCGATTATGCCCAAATTTTAATAGGTTGTTTAACTTTCTTGCCTGGACCTACTTTAGGTGGAATTTTTTCATTTGGCGCGATAGCGCCCCCTACAGAGTGAAAAAACTTTTTGTATGGGGAGCAAAAAATTTACTTTTTTAGATTTTTTTGAAATTTTGCACAAAATTCCATTTTGGCCTACCGATCAAAAAGCCAATCAGACCCATGTCATATTTTGTGCGAAGCCGTACCAATGACAAACATCCCATGTTATTCCTATGGGAAAATCGAAATTGTCTCAAATTTGGATCTTTTTCATACGCATTTTAACGAACTCCTCCTCGGGCGCCAAGCCCGACCAGCTGAAATTTGGTGGACATCTTCCTGAGGAGTGGGGCACCAAAAGTTATCAAATTATTAAGATAGGTATTCTACGGTCTCAGCGTGGCGAAGCCGCAATTTTGCCCACTTTTAAAAAGACAGAAAAACCCCATGTTATTCCTATAGGGGAAATCTCAAAATCTCTCAAATTTAACTTTGTACTTTAATGCACTCCGTCCTCGGGCGTAAGCCCGATCAATCTAAACTTGGTGACAATCATCCTCAGGACTTGGGCACCAAAAGTTATCAAATTATTGGGATAGGTATTACGGTCTCTGTCGGCAAAGCCGCTAATTTTGCCAACATTTTACAAAGACAGAAAAACCCCATTTTATTCCTATGGGACAATCTCAAAATGTCTCAAATTTAACTTTGTACTTTAATGAACTCCTCTTCGGGCGTAAGCCGATCAATCTGAAACTTGGTGACAATCATCCTGAGGAATGGCCCACCAAAAGTTATCAAATTGTTGAGATAAGTATTATGGTCTCCGTGTGGCAAAGCCGCAAACATTTCCCAAACCTGAACAAATTACACAAACATCCCATGTTTTTCCTATGGGGAACATCACTCAAATGAAACTTTGCACTTTAATGAACTCCTCCTCGGCGTGAGCTCGATCAACCTGAAATTTGGTGAATATCATCTTGAGGAATGTGACACCAAAAGTTATCAACTCTTCGGGACAAGTGTTACGGTATCCATGCGGCGGAGCCGCAACAATTAACTACATTTTGTTCATTCATAACAGCAGTTTTGGGACACAGCTTTGTTCCATCACAAAGCCCCAGTAAAGGAAAGGATGAGGCTGGTCAGCGCCATCTCTTACTTGGCTGCTAGGTAGCGGAATACGAGCGCGCCCGCGAGGGCCGTTCGATGCCGCTGCGCTTTAATTAGGCCCGAGCCCCTACAGGCGTAGGGCCTATTGTGCTCATAGCGATGCCGAAGGCATCGTTGCAGCCAAACTTTCGCGCGCAGCGAAAGTTTGGCAGCCTAGTCGGTTCTATGGTCGGACAGTGAAATAGCCCATGCCGAAGGCATGGGACCTGCATATTTACTCCTGCTATCGCGAAAGAACCCTTTCAACTGTCTTGGCGAACTTTCGCGCAGCGAAAGTTCGGCCCCCTAACGCCCCAAACATTGACAGTGAACTGTCCCACACCCCTGGCATCAAGCCCCACTCAGTAACCATACTTGTTCCTGCTAAAATACATGGAAACCAATGGGGAGCCCATGCGCGGGCCCGACTCGGAGGTGAGTGGCGAGCGCGTGGCGCTCGTAATCCAAAGGTGACCCCATGGCGGCGTGCGCGAGGTCAGAGCTTTCAAAAACGTATAATTTGTCATTCTCAGTAAAACGGATATATTGTTTTTGCTAAAAATATTATTATTTTTTTTTTTTTTTATTTTTCTTCTTTGTTCTGCGAAATGATCTCTAATTTGACCCCCTGAACATGCTCAAAAACTCACCAAATTTGGCCCAAAATTCATAATCGTGAAAAATTTTGTTTTTATAGGTGTCATGTTTGGGGAAAAATAATGGCGCGACAGCGCCACCTACGAAAGTCAAAATTCATTGCGCCTATGGGAGGCGCCCCGACGTCACCTTTGTCGTACAGCCACGAAAGTCGGAACACGCATTCCTCTCCTGAGGACAAAAAAAATATTATTATGGCCACGCCCCCTGACTCACCGTATAGCCGCCATATTGGATTTAAAGTTCCGAAACGCTGAGTCAGCGTTTTCGCTCACGTCGAACTTGAACGAACTCCTCCTAGGGCGTTTCGCCCACCGCGCTCAAAATCGCTGCACATGCTCTAGACAAGTGGGGCATCTAAAGTTATCCAATTCGTTAAAATAACTTTTACCGTCTCTGCGGCGCAGCTAAAGTTGACCCGGCGATTTCTTTCATTTTCAAAATTTAAAAATGCTCCCGTTTTGGCAAAGCGAGTCGATTATGCCCAAATTTTAATAGGTTGTAGAACTTTCTTGCCTGGACCTACTTTAGGTGTAATTTTTTTCATTTGGCGCGATAGCGCCCCCTACAGAGTGAAAAAACTTTTTGTATGGGGAGCAAAAAATTTTCTTTTTTAGATTTTTTGAAATTTTGCACAAAATTCCATTTTGGCCTACCGATCAAAAAGCCAATCAGACCCATGTCGTATTTTGTACGGCGAAGCCATACCAATGACCTAAACATCCTATGTTATTCCTATGGGAAAATCGAAAATTGTCTCAAATTTGGATCTTTTTTACTCTGCATTTCAACGAACTCCTCCTCGGGCGCGCAAAGCCGACCGACCTGAAATTTGGTGGACATCTTCCTGAGGAGTGGGGCACCAAAAGTTATCAAATTATCAGGATAGGTATTCACGGTCTCCGTGCGGTGAACCCGCACATTTATAAACATTTTAGACAACACAGAAAAACCCCATGTTATTCCTATGGGGAAATCTCAAAGTCGCTCAAATTAAACTTTGTAATTTAACGAACTCCTCCTCGGGCGCAAGCCCGACCAACCTAATTTGGTGGACAATCTTCCTGAGGAGTGTGACACCAAAAGTTATCCAAATTATAGGATAGGTATTACGGTCTCTGTGCGAAACGCTAAATTACCCAAACTTGAACAAATGACAGAAACAACCCATGTTATTCCTATGGGAAAATCTCAAAATCTCTCAAATTTAACTTTGTACTTTAACGCACTCCTCCTCGCGCAAGCCCGTCAATCCCAAACTTGGTAACAATCATCCTGAGGAGTGGGGCACCAAAGTTATCCAAATTTATCAGGATAGGTATTCACGGTCTCCATGTGGCAAAGCCGCACATTTCGCAAACATTTTAGAAAAGACAGAAAAACCCCATGTTATTCCTATGGGAAAATCGCAAAATCTCTCAAATTTAACTTTGTACTTTAATGAACTCGTCCTCGGGCGTAAGCCCGATCAATCCCAAACTTGGTGACAATCATCCTGAGGAGTGGGGCACCAAAAGTTATCCAAATTATTGGGACAGGTGTTACGGTATCCATGCGGCGGAGCCGCAACCATTGGCAACATTTCTGCTCATTCATAACAACAGCACTTTGGGGACACAGCTTTGTTCCACCACAAAGCCCCAGTAAAGGAAAGGATGAGGGCGCGTCAGCGCCTTCCCTTGAGTGTTACGAGAGCGGAGTACGAGCGCGGCCCGCGAGGGCCGTTCGATGCCGCTTGCGGCTTTAATTATACTTGTTCTTTGAAGGCCAAGTTCACCAGTTTTTCTTCTGCTCTTTTGTCTCTAATTTGACTCCCTGAACATGCTCAAAAACTCACAAAAATTTCCCCAAAATTCAGAAATGGTGAAAAATTTTGTTTTCTATAGGTTTCCTGAATAGAAATCATAAAATTGCACAACAGCGCCACCTACAAAAATCAAAATACATTGCACCTATGGGAGCTGCCCAAAGTCAACTTTGTCATACAGCCATGAAATTTGGTACACGCATTCCTCTCAAGAGGACAAACAAAAAATTATATTATGGCCACGCCCCTGAAGTTAATCAGAAGTCCACCATATTGAACTGAACATTTCAAAAGCATAAAATCTGCATTTTGTCTTTTGTTTGTGTACTTTACTTGCACTCCTCCTCAGGCGCAAGCCACGACCAACCCTGAAATTTGGTGGACATCTTCCTGAGGAGTGGTGCACCAAAAGGATTATCAAATTATAGGAAGGATAGGTATTCACAGAGTCTCACAATGTGCGGCGAAGCCACGAAAATTACTGCCAAACTTGAACAAATGACAGAAACATCCCATGTTATTTCCTATGGGAGAAATCTCAAAATATCTCAAATTAAACTTTGTGCTTTAACCGAACTGGAGTCACTCAGGCGTAAGCCCGATCAATCCTGAGAAACTTTTGGTGAACAATCATCCTGAGGAGTGGGGCACCACAAAGTTATCAAATTGTTTGAGATAAGTATTATGGTCTCCGTGTGGCGAAGCCACAAATATTACCCAAACTTGAACTAATGAGCAGAAACATCCCATGTTATTCCTATCGGGAAAATCTCGTAAATCACTCAAATTTAACTTTGTATTTTAGCACTTGCACTCCTCCTCGGGCGCCAAGCCCGGCTCCAACTACTGAAATTTGGTGGACATCTTCCTGAGGAGTGGTGCACCAAAGAGTTATGTCCAGTACTTGAGAGGATAGAGTATTCACGGTCTCTGTGCTTGTGAAGCGCAAAATTCTTACTCAAACTTGAACAAAATGACAGACACATCCCATGTTATTCCTATGGGGAAAATCTCAAAAATATCTCAAATTAAACTTTGTACTACTTAACGAACTCCTCCTCGGGCGTCAAACCCGATCAATCCCAAACTTGGTGACAATCATCCTGAGGAGTGGGCCACCAAAAGTTATCCAAATTATCAGGATAGGTATTACGGTCTCTGCGTGGCGAAACCGCGAATTTTATAACATTTTAAAAAGACAGAAAAAAACCCATGTTACATTCCTATGGGAAAATCGCAAAATCTCCTCAAATTTAACTTTGTACTTTAATTAACTCCTCCTCGGGCGTAAGCCCGATTCAACCTGAAATTTGGTGGACATCTTCCTGAGGAGTGGGGCACCAAAAGTTATCAGAATTATTGGGATAGGTATTCTACGGTAACTTTGTCTTGTGGCCCTTGTAAGCCATAAGAATTTCTTATAACATTTTACAAAACACAGAAAAACCCCATGTTATTCCTATGGGAAAATCTCTAAATCTGGCTCAAATTAAACTTTCTACTTTAACTAACTCCTCCCTCAGCGTAAGCCAAATCAACCTGAAACTTCCTTGAGCAAATGCATCTCTCAAGGAGCAGGGCACCAAAAGTTATCCAAATTATAGGGATAGGTATTCTACGGTCTCTGTCTTTGACGAAGCCGAATATTACAAATTTGAACAAATGACAGAAACATCCCATGTTATTCCTATGAGGAAAATCTCAAAATATCTCCAATTAAACTTTTTTGTATTTTTTAGCATTATTACTCCTCCTCGGGCGCAAGCCCGTCAAATCTGAAAATTGGTGAACATCTTCCTGAGGAGTGGGGCACCAAAAGTTATCAAATTATTAGGATAAAGTATTGTTTACGGTCTCCGTGTGGCGAAAGCCACAAATATTACCAAACTTGAACAAATGACAGAGAAACATCCCATGTTATTCCTATGGGGACAATGCTAAATCACTCAAATGAAACTTTCTACAACTCCTCCTCGGGCGTAAACCCGATCAGCCTGAAGTTTGGTGGACATCTTCCTGAGGAGTGTGACACCAAAAGTTATCCAAATTATCAGGATAAGGTATTCACGGTATCCATGCTTGGCGGAACACAACAATTTAACAAAATTTTTCCTCCTTTCATCAACAACAGCAGTTTTGGGGCGCATAGCTTTGTTCTTCCACAAAGCCCCTGTAAAGGAAAAGGATGGGCAGCTGTTCGCGCCTTCCTCGACTGTTGCGTAGGCGAGAGTCTGCGCGGCCGCTTGAGGGCCGTTCGATGCCGCTGCGGCTTTAAACTGTTATACTTGTTCTTTGAGGAGGCCAACTTCACCAGTTTTTCTTCTGCTCTTTACGTCTCTAATT